>JBAIZL010000219.1:0-36755 GCA_036971475.1 Prosapia bicincta | reverse complement strand
GGTAGCAGAAGATTATTATATCAGTAAGCAGAGGTTTATAATAGCATTAAGCTATTGATTATAATAGCAGTAAAGTCGAAAAGTCCAACACTATAAAATGGGGCTGTAAAACATATAACGTAACTTATTTAGATCTAATAATGTTTTTAAAATATAATGTTAATACAATAATAAATTATATCAACTAACAATTTAAAGGAGGGTGTAACCGAAATATGTAGGTACAATTACTTAGTTGATAATTCTTAGTTACTTAAATGATATAAATATTTTATAATTGTATCTTTTATTTGAAAATTACAAAAATGCTTTCGATGCTAATTTAAATTTGAATACGGGATTTTATTTTATTATAAATCATTTTTATTTTATGGTTATTATATAGTTTTTGTTATTTTAACAAATGAACAAAATATAGTATTTCTTCGATTTTAAAATAATTTTAAAGAAATTTAAATTTCAATTTTCAGAAGGCGGAAACGAAATAACAACGATTTCTTTATGTCTTTACACAAAATCTTCTCTGAGTTTATTTTATAAATTTTCTTTTATTTTTGTTTATTTAGTATATTAAAACGCGTTTCAAACTGAATCTCAACGGTTATCAATGAATAAACCGAAAACGTTCAAAAAGTACATTACATTTTAAAAATTATAATTATTTTATAAGTAACTTTGTAATTTCAAAAAGTTGTAGTTCACTCAGCCAGCGAAATGTCACAGTTCGTAAAGCTTTGATGGAAATAATAACAAAGCGATTAAACGAAAGTTGAGTAAATATTTATTTTATCAAAGGGGACGTGTAGAGTGAGGAGAAATGTCGGCAGTTTGAAGCAACATCAAAGATAATTCAGAAATCAAGTAACTTCTAAAGCGTTTCACAGTGATTGTTTTTTGCAGCACATTGGGGGAAAATTCTTGAAAAACCAATACGTCTACTTTTATTTAGCTATTATTTTCGAGGTGTTAGCGTAATATTGGTTATTTCATCTATCCGTTACCCCTAGATAGATATGTTACTTGATTTAAACTTCATTTGTTTCAAGACTGTGAAGTCAGTAAGACTGTGGTTAAAAAGAAAAGGCAATAAAATGGCAAGCAGTAACAAACACGTCAATTCTATTTTCTTATACAAGTCACTAGCCTAGGCCAAGAGAAAGGATAGTCATTAGTCTTGCATCACAACGGTTCAGGAGAGTTGAGTCAAGGCTAATCCTGTATTATGGAGAACAATAGGGTCCGCTGGACAGTGGTGTAGAATTCCTCAATTCCAGACATTGCACAAATTTCCCACACTCTTGCATTGAACAACAAGCCTTATCACTCTCGCTCTAAAAACAAGCTATTCTTTACATATTCACTGCTAAATGATTCATTGTTCTATCAACAATTTTATTTGAAGTTTTTATTTAGGAGTAAGAAATTACACTATATAATCGAAAATATTGTTAAATTTACTCCGGAATTAGTATGAAGCCTGCCTCAACTGAAATAAGTTAATACACATAATAATTACTTATTTTTAAATTTTCTTTATATAGATAGGTTTTCCTAAAAAAATGGAAGAGTCACCAGAGATCTTTTTCTTTTCAAGGTTGCCATACTTTAAAAAAGATTACATTTCACTGGATTAATCTTTCAGCCTTCACTGCTTGGCCTAAGTATAGGTGTATATATATATATATATATATATATATATATATATATATATATATATATATATATATATATATTATAACTTAACTTTTGATATAATTATAATTTATTTTTAATGTTATTTATTTACCTTACCTATTTAATGTCACACCTTCAGGTTTATAATGAATTAACAATCTTATAATTTTTAAACATCACTTGCATTTATTTCTTTACACATTATTCCAAATTTATATTAAATATTTTGCTGTGACAGGATTGATATCTTGACTAATATTACAATGATAAAGGTGGACTTTGAGGCTTTAGATTTCTAATAAATAACATAACAAAAATAATAAATTCAGTTTTAAAATTGTGTAGTTGCTCTCGGGTCGCTAATACGGGAGCTTTGCTTCTTAAATTAGAAATGGTGAAACCTTTTTAATTTTGATAAATTGTAATGAAATTAAAATGTGTTCTGAATTTTACTAAAATATAAATTCTGTTGGCTACACTTATATCCCAATTAATACTTATAGTTTTTGTAGAGATCCTGGAATCTTGGCATTGGTTACCTTCTGCGCTTACACTTGACACACAAAAAAACTTACTTTTATATTAAAAAAAAAACTTTTACGTCGCACTTTTTTTAAAATTTACTTATAAAAAACTCTTTACTTAATTTAACAATTTATTCTTTTTACAACACTCTCATCCTTGTCCCCACCAATCCGACTGCCTTCTTCTCGAGTTCCCTTCAAAAACTTCTCTCACGTCTCCCGATCATCTAGTTTTTATGAAATCCCTAATCTCTCCCACTACCAATGTGTTCTTTGTAAGTTCCCATTGTTTCCACAATTAGCCATCTAACGGTACACGGTTATTTTCCCAGGCTATATAGATCAGTGGATTTTCCCGTTCTTAATAAATTTGGACCCTTCTATTGTCAAATTGCCGGCACACAGTTTATAGCTTTCCCGGAAAAGGATAATGGATGGTACCTGCTTTTTACAAAACTATTTGTGTCTTTCTTTGCTAATCCTACAGATAATTATTTTAGCAACTAACTGAATTTACTCTAAAGCCTCGTACTTTATGTTATAATATATATATATATATATATATATATATATATATATATATAAACAAAATTTGTCTTTGACTTGTATTGTGTGTCAGAGAAAAGCGGTCGAAAGAGTAATAGAGATAGCGTAGTAAGAATGCGAGATAAATTAATTTTAAAAAACAAATGAATTCCTCCTCAGTGACAAAACTGTAATATGAAGATTGTTAGGGTGATTTGATGATACAGATAGAACGAAGAATGTTATGAACCCTTAAAAATCGTTACAGAAAAACCAATAAGCAAACACTTCGAAATTTAAGTGAAGAAATGTAGGAGAATGACATTAAAACTTTGTATAAATATGATAAAAGATCCAGATGTGAAAGGTTACCGATTCTTGAAGGATATTGCGAATTGCGAAACCAAATAAAATCACGAGTTCTGAAGTTAAAACCTTATTGAAACTAATAACAATCAATTGAGAATGTTTATTCTAAACAAAACTGTTACACTCCAAGGTTTATCTGGATTTTGTTTTGTGTACTTTATTAAATTAATGTTTGTTTATTAAATTAAAGAGATAATCAGATTAAAAGCAAATTGTATTTATCTTATTTACATTGTGTAAAATGTAAGCTGAGATAAAAATGAAATCAGACGTTTTAAACTGCTGGTCGTGGACCCGTGGGAACGATATCAGATGTTAAAGGCTAGGCCGAAAAAGCCGGGTTCAAATGTCTAATGTGAGAAAAAAATCAATAAAATAGGCTATATTCGTACGTAGAAAATCTAAGTACCAGAAAGTATAGGTATGGATGCAAGATATATTATTTTCAGCATATTTCTTCACATTGTTTAGTTTTACTATAGTAAGAAAAGCAATACAATCACTAGGAAAATGTACCTTTTCAACCATTGATCAGAGATAAATTTAATTGAATGAATTCAATATTATTTCAAGGGAAATAAAATATTTATTTTCCATTTGAAAAGTATTCTATCTAAAAATTGTTGCTCTAGTTATTACATTTTTGTGGTCAATAAATAAAAAAAGTAAAATTATTCGTTTTAAGATAAAACTAAAACTGCTCTAGTTATTGGGTTAACATATTTCTATAGCTCGACAAAATTTGAGTGGCACACTACATTTATCGTTATCAAAGTTACCAAGTTTTATAGATGTTAAGGATTTTGTATATCTCTACCAGGGTAACATCGTCCCTGGTACCAGTGAAGCGTCACACGATAACAGATACTAGTACGTATATGTGATCAACAATAGTAATAGCATAAACACTTAATATATAGAGTTTTCTTCGTGCATACTAAGACATTGGAGCATAAATTTAATTTTAAGAATTTTGTAATACCTGATAATATGTCTAACTGGAGAAAGAGAAATATTACATAATAACCTATGAAAAATCTCTTTAACAAAAATGAAAACTATTTTAATAAGTTGTTCAGCCATTGATATATGGGTTTAATACATAAACAAAAAAAATGTTCGTATTTTATTTCAGTATATAATTTTTTGTTTATATGTATATTTATAATCTTCATTTTTGTTTTATACTTTTTTACTGGCACTACAGTAATTTTATGTGTTTCAGAATGTAAATTTTTATTGCTGTTTTTTTTAATATTGTTACTGTTTGATTTTTATGTTTCCATCTCTCACTACGGTGGGTTTTATTGTACTACTTTTTCTAGACAATTTTTATAGATGCATTTTTATGTATTGTTGTTGAATTACAGTAATGTTTTGTGTTTCAGAATGTAAATTTTTATTGCTGTTTTTTTAATATTGTTACTGTTTGATTTTTATATGTTTCCATCTCTCACTACGGCGGGTTTTATTGTACTACTTTTTCTAGAAAATTTTTATAGATGCATTTTTATGTATTGTTGTTGAATTACAGTAATGTTTTGTGTTTCAACAGCTCTGGACCATGGACCCCTGAACGACACGAAGGAAGAAGAGATCTCTCGCCTCTACTGGTCAGCGCGCCACCAAATGGCCCAACAGCCAAGAGTGGGCGTTGGCTAGTAAGTAAGTAAGTATGTTTTGTGTTTCAGAATGTAAATTTTTATTGCTGTTTTTTTTAATATTGTTACTGTTTGATTTTTATGTTTCCATCTCTCACTACGGTGGGTTTTATTGTACTACTTTTTCTAGACAATTTTTATAGATGCATTTTATGTATTGTTGTTGAATTACAGTAATGTTTTGTGTTTCAGAATGTAAATTTTTATTGCTGCTTTTTTTAATATTGTTACTGTTTGATTTTTATGTTTCCATCTCTCACTACGGTGGGTTTTATTGTACTACTTTTTCTAGAAAATTTTTATAGATGCATTTTTATGTATTGTTGTTGAATTACAGTAATGTTTTGTGTTTCAGAATGTAAATTTTTATAGCTGTTTTTTTTAATATTGTTACTGTTTGATTTTTATGTTTCCATCTCTCACTACGGTGGGTTTTATTGTACTACTTTTTCTAGACAATTTTTATAGATGCATTTTTATGTATTGTTGTTGAATTACAGTAATGTTTTGTGTTTCAGAATGTAAATTTTTATTGCTGTTTTTTTAATATTGTTACTGTTTGATTTTTATATGTTTCCATCTCTCACTACGGTGGGTTTTATTGTACTACTTTTTCTAGACAATTTTTATAGATGCATTTTTATGTCTTGTTGTTCAGTGTACTAGTTTTCTATGACGAACTGTATTAATATTTTGTAAATAAGTTTTGTCTTAATAAAGACTACAAAAAAGTCGACGAAGAATAAAAAAGAATTGACACGTGTAAATAATTGTTTTTCATTTAAAAAATATTCACTAAAATTAGATTGAAATGTTTATCCGAAACAGAGTTTTACAATAAACACAAATCAAATAGTTAAACAAATATTTTAATAATTCAAAGCAACGAAGAGTAAACCCAGACTTGTTTTCGTGAAAACTATTAAATAGGGAAGGCTTGCTGGACGTCAAGCAATGTAAACAAGAACATAAATATCGATTTCTCTTCAACGGATGAGATTTATCCTTTACTTGTCGACATGGTATCACGCTAGTCATTCAGGTTTCACAGATATCTAACATTGTTCCTGAGGAAAGTATGACTATGAAATTATTTTGTATTATAAATAAATTTAAGACGAAATGTACAAGAATAAAACCTAAAATACTCCTTGTTTCAAAAATTGTACAAAAGAATTATACAAAATTATTGTTATTTAAAGGTGTCTGTGTTATTTATTAAAAGTGTGATCAAAATATTGCAAAAGGCAATAAATAAAAATCTGTTGTAATAAAAGATATGTAAAGAATTAAGTAATAAGCTAATACAAATATGAAAATTTACAGAAATGGTCAAAAATGTATGTGTAAAAGGATAAGCAATTTTAACAATAAATAAATGGAAAAAAATAAAATGAATGAATAAACAAACCAAAAAATAAAAAATTTGAAAAATTAAAACAGTGCTGAGATTTAGGAAAATCTGAAGATAAAAGGAAAAACCAATTTAGATTTTCCAATATACCATCACATGTTCACACATGTACAATAATTGCCTTCTAAGACCATTTAATAAATACCAAGAATCATGACAGACTTATATTATTACTTATTCAAATTCAAGAAAAATATTGAAAAGTCTATAGGGAAAACTTTAAAAATTAATTTTTTTTACTAGGATGTAGCAAAGCAAATTGGGTCATACTTTAAGAAGGATAAATTTACCCCATTAACTAGTAATATACTCCACAAGATAATCAGCAGAAGAAGAAAGATGTACAAAATCAACTTTAAAGAAGTTTGAAGTTAGGCAAATTACTAAATTACTTAAATTACTAAATTTAATATTTTTGTATCCCTTGTGAGTGAAAGCAGACAATTATCTTGTTTTTTTAAAATTCAAATTTAAAAAAATGTATTTTGGTTTATATTTTATTTTCTAATTTATCCGTAGCCTTGTTATTTTATCTATTTTATGAGCTATTTGGTATATTCACTCTTTCCTCCATTTTTTAAATTTTCCATTTGATCTAACAGTGGTTTATAGGCTGTAATTTTGTGATATGTATGACCATAATGATTAAAGTGTTTTCTGTTCGTTTGGTTTTCTATACATTGGTAATTGAAGTTATGTATGTTTTGGTATTTAGTTAAGATATAGATTTTATTGTGTCATGTAAATTTTATCTGATAATGTATGTTACATATATTCTTAATTAATATTGTTTGTTTTTATTTATTTGCTTTGAGATATCTATAATAAACATATGAAAAGTATTGACAATCCCACCCCAAGTTGCTTTCCATTAGGCGTTTTTTGGCTTATTACTTACCTTTTTATTTACTGTTTGGATGATTTGATTTATTAATAGATTACGTAAAATTTGTACTGGAATATGATGGGCAATTATTGTTTCCATTTATAACCATTTCTTAAAGTAAATTAAATTACAAGATAATTTATTTAAAATATATTATTTTTTTATCATTTGATTGAGTGTTTTGTTTTATATATTATTGGTGATACAATTGTTTAAATTTAATACGGTGGAGCGTTTTTAAATCAGTTATTTATTATTTAAATATTGTGATTTTAATGAGAGCACTAATATTGTTTGTATTGACTACTTTGTACCAGTCAAATGTTTATGGTCCATTATCATACCGGTAACTCGTATATTATTACATAGATATTCACAGATTAGCAAGAAAAAACACAAATAGATAATGTTGTTCTTTGTGTTTATGGTCCATTATCATACCGGTAACTCGTATATTATTACATAGATATTCACAGATTAGCAAGAAAAAACACAAATAGATAATGTTGTTCTTTGTGTTTATGGTCCATTATCATACCGGTAACTCGTTTATTATTACATAGATATTCACAGATTAGCAAGAAAAAACACATATAGATAATGTTGTTCTTTGTGTTTATGGTCCAATATCATACCGGTAACTCGTATATTATTACATAGATATTCACAGATTAGCAAGAAAAAACACAAATAGATAATGTTGTTCTTTGTGTTTATGGTCCATTATCATACCGGTAACTCGTATATTATTACATAGATATTCACAGATTAGCAAGAAAAAACACAAATAGATAATGTTGTTCTTTGTGTTTATGGTCCATTATCATACCGGTAACTCGTTTATTATTACACAGATATTCACAGATTAGCAAGAAAAAACACATAGATATTGTTGTTCTTTGTGTTTATGGTCCAATATCATACCGGTAACTCGTATATTATTACATAGATATTCACAGATTAGCAAGAAAAAACACATATAGATATTGTTGTTCTTTGTGTTTATGGTCCAATATCATACCGGTAACTCGTATATTATTACATAGATATTCACAGATTAGCAAGAAAAAACACATATAGATAATGTTGTTCTTTGTGTTTATGGTCCAATATCATACCGGTAACTCGTATATTATTACATAGATATTCACAGATTAGCAAGAAAAAACACATATAGATAATGTTGTTCTTTGTGTTTATGGTCCAATATCATACCGGTAACTCGTATATTATTACATAGATATTCACAGATTAGCAAGAAAAAACACATATAGATAATGTTGTTCTTTGTGTTTATGGTCCAATATCATACCGGTAACTCGTATATTATTACATAGATATTCACAGATTAGCAAGAAAAAACACAAATAGATAATGTTGTTCTTTGTGTTTATGGTCCATTATCATACCGGTAACTCGTATATTATTACATAGATATTCACAGATTATCAAGAAAAAACACAAATAGATAATGTTGTTCTTTGTGTTTATGGTCCAATATCATACCGGTAACTCGTTTATTATTACATAGATATTCACAGATTAGCAAGAAAAACACATATAGATAATGTTGTTCTTTGTGTTTATGGTCCAATATCATACCGGTAACTCGTATATTATTACATAGATATTTACAGATTAGCAAGAAAAAACACATATAGATAATGTTGTTCTTTGTGTTTATGGTCCAATATCATACCGGTAACTCGTATATTATTACATAGATATTCACAGATTAGCAAGAAAAAACACAAATAGATAATGTTGTTCTTTGTGTTTATGGTCCATTATCATACCGGTAACTCGTATATTATTACATAGATATTCACAGATTAACAAGAAAAAACACAAATAGATAATGTTGTTCATTGTGTCTATGACGTTGACGTTATCCAGTAAACAAATTACAAAATACATTTTAATTGAAAAAATAACTTTTAGCGACGAATCTTAACAGAGAAGTTATCGTCTAAAGCAACTATCTCGGGGTTTAGTTGGCGAATTTGTCCAACTGACCTACAAACTTTAATTCCGTACAGGAGCTCTTACATTAAAGTTTTAATCCAATCCTCAACCAACTTGTACGAAATAATAAAGGATTGTTAACGGTTTTCGTTAGTAACTGACAGCGTCCGTTCAAAAACAAAATATCCCTTTGTTATATTTTAACGATTATTGATGACTTTCTCCTAAATAATGGAGGATTTCTATTATTTTAACGCCTGATGTTTATATTGACAAGCATAGTAACGCAAATAGGGAACATATTTCTTTCGTAATTACATTAAAAGTCCATTACCTATACTAAACTTGTGAACAATAAATACTACTTTTTATCAGGTAAAACATTTTACGCGTACAAATATGGCTAATTTAATAAACGCATCTTTTAATTTGTAACAAACAACTCAAATTATATTAATGAGAACATTGAATAAAGTTTATTAAACAAATTTGTTTGTTTACCTAACCCATACGCTTGATTTTAAAAGAAGATTAAAACTCCACCAATTTAAATTGAAAAAAAAAACTAAAATCATGCTTAGTTTTCCTTGTTTTTCTTTTGTTCCGTGCGGATTGTATTTCTTGTCAAGCTAGTTATTTCATTTCTTTAAAAAATTGTATAAAATAAATCAGAAGAACACCAACAATGTTGGTCCAACATATATGAACAATACAAAATAAATTGACAACATTAACACTGATGACCTAAACTTTCCCCTGCCTTATTACAAAACTTCACACGACAACCACATTTCATTTATCTTTTCAAGAGTGTGAAGTTGACATCTAGTGTAGACGTAGGCCTTACACAGGACACAAGGATGCACAAGATTCTCTTAGAGGTTGTCCATTTCTATGAACTTTTTCAACTCCTTTTAAAAAGTTTTAATGTGAAAAAAAATACAGAATAGTAAAAAAATCTGTTCCCTTTAGTATGGTATAGCTTTTCAACTTAATTAATGCAAGAACGAAACTGTAAAATTACGTAAACCCTATTAATTATAAAAATACCATATCTAAAACTATTTGTTATTTATGAACCTTATGGTAAACAACATAATTAAACACTTGGTATACAAATGAGATACACAAAAAACAAAATGTTTTAAATTATAAACAAATTATCATCATTAAGATAACGATTTATATAATTTTACAAAAAATTGTTTTTTATATTACTAATCTGCAAAAAACGTATCATACTAAATGAGACAGATTTCTATAGTGTGCAACGTAATAATAGGTCTACTAATTGTGTGCTTCAATTATGGCCTGAGTTTCTTTAGGTTTGTTAGAATAAAGTAAACAATTTAATACTCTGATGTTTATTGTTGTCTATATTATTATAATATAATAGTGTAACGCCTAATATTTTTTCAGCTACAAAGTTTTGTGTAAATACTGAGATATTTACAGATATTTAATATTGTAAACAAATTTGTGAAACTCACTTAAATGTACATTAATTATGAAAATGGAACTCCACAAAGTAAGCCAAATACAATTCACTTTAAAACTGAAAACAACACTAATAATTAAGAGTGTTTTATAGAATCAAACAGGATTGTATTTCTAAAATCAAATGCAGTATCAGAAGTAAACCATTCGTGCTAATAATAACTGATTTCCGAAAGTGTTGAGACTTTTGTATCGAAACTTGTGAAAATGCTTTTTTCGAAAGCGTAAAAAACAGAAAATTACCATAAATAGAAGGAAATATGGTTGTGTTGTTTTAGCCTAGTAGTGTCTGTATGCTTTGCTAAATTAACGTTATCTCTTATATTTTACTATTAATAAACAAGCTTTCAAAAAATCTTCAATACAGAACATGAAAATTTTGATACAAAATTCTCCGATAATAACTTCAAGATAAAGCTTTGCTTTTTATTACAAGTCAAGTCTTATTTAACAGAAAATTTGATTCCACGTTTGTCTGCATCATAGATGCACGTGTTTGAACACAGAATGGACTCTTTTACTGAACCGGAGTGTTTGTACAAATGGGGACACGTGAGAGGACGGAACTGAATCTTGAAGTGGTCCTTGACAATGGCGGCTCATATAACTCTTGAGTACATACAGCCGCCTCATAAGCATGCGTCATTAAATAGAAATACGTTGTCTCAATTTTCTTTCTTACATTTGCCTTATGCTGAACAAACAGCATGTTTTAGGCATGTAATGAAGGCATTACATATAAAATACCTCAACTGGATTTTTGTGTTGAGGCCTTCTTATAGACATTTTATGTAGATTTCTAGCATTTTGAGATTTGTAATTTAGGTAGGAGTTTCATTGCGAAAAACGGTCTCACAACCTTTGTACAGCTTTCGAAATCAACACATCATATATTATTAATTTAGTGACATCTTTCACCGAATAGTGTCTTAGGAATAAGTGGCTGTAATTTGAGTTTTAGTATGTATCCATAAATATATACTGCAACTTTTCCTCGTGAAAAATCACAAACTGTTGTTACCAGAGTATCCTTCTACCCTTTTGGTTTTGAGATAATTCAATTATCAATTTCCTTATTTTCACTAGTGCCTATTCCTTTTCTTCAATTTTTTCTATTACCTCACACCCTCCTGATATATATCTTGTACAAATTTGCAAACGTTAATAAATTACGTTTTTATTCACCCAATTAAATACAAATTCAGCTTTTGTGGATGGAAATTGATGTTAATAGATTTTTTTACATTACAAAAACCTGGCGGAAAATGAGTAACTTCATTTTTAAGTCTAGCGCTTTGGAAAAGACAAATTTTCCATAGCGGGAAATGTATTTTTCAAAGATGTATATGAATTTTTCTTCTTCCACTATCTGGTTCTCGTTGAGACCTCCATTAAATAACCTTAAATTGTTGCCATAGTTACCACACAATATCATAAATAATGCTCTGGGATTAAATAAGAATGAAAAGAATAAAATAAACAGAAACGAAATTTGCTTCATAAATGGGCAATGCGAAAGGAAAGCGATAATAAAGTGCAACACAATGCAACCGACGAAAAAAAAGAAAGCGTATAAATAGTATTAAACAAAAATAATAGTCCAACACCATACATAGAAAGGAAAATGGAAAATTGCAGGGAAATACCTTTTCTATTTTGCCATTTAGTATTGTTATTTTGACATATGAATATACATATTTATATTAATTATAATTATAAAATAAAAAAACAACTAAAATATATCTTTGTTGACGCAAGACTTTACTTTAAACACACTTTTTTATATCACTTGTTGTTATGAATATAAATTATTATATACTATAACTTAGCAAAAAGTTACTAAAAACTGATTTGTATTCAAAATGAATTTATCACTTAGGAAAATTCGGATTGTAAATTAAAACGATTGATGTTAGCAAGAACAGTACCCCAGCGATAACCTTAAAGCAACGTTGAATACATTCTGTAGGTGAAGTTGGTATTTATTTTTCATGAAAACCTATTGTCCAAAATGTATTTGAAAATATTGTTTGCCTTTTACAAACGTGGTTTAATTACGAAAATAAAACAAAATCTGTAATTCCTCTCTCTGTTTCTGCCCCCCTCTCTCTCTCTTACTCTCTACCCGTCCCCCTACCCTGCCGTAGCCCTATCCTCCTTTTTCTCACACATGCGCATGGATACACACACACATACACGCGCGCGCGCGCACTCACACACACACACACACACACACACACACACACACACACAAATATACATAAATAATTTAAAGCTTTACACTTATACTAAACTGCTACATAATACATTATTTTAATCTAAAGTTAAATTTTTACTTTAACGTCTAAATAATTAAGAAAGATGACTGTCAAAATTATTTTCATTTCATACTTTGCTAATTAATGTTGTAATTAAGGGGAACTAATTGAGAGTGCTTAATGCTTCTACAAAGGTTGTATTACTGTCTACAATGTTAGACTTTGGCACAGTTTAGTTTAAATAAAAAGTAAACATACATTGATATAGTTGTAACGGATGTTATAAAATGAAACTAGCAGAGGTGCGCAAATTGTGTAACGGTTTATAGTTTTACAAATTGGATTTTATTTAGTTATAACTCTTAAAACATTTAATATTCACTTCTAGCTTACAGTTGAGGCGTAAAGATACGTCTGTCTGTAACGCAATAGAAGTTATAAATCCGTTACAGTTAAAGTATTTTAAATTACCAAGTTAAACAATTAAAATTAGCAGAATATTCTTGAATTAATACTTAAGGTTTATTTACTTGAAATGCAAGGTATTTGTGCGGTGGTAAAATAATGACATTTAAATTCAATTAAAGCAAATCATAAACTTTATTTTAAAATAGACAGATGAAATAAATTAAAATCATGACACATAAATTTCTTTAACACTCAGTTACAGATTATGAAACCTTTTTTTTACATTACTTATAAATTTTTAAGGATAGCAATCCTTCAATTAATAAAATTTATCAATGGCTGAAAATGAACATATATTCGAGTTTACTTGCTTTTCTTGTATAATCAAGTTTAATAATTTAATGTGAACATATTAGCACCAAAAGGTGCGTAATTATAATTATGCTTATTAATTAAAAAGTTCAATGTTCATAATTTAGAAATTCTGCTTCGAAATGTTTTAAATTTTGAAATTAAGTTTTAAAAGTTTTAAAATCGCCCACTTAGCTGTGTTAACTTGTCGCAACTTCCCTTCCATCTCGGGGTAAATCTCGGTAAAGCCTGGTCTCAGCTTCGTGAATAAACGTCGGGAAAACCATGAATAAGTCTGCAACCCATCTTGTATCTGGTATTGTAAGCCGCCTTCTATGCCATGATTTAAAAAAAGAAATACTTTATATTAATTAAAATAAAAGGAAACTAAATACATCTTCTTGCCATTTGGAGACGTCCTTCCCTGGTTACATCCTGGCCTAATGAGACAGATAAATTAAAAGCAAGCAGCCTTCCTACTTACCGCGCATCCACGGGGCGCATGCATAGCTAGGTTACTTATTATTTTAAATTTTTCTCGATAGATGTCACTATCAGCCAGAGATCTCATTAAAAATATTTATCATACATTACAATTTTTTTTACATAGTTATACATTATTACAATTTGAATTTATTCTCGTTTGTTTTCTGAATTTTACTATTTTAATATGTAACACCGTCTAAAGTGTGTTACATATTTTTCCCCCCTTTTGAAAAAAAAAATTGTGCGTTTTCACATTTCATTTCTCCCTTTTAATTATTTTTATTAAATGTAACGATTTACTAACAACTCTTAAGTTAACAATCAAATTATTTTCTTTGGGAAAACATATCATAAACCTATTTGATTCTATTATTAGAACAAACTTAACTCGACATGAAGCATAACATAAACAATATTAATTCTGGCATTTAATCCTTTCCAAACAAAGAAAAATAATAACATTTTAAATAAACTTATATTCAATCTTCCTTTTATATTCATAAAAGATTTTATATTGACACATACTCTTTATACCATTACATAATGTTCTATATTTGTTTAATTACTTTTATCTTTAATTTATTTTGTTTAAAAAAAAAAATGTGTCTTTTAATTTCAATTTAAATCTCATAACTTGTTACATTATTTATTAATCCTTTAATTTACATGATTAAGTTTTAAAATAATTACATACACTTATCAGTTGCTTTGAAATTTTAACTTCTTTATAAACTTTTCATTTCTCAAACTTATGATTATATATTTACATCTCTTCAAATTTTTTAAAACTCATTACTATATCTATTTTAACTCTTATACAGTTTTACTCACAATTAAATTTTTCTTCAAATTATTTCTCATTATAATTCTTCAATTCATTTATTAATTAAAATTTTTCTTCAAAATTGTCTCTTTTTGTGTCAACAAACCTAACCTACTGGCTGTATTTATCGCAGTCCACTACCTGGGATCTGCAAAACTGCTTACTCCCTGTAAGCCACAAATTACCACATTTAAACGACGCTATATATATATTTTCAAAAATTCTCTCTCTCTATTTACCACTAAGAATGTACCATTGCCTAATAACCTCTCTTTGTTATTCTTACAATACTCGTACATCTTAAAACTATTGGATTTCAAATCCCACACTTTGAATCCAAATACTTTTTTCTTAAATCAAATCCCATACTTTGATTTAAAAAAACCATACAGCCAGTTGTTGACTTAAAAAGACTTTATTTAATTCATCATTCTTAAATTTTCTTTCAAACATTACTATGACAATTTGATATTAAAATTCGTTTAAGCTCTTGCATTAATAAAATAAGAATTAAATCAAACAGAAATTAGTATTGTACTTTCACATGCAATTTTTGGTCAAGTGTTTTAGTCTCTTCGTGTAGTATTATGTATTTTGAGATTTTGTCAGTGTCTACCTCGTGTATAAGTAAGATTGCATGCCATTTGGGCCCTTTTGACACACAATATGCAAAGTGTCGTCATGAGTTTCTAAAATTGCATATCAAGGCACTTACCACTTCCTTGTTGATCAATTACCATTTTAAAAATGAAAAAAGGCTTTAAATTTCTTCCAACAATAACTTTTCTAAATTTTAACCATTTTTGAAGTTATAAATTTGCTTGTAAACCTTACACAACTTATACATATATTTAATTTTATTAAACCTTGTTTTAAATCCATTTACAAAAATTTCTTTTTATTATTATAATTCATCAGTACTATTATTTTTGTTAAATTGTTTATCAGACAGTATTACATTTACTTTCAAATTATTTTAATATTAAATCATTTTGATTCTGCAATTCATACTAGTTTAATAACCTCTTTTATCGTCTGATAAATTGATTTACTACAGGGGTTCAGAAAACAAACGGAACGTAGATGGCATAGCAAAGCAAGCAAACTCGATACACTTTATGTAAACATTGTGCTTCAGGCACAAACATTCTAAACTTGTGTAAACATCCTTGATAAACTAGACATCCTGCATTAGGCTATGCAGAAACTTTTTAAAAATCTAAAACTCACTACGCATAGACATGACAAATGTTTTGAACAATAAGAGTCTCTGACCTTGACTACACTACAAGTAAAAACTGGTTATAACTGGTTTCTTCCCTATCTTTACCAAACTGCTTACACAAGCTACGTCCTTTTACTTTCAATTTATACATTTTACAAAATTTTACACTGTGAATTTACGTTTTGAATATATTTAATGAATTCGGTTATTTTCAACCATTTTTAAATTTTCTTTTTGCCAACACACAAATTTACATTTCAAATTTATTGAGCAGAGTTGCGCATTTATGTAACGGATGTTATAAAATGAAACTAGCAGAGGTGCGCAAATTGTGTAACGGTTTATAGTTTTACAAATTGGATTTTATTTAGTTATAACTCTTAAAACATTTAATATTCACTTCTAGCTTACAGTTGAGGCGTAAAGATACGTCTGTCTGTAACGCAATAGAAGTTATAAATCCGTTACAGTTAAAGTATTTTAAATTACCAAGTTAAACAATTAAAATTAGCAGAATATTCTTGAATTAATACTTAAGGTTTATTTACTTGAAATGCAAGGTATTTGTGCGGTGGTAAAATAATGACATTTAAATTCAATTAAAGCAAATCATAAACTTTATTTTAAAATAGACAGATGAAATAAATTAAAATCATGACACATAAATTTCTTTAACACTCAGTTACAGATTATGAAACCTTTTTTTTACATTACTTATAAATTTTTAAGGATAGCAATCCTTCAATTAATAAAATTTATCAATGGCTGAAAATGAACATATATTCGAGTTTACTTGCTTTTCTTGTATAATCAAGTTTAATAATTTAATGTGAACATATTAGCACCAAAAGGTGCGTAATTATAATTATGCTTATTAATTAAAAAGTTCAATGTTCATAATTTAGAAATTCTGCTTCGAAATGTTTTAAATTTTGAAATTAAGTTTTAAAAGTTTTAAAATCGCCCACTTAGCTGTGTTAACTTGTCGCAACTTCCCTTCCATCTCGGGGTAAATCTCGGTAAAGCCTGGTCTCAGCTTCGTGAATAAACGTCGGGAAAACCATGAATAAGTCTGCAACCCATCTTGTATCTGGTATTGTAAGCCGCCTTCTATGCCATGATTTAAAAAAAGAAATACTTTATATTAATTAAAATAAAAGGAAACTAAATACATCTTCTTGCCATTTGGAGACGTCCTTCCCTGGTTACATCCTGGCCTAATGAGACAGATAAATTAAAAGCAAGCAGCCTTCCTACTTACCGCGCATCCACGGGGCGCATGCATAGCTAGGTTACTTATTATTTTAAATTTTTCTCGATAGATGTCACTATCAGCCAGAGATCTCATTAAAAATATTTATCATACATTACAATTTTTTTTACATAGTTATACATTATTACAATTTGAATTTATTCTCGTTTGTTTTCTGAATTTTACTATTTTAATATGTAACACCGTCTAAAGTGTGTTACATAGTGTAACCTATATAGCTAATGAAATAACTTAGAAAGGTTACGTCAGATACTAATGCATTCCTATAAAAGTAAAAACAAACTCTGAGTGCATCATTAAAACTATGTGACATACTTTGAACCTTTTACTCTGATTTTTGTTTTTTAAAATCCTAAGACATGTTTAATTTAATGTATGATTTTAAGTAAATATTTTTTTTTAATAAATCAAGAATACTGTAGGTTATATATTGATTACATGCACACACGCGCATGTGTGTGTGCGCCCGTTTATGATTTGGATTATTTGATCATATTTGATCTGGTTATCCATGAATATGTGACTAATTAGGTAAATGCCAACACTGTTATCCAAATTAATGCAGAGCGCGCTTTCGTAAGACTGTCCTCTCATCAGGGAAACATGCAAATGTCGATGTCCATACTAATACTATATAAATGTTATGTATACTTATTCTACATCTAATTATTTGGAACGTTATCTATACAAATGATGGCGACGGTCTGGAAATGTTATTCTTTAAATGTGGACAGTCAATTTGTTTTGTGATACAAATTTGTAAACGCCAAATTTCAATGCCACCAAACGAATGCCAAAATTATAAGTTGACAAATGATTTTTTGAAGAGATGTTTTAAAATAATTTGTAATAACGACTTTTTTAAGTGGAAACTACTTACTATTAAACATAAATATACCTAAACCTGAGCTTAGCTAGTGAGGAAGGTAATAATAAAATAATAAGCAACACAAATGTTCTATCGAGAAAGTAAAATATTGATTGCGGGTGTTCATTATTGATTAATAGATAAACAATTTTAAAATAAAATTTAGGAATACATTTAATTCATACAACATAAATGAGCACATTGTCTCGCCGAGAATTAAATGATACTTAAATGCACTTGCAGTTCTTAGGAAAGTTCAGAAAATATAGGGCGCGACCCCCGGCCAACTCCCATTATAATAATTTGAAATGTTGGGATGAATTTGTTGAGTTATTTTTACATTACTATTCTTCTGAATTTATGGTTTAAATGAAATAATGTCGTTAATATATTGAAGAAATTGTTAAAACATTTTCGTTAATGGCAGAATTTCTTAATAACTGTGCGCCCTTTTCTTGACTTAGGTATTGGATGACAAGAACATGTTTGTACTCTTACCAAAAAGATCTAAATAAATCCATTGTTCTAATAAGCTACGTATAACTGACCCAAAGATATTTGTGCTGTAAGTAATATTAAATATTATTTACAGCTCGTGCTTTTGTGCTAGCTTGTGAGCTATGGATATTTCTAAATAGCTACACACAAACTTACATTTACAAACACTTTCATACGATTGTCAATGACGTCATAATCATCAGTGAGACTACTATACAAACTCAACGGCAACTAAATGGGAGGTAAAACATATTTAGAACGGACGAAATGTTTACCACCAAGACTGCGAACGATTAAACTACAAAACGGTAAGAAATATTTTGAATTAGTGTGCTCCAATGGTGGTCCATAAATGTGGTTGGTGAAGAATATTGTTTTTCCTCTCCTACAGCCAACTGAATAAATCGAATATAACCAGGGTTTTTTAATTAAAAATAATATCATATGATACTGTGTGACAGATAATTGGTTATTTACTTGCTTTAAAATCCTTTTACAAGATACCAAATCCTCTTTACTAAACAGAAGTGGGATTATTGTGGCTGATCACGTCACATGTTCGTTCACCTTTTTCATTAGTGTATTTAAGCAATGGGATGAAGTTTAAAATTAATTTCTGCTCCCACATTTTGATGACAGAAACATATATCAAATTAATATATAAATTATGAGGGACAGGATAAAATGTTTCAAGCTCTATGAACATAAATGCGACTTCCTAAAACGTTCTAAAAAGTTTAATAATTTGTACAAATATATATATTAAGAAAACCAGTATTGTTTATACTAGTTTAACATTTGTAATAGGGAATCAAAAAGGTGAAAAATAAATGTTATAATTCTGATTTAGTTTTATCGCCAAAAAAATACAGATTTAAAAAAGTGTGATTTTATCAATTGTGAAAATTGTGGCCCTTCTCAACTATTTGTAGTATACGGCGGAAATGATGTCGAAATTACTTTATGAAGTTGCATTTACCTCACCACATGATAAAGTAAATTTCTCAAAGTGTAAACAAGTACACGTAATGTTTAGTGGAACACGTTTCCCTGGAGAACTACTGAACTAAGACACCAAATTGCCAAGATTAAATGTTGGCAGCAGAAATACATGAAACAATTAAACTGGAAACCATTCATCACATTACTTAGAAGACGTTAACAATTAATCCTCCTTTTCAAGAAAAGAAATTCTTGTTCTACAAACACTTTATCTCTTCTTTTTTTACTAACATCAGTTTAATGTTTAATAATGATAACCAAAGGGAAGAAGTATTGAAAGAGTAGCCATTCCATTTAAAGAAGGGCAAAATGAAGTTGTAAAGCATGTCGTAAAGATATGTCACAATTTATAGGCGAAATTACCTTCGGAAATAACTATTGGAATTGCTATCGGGCAAAATTTGAGGGTCATAAAAACCTGATCATAAATTGAGAAAAGCGATATCGGTTGTAGTAGAAACATAGATTCTCTAAAATACTTCCACTACATTTTATTTTTCAAGACACATACCTGCTTCTAATAGGAAACAAGTGTTTTAAAAAACAAAACAAATGTTTTCTCCTAAAGTAAAAATCAACCATGTACAGAAGAAAATGTATGCGTTTGAAAGTGATTTAGTTTGAACAATACAAGTAATTCATATAATTTCTTTAAAAAGCAATTTTAAAACAAACAGACTCAGTAACTACATGCTTTCGTCAATGTATTTTAAAACAACAGTTAGCAAATATGTCTATTAAAGAGTTATCAAAGAATATTAAAATAGAATGTTTTCGTAAACCCTGCTCATTACAGTGTTGCTAGGAACTAGTTTTTGGTTATACCTTTATTCAAAGCTAATGCAGCAGTAGGTTTCGCGATGCTGATGCATCATTTCATCCCACACTAGGTGATTCTGTTCAACACGATTTTGCTGTGTCATGGGTCACAATTTTTACTTATTCTATAATAGGTGTATTAGTAGAATTGATCATTATGAAATGCCGTTCACACGCTCTAAAACGAGTAGAATTACCGTTTTTAAACGATCACGTAAATATATGAAAAATATGAAAATGATGAAATATTTTAAAAAGAGGGATCAGGCCAAACAATTATTTGCAAATAATCCCAGTTACGTTTCTAATCTATGTGAGGGACATTCTACGCAAATAAAATGTCAAGAATACTCTAGACATGGTTAAACGGAAAAGCCTTTTAAAATTTACGGATTTTATTCGCGTTAAACAATAACATATTGGGCGCAAAAACTTTAGTTTTTAGATTTAATTTATTAAAATGGTTTAAAATTTTAACAAATTTAAATATTAAAAAGTAGAATATGTAATGTATAACAAATACAAATGTGGAACAAAACAAATATGATTAATGTGATTGGGGACGAAAACGTTGAAAATTAAGGCAAAGCCAGGAGAACAAAATAAACAGTGTATGGTAAATAATTAAAGCAGTGTTTAAAGTGTGAAATGCATAAAAAGAGTAATAAGGGCTCAAATCTATAAAAGATGTAAAACTTATCCCACAAGAGTAAATAACATTTAGTTATGAAGCGTATAAACTGAAGAACATAATAAAAAATGGGAATTTTAATTAAAGTTAAGACAATAAACATGTGTTAGAGACTAATTTTCTATAGGTTTTCGGTAAGAGATAGGTATATTAGTGCAATATGAGTTGGAGGGACGGGAGACGTAGCAGGAAGGCTAGGAAGTGAAGTTAAAAGTAAGTTTTATTGTATATTGCGAAGTGATAACTTTGTTCGGCCCACGAACAAAAATTATATAAAAGGTTGCGGAAGGTCAGTTATGGGTCTTTCATTTAGGTAATTTTTAGGTAGTACGTGGGAGACGGGAAAAAGGTGAAGATACTTTGTCACTAATACCATTTTTAGATTGAAAAGTGTTCTGTTCAGAAAAAATTAACAGTGGTTTTCGTTCAGAAACGAAAATGAAGAGTTGATAAACTGTTCTCCCCATCAGAGCTATGTTAAAAAGATATGTAAAATTGCTACTAAATTTTGTGTTTTGTAAGTGAACTAAAATACCCTTAAAATGGAGCTGTTTAAATAACCGCTAAGAGAATGATACAGGTAAATTAGTTGTAACTATTTTAAATGTTTTTAGAAGTTTATAAGGGAATAAAACCAAAATATCGTCCTCTTCATCTATGCTACAAAAACTAATCTGATATAGCAATAGATGAGATTTGAAAGTTATAAAAATTAATTTTAGATGTTACTAATGAATAAAAACAATATAAAACACGGAGTTATAAGTTATTAAAGTGAATACAAAAGAGAGAGGGAGAGAAAGCAAGGTTAGTGGACAATATATTGCGAAATATACGAGTATACAATTTTGTTTTACGATAACAGGAGTGGATAAATTGGATCAATAAAAATACTTTATTAGGGTGTATCTTTTTTTATCTCCGACAGAAATGATAAACGATACGTTGATGTGAAAAAATTGTAAGACAATGAAAAAAAATAAAACAATATATTAATAAATATAAAGATTATGAGTTAAAACAGGGACTAAAATAAACTGACCCAATTTTCACAAAACGCATAACGGAATCCGAAGAACGAAAACCCCGAATCAGCAGTTTCGAAACTAATCCAATTTTTCATTCTACGTACAACTTAAAAATTGCGTCCCTTCGGAAAAGTTTTAAATATATAATGAAAATTCTCCCGTTAGCTTCGGAATTCAATAAACCACTTTTATACTTGTTACGGAACTCCAGAAAAAAAAGGTCCGGAAAAAACAAGGATTCACACTTCCAATACGTTTACTGTTGTCCTGTTTTAAAACTTTGTTCAAATGAAATCAGACTTTTTTTTAAAAAAAAGCTCTTTGCTTAGTACCAGGGCATTAAGAAATGTTTTTACTAACAAAATAAAATAAATTTACTAATTCATTCTTCTCGTTATTATATTTACATATCAAACTGATATATATATATATATATATTTATTTATTTATTTATATATATTTATATATATATACTCGCATATATTCCCTATTCAAAGATGCAACATACACTGCCTCAGTAATAAATATCTGAATTTTCTACAACGGAAAATAAACGATTTTCAGCCTGTCAAACTATATCAGAGCCCACATAAACGTAGCATATTTTTTTTAAGTATCTTCACTTCTTCACTGCATGCATTAAAAAAATTGCTTTTAGGATTTTTCTGGGGTTACTTTTATAAATCTCTAACAGATGTGTACTAACTAAAACCTACACAAAATTGGTCCAAAATCATGGCTGCTATGAAGGTTCGTCGCTAGCCTACTGTCAGTATAAACAAGTCCTGAGTAAGCCAGTTACCCTACGTAAAAGGCAAGTTACAGTCTTCTCATAGCACAAACAAATGAGAAAACAGCCCTGTGTAAGAGGTTCGATGCTGGGACTTTGAAAGTACAAGCAAGACGAAAACATTATTATATAAAAGGCATGCTGGCAAGCTTCTGAAATGCCGGCACTCTTGAAAAATATCGCATCTATTTTTTTGCTAGTTTATAAAGCTAAAAAAAAACTAGTTTGAGTTTTTGCTACAATTGTTTTACTCATACTTGTTTTAGTATGAAATAATGTGAAAATTAAATTAGAGTTTGCGTTCATAAATTAATAGAAACATTTATTTGTATTTTTACCAACGGTTTACGTGCACAATTGCATTCATTTTTACTTCGTTCTTAATATATTGTATTATAAATAAAAATATTACAAAATAGTTCAACATAAATCAAACTGTCAAGCGGGCAGCTGCTAAGGTAAACCAAAGGGAGCTCGTTGGCAATACATCGGGCCGTCAATATTTGCGTACACCAATTTATATGAAACATATAACAGCTAAATATACAGCTGGATAGATCTACTGCGCATGCTCAGTGGGCTTGCACTTATCTCTGCGAAAAAGGGCATAAATCAAGGTAGGGATGTTACGTATTGCGGTGCAGGGCGAGAGTTAAATTAACTTAAATACGCTTCGGAGGGGGTTGAGAAAGATTTGTTTCGTACCAGTCAAATAAAACATTAAAACACACTTTGGGTAAAACAAAATTTTTATTTAAAAATAAATACCTGGAAAGTACTAATAAATATAATACAAATGCAAAAGAAGATGTAGTATAATTTAGATTATATTTTTAGATTATAATTGCTCAGTACGTTTCTATAATTAGTCAACCAACGTTTTGTAAACAAAAGTTTTAACTAATCTAGACTTTGTAATATAAAATGTGAGTTTTACATATTAACTCTTAATTTTGTAGTTACACCGAGTTTTAAACAATTTTAACAAAGTTTACACCGAGTTTAAAATAGTTATAATTTTAAATCATTATTAAGGATATAGTTTAAAGACAATATAATTATTAAAAATATACTGGAAATAATAATAAACTTTATGCAATTATAAACAGGTTAAAATTTTAAAAATACCAAAACCTATGAGATTCTCTTATGAGCACAAGAAATTATTACTAAGTAACGACGAATTTAAACTTATACTCAATGATATACTTTTCAATTACAAAGTCATCATCATTAGTGAGTATAACTAAAACAATATCTAGAGTAAACCTGAGTTTTACATTAGATGTTACATTAGCTACATTCACTGATGATGGTGATGACTTAGACGCAGATATCATTTTCAGGAGTAAATTATTCATTGTGAATTTTTAATCGTTTACAAAATGTAATTAAAAAAGAAAATTATATTGATAATTAAAATAATAAATTACACACTATAAACACTTTATAAACTGTCTAGTAATTTATTAATTATAAATAAATAATAGGTTACATCTTAGCGCAAATACTATTTTTCATTTAAATTATTGTGTACATTTCAAATGCAAAGCAATTATTTTCAGAGAAAATAATCACAAATACAATTATTTTTATAATTATTATGTTTAGTTATTTTTGTAATACCTTTATTTGAAGATGATTGTTTAGAAATTGCAATGTACATAATGTTTTAAATAAAAAAAGGTTATTAGTTGTAAATAGGTTATTTATTTTACTTTTTATGGGAATGCAATTTTTAAAATAATAATAATGACATATAAAAAATAAGGAAAATTCGGATAATAGGTTACATTAAAACTCTCTTAAAAACAGATTTGTGTAAATCACCTCTAAACGTTCGGAAGCAGTAACGCAAGTAGTGAGCAAACAGTGACTTACAGATGTAATAAACATAATTCAAAATCGTTGCTGCAATTTTAAAGCATATATCTCTGCACATTGCCAGGTTTATGGAAACAACAGCGGGGCCATCCTGCACCAAACTCACTATTTATTACACAGCGCGTGCTCTCCATATTACAGGACGTTCTCTGTAAGAAAAAGGTTTCAAAGGCCACGACGTACATTTACCGTTCTTTTTAAACAATTTGTGGTTGGGTAAACAATATTGTAGGACCTTTTAACAGTAAATTATAATAAAACGAGTGCGTCCCAGCCCCTTTATCGTTTTCTGGGTAATTTACATGTCAATTAAATGTAAATGAGCGATTTAAAACAGGTTAGCGGAATAGAATTAATTGCTCATTACGTTGCAGTATCAATTTCAGTATAGTGTTATTTTATTATGATGTCATAGATACCTTCAGTATTTATGCATTGTATAATTGTTTAAATTACTTGTAGCCTTATAGTTAACTCGTGATACATTTCTATTATTTCTTTAAAAGTTGAGTTTTTAGGTTAAAAGACAAATTTATGGAGACATAACCGGTTAAAAGACAATGTTATGAAGGCATGTCTGAGGAAAAGACAAATTTATGGAGACAACCGGTTAAAAGACAATGTTATGAAGACATGTCTGAGGAAAAGACAAATTTAGGGAGACAACCGGCTAAAAGACAATGTTATGAAGACATGTCTGAGGAAAAGACAAATTTAGGGAGGCAACCGGTTAAAAGACAATGTTATGAAGACATGTCTGAGGAAAAGACAAATTTATGGAGACAACCGGTTAAAGGACAATGTTATGAAGACATGTCTGAGGAAAAGACAAATTTATGGAGACAACCGGTTAAAAGACAATGTTATGAAGACATGTCTGAGGAAAAGACAACTTTATGGAGACAACCGGTTAAAAGACATTGTTATGAAGACATGTCTGAGGAAAAGACAAATTTATGGAGACATAACCAGTTAAAAGACAATGTTATGAAGACATGTCTGAGGAAAAGACAAATTTATGGAGACGTGACCGGTTAAAAAAAAAATTTATGAAAACATCTCCAATTAAAAAGAATTATTTAGTAATACAGTCGGCGCCGCTTATTGTGATCACGGTTAATGTTATCATTCGGTTATTGTTATCGTTTCATTGAAAAACAAACACGGACGTATATTAATACATTGTAGTTAGGCCGCTTATTGTAATCATCTGTTCGCTTATTATTATCATTTAATTTGCCATTCAAAATCAAATGCGTCAACGTATACTAGCATGGACCAAGTAAAAATGTCTACAAAGTAGTGTAAACAGCACGTGAAACACACAATTACGCCCAATTCATAGAATGTTTATTTTTAGAATGACAGAAATACTTTATAACGGTTTCAGCACTTAGCACAGTTCTCAGAATGTCTCCCTTACTCTTTGTCTACGCAAACACCCTAGCCTCGCTTGAGTCGTCTTTAGTTGTTTGTTAACATTAGTTGATGTTACTACTGAGCCATTTACAGTACAGTCCTACTGTATTTTTTAACAGTGAATTTTTATGAACGTTTATTACAGTATTTCAGTATGATTTTACATAACTTAATTTTTAAAGATCTTTTTCGTTTGTTTTGTAGAGTTTAGTGTCACTTGAAGATTCAAAGGACAGTATAGCAAGATGTCCGAATCTCAAAAGAAACGACGCGATTTAAGTCTTAAACAAAAACTTGATATTCTAGATAGGTACAGTAAATTACCAAAAATGAATCAAAGAAACGCTGCTTCTCAACTTGGCGTTTCTCAACCTCTCTTATGTAAAATATTGAACAACAAAGAAAAAATCTTGTCATTATCAAAGTGTAATGCAAATGTTGACAACAAAAGACATCGTTCTGGGAAGGATCCGCAAGTGGAATCAGCTTTGAAATTGTGGTTTAAAAATGTTCGCGAAAAAGATGCTCGAGTTGACGGCCCACTAATGCGTTTAAAAGCTGAGGATCTTGCCAAAAAAAATAGGAAAACAGGATTTTAAAGCAACAGATGGATGGTTCAATCGATGGAAGAAAAGGGAAAACATTGTTTACAAGAAAACGTGTGGTGAAAAAAGAAATGCTGATTTTGTTGGAGCTGAGGACTGGTTACAATACGAATGGCCAAAGATTTTGGCCGAGTATTCTCCTAGCTGCATATACAATGCAGATGAAACAGGACTTTATTATCGTGCTTTACCCGAACATACTTACTTATTTAAAAATGAAATTGCTAACGGCTATAAAATATGTAAACAAAGAATAACTGTTTTGTGTTGTGTTAACATGGTTGGTCATAAAGAAAAACTCTTAATTATCGGTAAATCTAAAAATCCACGTTGTTTTCAAGGTATCAAAAAGCTACCAGTTGAATATCATTCAAACTCCAATGCTTGGATGACATCAAAAATTTTTAATGAATGGCTGACTAATTGGGATACAAGCCTCAAACGCAACATTGTCCTTCTACTAGACAACTGCACTGCACATAATGACATAAGCACTACGCTAAAACACATCAAAGTGATTTACCTTCCGGTCAATACTACATCAATTATTCAGCCATGTGACCAAGGCATAATTAAAAATCTCAAAAGTTTTTATCGACGAGAGATGCGTGCTAGAATTATAGAAAATATGGATGAATTTCAAACCCTTACCTCAAATGAATTGGCTAAAAAAAAACTTCTTTACTCGATGCTATTCATCTGATAGCAAAATCTTGGATTGAAGTTTCTGAAAAAACTGTGAAAAATTGCTTTAGAAAAGGTGGTTGTTTTGTTGAAGAAAATCGAGAGCAAGCTACATCTGAGGAAGACTCTGAAGAGAACTTGAAGCCTTTCGATTTGTCCTTAAAAGAATATACTGAGTGGATGGAAGTTGACGATAGTATTGAAACAGCAGCGGAAATGACTGAAGACGATATTTGTGAGGTAGTTGCTTCAACATCAAAAGTTACTGAAGAAGAAGAAGGCACCGATGATGACGAAAATGATAAATGTGTACCGCAAAGATCTAAGCAGGAAGTTCACCAAGTTCTTGAGATTCTATGGCAGTTTGTTCAACAAAAAGCAGAAAATTTCAACAAACATTATGAATATGAACAATTTATAAACAATATTTTACGAGAAGACTACAGACAGTCACATATAGAGGAATTCTTCGAGAAAAAGTAAATGTAAATTTGAAGTGTAAATAAGATTGAAGTGTTTTATAATGTAGTTTTATGTGTTAAAATGTTTTGATCAAGTGTTTTACGTAGTTCTATATACTGTATTTTTTCAATTATGCTAGATTCAGTGTTTAAAAAAATCTACAGTCGAATAAAATAAACTGACATGAAATATGCCCAGTAATTTTAACAAGTAGAAAACTAAATTACACAAATTCTATTACTGTACATAAAACTGTCCGGAATAGCATCAAAATTTGGTAAGTACAGTTTAATTATAGTGTTACAGAATTAGAATTACTTGATGTAATGATAGGCTTAAAGGTAGGATCGTTCAGAACAAACAGTTGTGGCAATAATACAGTGATTCAATGCAGTACGGCTGTAGACTACATAGTGATTAAGCGTTCGGTTATTGTTATCGTTCGGTTATTGTTATCAAATATGCTTCTGACAAATATGATCACAATAAGCGGCGCCGACTGATAACGGTCATTGGCTTCTGATGACATTGTGTGCTATATACGGACACAGATTGACCTTATATTGTATGCGTTATGTTTGTGTTATACATATAATAGAAAAAAACCTAAATGATGAGAAACTTTTTGAAACATACAACTATAAACACCACCGAAAATTACGTCCGTATATTTTAAATGACAAAAGAGATTCATTTTCCAAAAAAAAAAAAAATGCACATACAATCTATGATAATAGATAATATACCACAAAGTAATCATAGGTGCCATTTGCGTAACTACCAGGAGCAACTAGTTCAGTTGGTGTCTCTCAGCATTTAACAATGCAATGAGCTAGAAACATTTTAAAGCACAGAATGTTTTGAAAATCCACTGTTTTAATAAATATTTAAGTCATGAAATAGTAAATTTAAACTTTATTTAAAAAAAGTTATTTCCTTCTAAAATATATTACAAATTTAAAATTTATGACAACAGAACACTGAAATAAATTATTTAAAATAATTTATAAATAAAATAAATCCCCAAAATCACTGTTAAGGAATTATATTGCTTAAGATTTAACTTTTTGTTCTACAAAATAAGTTATTAACTGTTTCATAACAACTCTTTAACGTTCTAGCTAAGCAGAACAAACTGGCTGCTCCTTTCAACAGGTGTACAATTACTCCATTAACATAAATGATAGACATGCGTTAAAGTTTATTGATAGTGATATTTAGTTTACGTTTCTTTTTTTATTTAAAAAGCTGAGATCAAGAACGTACCTCGTTAGAAAGGTTTTTTAAACCACAGATAGAAATTCAGAGATTTAAAATATATACTAGGTAGCCTACATATTGAAATGGTTAAAGTTAATAGTATCGTTTTAAATATTTGCACATTTTTATTTCAGCATTCAACAATTCAAGACACTAAACAAAAAATATAATTTATGCAATAAGTTCGCAAACACTTTTGTAAGATCTAAAATTATAGTTGTTATTAAACAGTGTTAAAAGATTATAAATTACCTTCAAATTCGTTTAGGATTTCCAAAGGAGGTTAGATTAGGTTGAGTTAGGTTAGGTTAGGTTACTGCTACTTAGGATAGGCTAGGTTAGGTTAGACCGAAGGAAGCCTGCAGTTCGAGAAGACATTAAAATGGTTTGTTATTTTTAAATATTTACATTTCATTCTAATTACAATTTATTGTGTTTCAAATTTTAATCAAGTGAACTTATTGTCATTACTCTCTAAACACTGTGTATGCTGTAACAATCCTACAAATATACCTAGATCACTGAATTTTCATATATCATCGAAAGAAGCTCCGTATTCCGAATTTATATCGAAATGTCTCAGTGACCTCCATTAATATCAACCCGGGAGCTTATTTTCTCTGAAAGCTTTACTGAAATATGTATCACCACCTATAGTAAAATTCTTAACATAGGACCACCATTGTGGAAACGTGAGAGGGTTGACAAAGAAAGAACGTAAGGTTAGCAATTGTGTTTTGATGTTAAACAATGCAAAAATATGTATCTTTTAAATCACCAAAATATTGAAAACTGTCTTCAAAGAGAAGATTTTACTATACTATGCAAAACATTTATTAATTATAATAAATAATTACTCTGCAAAATAACATTATTTAAAAAAGCTACAAACAATAGGAATAAATAATACATACAACCTCTAACCACAAATATTTTGATTCTAGTCTCATGTACATTTCTGTTACAAGTAACCATCGTCAGAGATATGACAATACATACTGACATTACAGTGTATTGTCATGCCTCTGAAGATTGTCAGGGTCTACTTTGTAAACGAAATGTATATAAGACTAGAATAAAAATATTTGTGGTTAGAGATTGTAAGTATTTTTTACCTTATTATGAACTTGTGTAAAGATGAGAACACACAAATCAAAAAAACACTTAAATATTTATTTAAATAAATATTTTTTAATAGTAAAAATATGTAGGAAGTTATATAGAACATTTCCTTCTAATAACTAAAATGTTAGTAATTTTAATAAGTGATAGTTGTAATAGATCAGTATAAAAAACTTTAGGGAGGAAAGTTCTAAATGGGATAGAAAATGTGAGACAACGGTAGAATGTGAGACATAAATTCGGACGGGATTCACAAGAATCCAAGTATTCCTGAATTAAAAGCAAGAAGGTAATGGTTAACAGTTTTTTTTCAGTTGTATGCAAATTGAAGATGGATTAAACTCGTTTAAACATTATGATAAATAATTATCAAATGAGATTCCATATATTATCAGAAATATATATTTAATATACTACACTATGACACACAAGAGTTGTATTTTATTATTCCTAGTTTAAGTTACTTTCTTATTACGGGGAAGATAATATTATTATTTGCTAATGCACGAACGGTTTGGTATTATTAAAGGATTTAGCTATATTTAATATTATAAATAAATAAAAACAGTCTAATCACATACATTTTAATTTAAATCCTGATGTACGTTTCCATTGCAAAGCTAACAACTTCAGAGGAGATTACTACAATAGTAAGGGTTAGTTCAATTATAGAAAAACTACAACACAGTTGCTCCAAGTTACTATATTAAATAGTAAAGTTAATTTCCTAAGACATAATTCATAAAAATATGAGATTGTGAAATTAAAAAATTGTCTAATTATAAATATTTCCGATGCTACAAAATTTCTTATACTATACAACTGGAGTATAATATTGTATCCAGTTTTATTTAGCTTCATGCCTTTTCCATACTATAGCACATAAGAAAATGTAATAAATGTAATTATTGTTAGGGAGATTTAATGATAAAAGATATTTATAATATTATATGTTTTATCGTTACATCACACTACTAACATATGGTACTTTACAAATTAAATTATCTCAAGTTACACTTCCATCAGCAGACGACTGTCCCAAGTTAGAAACTTTAATTTCAGAATAAAATGTTTTTAAACTATATCGTTTTAATTTAAAAGTTTTCGTAAACAGAAAAATAAAGTAAAAAAAAATTTAATTTTGAATTTGCGTAGTAAAATACGGAAGGCCAATACTTATGAACACATGTATTTAGTCTTCTTGAATGGAAACTTTCTTCCTTTGGCACAAGTTTAGTTTTCTAAACTCAATTTGACAACTTTCAGAGTAGTTTTTAACTTTACCAGACTCTTACTAAGATATTAAACTTTAAAAACTCGCCCCATACCTCCGGATTCACGCAAACAGCGATGCTCTTCAATTTTTAAAATAATCTGACTGAATTTATTTGAGACAATTAAAGGGAACTAGGTCGTCCAGGAGCGTGGCAAACTGCAGCAAGTCTGTGGTCTCGGACAGCGAATTAATCGTGCATTGTGAACATTATTTACGACCTGTTTGTATATTCCATTTCATATTTCCTGCTATCTCTTCTGAAGAGTGAAAATTAATGTCAGCAAAATATTTATTAAAGTATTCTACACGACAGGGAAAAAATAATCAGAAAATAAATATTGTTCACAAATATTGTTTGTTTGTGGTTTTAATGTATCCGCCAGAATGACTAGTGTCCTCTAAGAAGGATAGAAAGAGACTATGACTAGAGGTAGGACTAAGATAGGAACATAAAACCACCTGTTACAGGATAAAGAGGAGATGCTTTGGCGTCGAATGTTGGAGGCCATAAACCTAAAGTGAAACTACTCTTTATTGGGGAAAAATCTTCAAGATATAGGTGTCTATCTGTTATACCCCTAAAATTAAATGGAAAGTTAGATATAATGAGTTAGGAGTAACTATGGTATGGTTAAGGAGATTCGCTTACCTGCTCTGATCCATGGATAGGTAAGTTAAGGATAGTGTTCACTCGCATCAGGTTTCTGTCAAAACTTTATAAGATATATAGTTCGCTAATCCAATAAAGATGATGCTAGATTCAATAAGGTCAACGCTCACGAACAAATTTCAATCATATCCTGCTACAAATTTCTGTATAAATTATAAAAGATTTAAAAATTTGGTTTGGAATGAGTTTTTTTAAAAGAACTTCTTCAGCCTAATGTTTCTATGTTTTACATAATCGTACACAAAAATCAACTGGTCAAATACTACAGAGGTCATTTCTCACAAATGAACTATGAACTCGTTTTCATAAAGTTATGGGAACAATGAATGACGTTAGGTTTTCCCTTTGTGCAGAGTAACAAATTTTACAAAATGTAAGTAAATATTAATAAAATATATTACGGACAGGAATAAATTAAGATAATTGTAGAGTACCAGGGAAATCATTACATTCGGATTACATCGGCATAATCATGTGTTACATACATTATCCAACTGCTGTTACACAAACTTGGACATATCTTTTGTGGCTCTCCAAGGAGAAGGCGTTTTCGAAAACAGGATCCGGGTTAAATATATTATTCCTTCCATTACTTTAGCGAAGTGGCCCCAGTCTATTGCTTTCGGGAAGAACGAAAAATGTCTTCTATAAAAATTGTGTACAAAGTTATTAAAAATAATAATATTAGACATATTTTATGGTTTAAAGATAAAGAGTAAAAACGTCAGAATAGATACAAAAAATGAAACAAGAATAACATAAAATAAAGTACTGTGTTTTTATATTGACATTGGATTATAAGGATTAAGCATGTTATAATAATTGTGTTTTACCTTTTATTGTTTAAAAAACAACTAACTCAAACCGAGTTACTTTTACAATCTTTAGCAACAATAGGTACTGACGTCATTGAATCATCCTCACTTTTGGGAGGGCGGGTATTCTGTGTTAAGACGACTTAATAATAAATCCGTGAAGATGTATTTTGTTTTCTTTCTAAAATAAGACGCGAAAGCAGATTACTTCATAGAATAGAGGTAAAAATAAATCAGAAACTTCTCTTTTCACCGGTAAAGTATTAAAGCAACGGTTTTGATTGAATTAAATTGTCGTAAATTCAGTAAAATATATGCAACCTAAATATTGAAATTCACATTCTTGATATGTTCTCGTTGATCTTGATTTATGTGCTCGTCCTCCAAACCACATCGAAAAAGATAAATTTGAATATTCTGGAATTTGGTTTCATAAATGGATGTTCCTGAGTCGATTCTACCGCGTAGGTAAAGAATGATTCTTAGCTGTACATCATATCACTTATACAAAATTCAAGCAGGTTTGAACATAATTGATTGATTTTCAATTGAAATATAAGTAAGGGTTTGAGTAAAAAGTTTTATTTTAAGATAAAAAGTTTTTTTATTTAAACTATATATATATATATATATATATATATATATATATATATATATATATATATATATATATATATATGACAGTCCTAGAACTATGAGGTACTTAGAAATATTGATAATGCTGATACTGCAAATTAGCGTAAAGCTTCAATGTATTGAAGAATACTAAAATCAATAATTCTTGTTTATGAAAGTGTTTACATTTATTAATTATGTGTGTATATAAAATTAGAAGGACGGAGTGAGGAGCAGGAGAACGAGGAAGAGGGGAGCGAGAGAGAGAGAGAGAGAGAGAGAGGAAGGAAGGAAGAGAGAGATAGAGAGAAGAAGGAAGAGAGAGAGAGGGGGGGGGAGGGAGAGAGATAGAGAGGGAGAACTTTAGGTTTTGGTAACTTAAAAAAGCCTTTTGAGATTTTACACCAAATTTGCTTCAGGTTTTTATTGAACATACTGTACAAGGAAAGGGGTACTTTATTAAATAGAATATATTTAAATAATAAATAAAAGCCTTACAGTAAATTGTGTTGTTTACAATCATAGTTAATTAATATATAAATTTGCATTAGGATCAGTGAAATGCTTTTATTTAAAATAAAATATAATAATAATTAAAATGATTATATATGGCTGGGAATGACCCAACATATTTCATAATTATACAAATTTTCATTTTAAAATACCTTTCGCATTTTTTTAATTAACCTTAATTTTTAATTATTTTTTAACATAACGTTAATTAGGTTTTTAGTAGCGTATTTAAATTACTATTGGTCTCACAAGAAGCAAGTTATCATATGGCATACGATCATTACTGCATTTCACAATAAAATAGATTGACGCTCGATAAGTAAAAACAAAAAGAAACACGGAACATACTTCGTTATCAGTTATTTAAACGTCAAGGGTTTAAGTTGTTGCCGATAAAGCTGTGCAAAATTCAGCTCCTGGCTGTAATAAATCGCATTTGTAAAGCTGTACAGCTCAACTGATAGCTGCAACTTAGCTCCGACTGTTTAACTAATGATAAGAATACTTCACAGAACGCGACAAGTCGTTGGGCAGATATACTACAAGCTTAACCTTTACGTTAACTCCAGTGAAATTGAATCGCTAAATCATACGTCTTATTATGATCTTTTGGTTTGGGGAATTCTGTAATTTCTTGAGACATGCAACAAATGCGAACACTAAAACAGGCAAGGAGGAATATATTTCAAGATTAGTATTTAATTATATCTCATCTTTACAATTTGTTATACATTGTATATGTTACAATTTATTTTACAAACACCTCGACCTAGTGCTCCGCTGCTCTCTAAATACAAGGTTTTCAGGCTCTTGTATACTTAGGACCACGAAGCTGTGACGTGGAGGTTATTACTTTTATACTGGGACTTTGAAAATATTTCATACAGAGATCCTGAAAAGATTTGGAGACGAAAATGATATGACGTAACATTATCTAGACCCAAACCCTGATGAAGTAAGTCTCGAAAGTCATTCAATTAGAAATAAGCGAATATGTGGACTTTTGTTCTAGTGGCACATGTGAACGGATAAAAGTGCATCCTGACGAACTCAGCTGTCTTTCCAAATACCAATCTAAATGCTATTCTAGTAAAGTATATCCTTCATCAGAATTCTTCTTGGGTAATCAGAAGAAAGAAGGTCAATTACTGTGATTGTGTTCCTTCCGGCCAGCATATCAAAACACTTCGTTTTAATTGTTCATTTGACAAACCTTTATTCTCTTATATAAATACTCAATTTTTCATCATCAACCAAACCAATCCAAAGCAACTTAATTCAATGCACGGTCTCCATTTTAGTTCTCTCTTCGAAACTGCCAAGAAAATCAAAACCCCCTTTCTTTTGTTATAGACTCCCTTTAACATTCATACCTTTATTTCTTTTTTACAATAACATCTAATTTCCCCATGAATAAGGTTCGTTTACAGTACATCCCGGCACCTAAAGCTTTCCCAACTTTTGTTCAACTACTTTCAAAGTTAGTTCAATTATTTTAAAATTTCATTTTTATTTCCCCCCTTCTCTGTTGCGTAACTTAGTCCTATTTGTTATGCATTTCCTTTCTTAGTGGTCGTACAATATATTAGTTAGTGGAATATTACAGTTACTACATCTACTTCAATTTTATTTCAGTTAATTTTGGGCAATTTTACGGCATACGGGATATGACAATATTATTTCAATTTTCTAGACAGATTTATGTTTAAGAATTCGCTAAAAGTGAGTTAAAAAATTTACCTCATCCAGGTTGCCTAGAATAGCACGTCTAGCTACACAATCAGGCCTACCATCGTCGGGAAATTCGTCATCGGTCCAGTAATGTAACTTACTCTAAATAATATGTCACCGTTGACCCCAAAACTCCCTGAATGCGGTAGTTCTACGATTTATCAACAATACGAGAGCTGAGCAGAAGTAAAACCTTTTCTAGAAATCAAGGGGCAAACATCAGAAGTTTTTTTTTTAATTTAAGAAATATTTATAATGAAAATAATAAAATTATAGAAAATTAAAAATCAAACCTAAAATTTCACATACGACAACGTTTCTTCGTCAGAAAAAAATTTCTTCTTTTGGATTTAGCCTGCACGATACATTTGAAACACGAATATAACATGCGCGGGACGTTATTAATGCAGAAAAGTTTACAAATTTCCAAATAAAAATTATTTAAGAAATTGTTCTTTTTTTGTTCTTACAACGACCCCTGAATTATAATTTTAAGATAACAAATAAAGGAGTTTTGAACAGGTACTACCATTATTCTAAAAAATATATAACCTAAATAACGGGGAAGGGTTACCGACGGTAACAGAGGGTTGATAATATTGTTGGAATACGACTATTATTCTTGAGGCATAAAATCGATTGTTAAGACAACACACCAATCCTA
>JBAIZL010000218.1:155000-272606 GCA_036971475.1 Prosapia bicincta | reverse complement strand
ATTTAACAATACACACACATGAATAGAAACTGTAACTACTCTTGACACACCTGTTGGGACGAGCTTCCTACATAACTACATCCTGAATGGTAGGCATATAAACTCGTCTTGATTATTTAACAATACACACACATGAATAGAAACTGTAACTACTCTGACACACCTGTTGGGACGAGCTTCCTACATAACTACATCCTGAATGGTAGGCATATAACTCGTCTTGATTATTTAACAATACACACACATGAATAGAAACTGTAACTACTCTGACACACCTGTTGGGACGAGCTTCCTACATAACTACATCCTGAATGGTAGGCATATAACTCGTCTTGATTATTTAACAATACACACACATGAATAGAAACTGTAACTACTCTGACACACCTGTTGGGACGAGCTTCCTACATAACTACATCCTGAATGGTAGGCATATAACTCGTCTTGATTATTTAACAATACACACACATGAATAGAAACTGTAACTACTCTGACACACCTGTTGGGACGAGCTTCCTACATAACTACATCCTGAATGGTAGGCATAAAACTCGTCTTGATTATTTAACAATACACACACATTAATAGAAACTGTAACTACTCTGACACACCTGTTGGGACGAGCTTCCTACATAACTACATCCTGAATGGTAGGCATATAACTCGTCTTGATTATTTAACAATACACACACATGAATAGAAACTGTAACTACTCTGACACACCTGTTGGGACGAGCTTCCTACATAACTACATCCTGAATGGTAGGCATATAACTCGTCTTGATTATTTAACAATACACACACATGAATAGAAACTGTAACTACTCTGACACACCTGTTGGGACGAGCTTCCTACATAACTACATCCTGAATGGTAGGCATATAACTCGTCTTGATTATTTAACAATACACACACATGAATAGAAACTGTAACTACTCTGACACACCTGTTGGGACGAGCTTCCTACATAACTACATCCTGAATGGTAGGCATATAACTCGTCTTGATTATTTAACAATACACACACATTAATAGAAACTGTAACTACTCTGACACACCTGTTGGGACGAGCTTCCTACATAACTACATCCTGAATGGTAGGCATATAACTCGTCTTGATTATTTAACAATACACACACATGAATAGAAACTGTAACTACTCTGACACACCTGTTGGGACGAGCTTCCTACATAACTACATCCTGAATGGTAGGCATATAACTCGTCTTGATTATTTAACAATACACACACATGAATAGAAACTGTAACTACTCTGACACACCTGTTGGGACGAGCTTCCTACATAACTACATCCTGAATGGTAGGCATATAACTCGTCTTGATTATTTAACAATACACACACATGAATAGAAACTGTAACTACTCTGACACACCTGTTGGGACGAGCTTCCTACATAACTACATCCTGAATGGTAGGCATATAACTCGTCTTGATTATTTAACAATACACACACATGAATAGAAACTGTAACTACTCTGACACACCTGTTGGGACGAGCTTCCTACATAACTACATCCTGAATGGTAGGCATATAACTCGTCTTGATTATTTAACAATACACACACATGAATAGAAACTGTAACTACTCTGACACACCTGTTGGGACGAGCTTCCTACATAACTACATCCTGAATGGTAGGCATATAACTCGTCTTGATTATTTAACAATACACACACATGAATAGAAACTGTAACTACTCTGACACACCTGTTGGGACGAGCTTCCTACATAACTACATCCTGAATGGTAGGCATATAACTCGTCTTGATTATTTAACAATACACACACATGAATAGAAACTGTAACTACTCTGACACACCTGTTGGGACGAGCTTCCTACATAACTACATCCTGAATGGTAGGCATATAACTCGTCTTGATTATTTAACAATACACACACATGAATAGAAACTGTAACTACTCTGACACACCTGTTGGGACGAGCTTCCTACATAACTACATCCTGAATGGTAGGCATATAACTCGTCTTGATTATTTAACAATACACACACATGAATAGAAACTGTAACTACTCTGACACACCTGTTGGGACGAGCTTCCTACATAACTACATCCTGAATGGTAGGCATATAACTCGTCTTGATTATTTAACAATACACACACATGAATAGAAACTGTAACTACTCTGACACACCTGTTGGGACGAGCTTCCTACATAACTACATCCTGAATGGTAGGCATATAACTCGTCTTGATTATTTAACAATACACACACATGAATAGAAACTGTAACTACTCTGACACACCTGTTGGGACGAGCTTCCTACATAACTACATCCTGAATGGTAGGCATATAACTCGTCTTGATTATTTAACAATACACACACATGAATAGAAACTGTAACTACTCTGACACACCTGTTGGGACGAGCTTCCTACATAACTACATCCTGAATGGTAGGCATATAACTCGTCTTGATTATTTAACAATACACACACATGAATAGAAACTGTAACTACTCTGACACACCTGTTGGGACGAGCTTCCTACATAACCACATCCTGAATGGTAGGCATATAACTCGTCTTGATTATTTAACAATACACACACATGAATAGAAACTGTAACTACTCTGACACACCTGTTGGGACGAGCTTCCTACATAACTACATCCTGAATGGTAGGCATATAACTCGTCTTGATTATTTAACAATACACACACATGAATAGAAACTGTAACTACTCTGACACACCTGTTGGGACGAGCTTCCTACATAACTACATCCTGAATGGTAGGCATATAACTCGTCTTGATTATTTAACAATACACACACATGAATAGAAACTGTAACTACTATGACACACCTGTTGGGACGAGCTTCCTACATAACTACATCCTGAATGGTAGGCATATAACTCGTCTTCATTATTTAACAATACACACACATGAATAGAAACTGTAACTACTCTGACACACCTGTTGGGACGAGCTTCCTACATAACTACATCCTGAATGGTAGGCATATAACTCGTCTTGATTATTTAACAATACACACACATAAATAGAAACTGTCACTACTTCTGACTCACCTGATGGGACGAGCTTCCTACATAACTACATCCTGAATGGTAGGCATATAACTCGTCTTGATTATTTAACAATACACACACATGAATAGAAACTGTAACTACTCTGACACACCTGTTGGGACGAGCTTCCTACATAACTACATCCTGAATGGTAGGCATATAACTCGTCTTGATTATTTAACAATACACACACATAAATAGAAACTGTCACTACTTCTGACTCACCTGATGGGACGAGCTTCCTACATAACTACATCCTGAATGGTAGGCATATAACTCGTCTTGATTATTTAACAATACACACACATGAATAGAAACTGTAACTACTCTGACACACCTGTTGGGACGAGCTTCCTACATAACTACATCCTGAATGGTAGGCATAAAACTCGTCTTGATTATTTAACAATACACACACATGAATAGAAACTGTAACTACTCTGACACATCTGTTGGGACGAGCTTCCTACATAACTACATCCTGAATGGTAGGCATATAACTCGTCTTGATTATTTAACAATACACACACATGAATAGAAACTGTAACTACTCTGACACACCTGTTGGGACGAGCTTCCTACATAACTACATCCTGAATGGTAGGCATATAACTCGTCTTGATTATTTAACAATACACACACATGAATAGAAACTGTAACTACTCTGACACACCTGTTGGGACGAGCTTCCTACATAACCACATCCTGAATGGTAGGCATATAACTCGTCTTGATTATTTAACAATACACACACATGAATAGAAACTGTAACTACTCTGACACACCTGTTGGGACGAGCTTCCTACATAACTACATCCTGAATGGTAGGCATATAACTCGTCTTGATTATTTAACAATACACACACATGAATAGAAACTGTAACTACTCTGACACACCTGTTGGGACGAGCTTCCTACATAACTACATCCTGAATGGTAGGCATATAACTCGTCTTGATTATTTAACAATACACACACATGAATAGAAACTGTAACTACTCTGACACACCTGTTGGGACGAGCTTCCTACATAACTACATCCTGAATGGTAGGCATATAACTCGTCTTCATTATTTAACAATACACACACATGAATAGAAACTGTAACTACTCTGACACACCTGTTGGGACGAGCTTCCTACATAACTACATCCTGAATGGTAGGCATATAACTCGTCTTGATTATTTAACAATACACACACATGAATAGAAACTGTAACTACTCTGACACACCTGTTGGGACGAGCTTCCTACATAACTACATCCTGAATGGTAGGCATATAACTCGTCTTGATTATTTAACAATACACACACATGAATAGAAACTGTAACTACTCTGACACACCTGTTGGGACGAGCTTCCTACATAACTACATCCTGAATGGTAGGCATATAACTCGTCTTGATTATTTAACAATACACACACATGAATAGAAACTGTAACTACTCTGACACACCTGTTGGGACGAGCTTCCTACATAACTACATCCTGAATGGTAGGCATATAACTCGTCTTGATTATTTAACAATACACACACATGAATAGAAACTGTAACTACTCTGACACACCTGTTGGGACGAGCTTCCTACATAACTACATCCTGAATGGTAGGCATATAACTCGTCTTGATTATTTAACAATACACACACATTAATAGAAACTGTAACTACTCTGACACACCTGTTGGGACGAGCTTCCTACATAACTACATCCTGAATGGTAGGCATATAACTCGTCTTGATTATTTAACAATACACACACATAAATAGAAACTGTCACTACTTCTGACTCACCTGATGGGACGAGCTTCCTACATAACTACATCCTGAATGGTAGGCATATAACTCGTCTTGATTATTTAACAATACACACACATGAATAGAAACTGTAACTACTCTGACACACCTGTTGGGACGAGCTTCCTACATAACTACATCCTGAATGGTAGGCATATAACTCGTCTTGATTATTTAACAATACACACACATAAATAGAAACTGTCACTACTTCTGACTCACCTGATGGGACGAGCTTCCTACATAACTACATCCTGAATGGTAGGCATATAACTCGTCTTGATTATTTAACAATACACACACATGAATAGAAACTGTAACTACTCTGACACACCTGTTGGGACGAGCTTCCTACATAACTACATCCTGAATGGTAGGCATAAAACTCGTCTTGATTATTTAACAATACACACACATGAATAGAAACTGTAACTACTCTGACACATCTGTTGGGACGAGCTTCCTACATAACTACATCCTGAATGGTAGGCATATAACTCGTCTTGATTATTTAACAATACACACACATGAATAGAAACTGTAACTACTCTGACACACCTGTTGGGACGAGCTTCCTACATAACTACATCCTGAATGGTAGGCATATAACTCGTCTTGATTATTTAACAATACACACACATGAATAGAAACTGTAACTACTCTGACACACCTGTTGGGACGAGCTTCCTACATAACCACATCCTGAATGGTAGGCATATAACTCGTCTTGATTATTTAACAATACACACACATGAATAGAAACTGTAACTACTCTGACACACCTGTTGGGACGAGCTTCCTACATAACTACATCCTGAATGGTAGGCATATAACTCGTCTTGATTATTTAACAATACACACACATGAATAGAAACTGTAACTACTCTGACACACCTGTTGGGACGAGCTTCCTACATAACTACATCCTGAATGGTAGGCATATAACTCGTCTTGATTATTTAACAATACACACACATGAATAGAAACTGTAACTACTATGACACACCTGTTGGGACGAGCTTCCTACATAACTACATCCTGAATGGTAGGCATATAACTCGTCTTCATTATTTAACAATACACACACATGAATAGAAACTGTAACTACTCTGACACACCTGTTGGGACGAGCTTCCTACATAACTACATCCTGAATGGTAGGCATATAACTCGTCTTGATTATTTAACAATACACACACATGAATAGAAACTGTAACTACTCTGACACACCTGTTGGGACGAGCTTCCTACATAACTACATCCTGAATGGTAGGCATATAACTCGTCTTGATTATTTAACAATACACACACATGAATAGAAACTGTAACTACTCTGACACACCTGTTGGGACGAGCTTCCTACATAACTACATCCTGAATGGTAGGCATATAACTCGTCTTGATTATTTAACAATACACACACATGAATAGAAACTGTAACTACTCTGACACACCTGTTGGGACGAGCTTCCTACATAACTACATCCTGAATGGTAGGCATATAACTCGTCTTGATTATTTAACAATACACACACATGAATAGAAACTGTAACTACTCTGACACACCTGTTGGGACGAGCTTCCTACATAACTACATCCTGAATGGTAGGCATATAACTCGTCTTGATTATTTAACAATACACACACATTAATAGAAACTGTAACTACTCTGACACACCTGTTGGGACGAGCTTCCTACATAACTACATCCTGAATGGTAGGCATATAACTCGTCTTGATTATTTAACAATACACACACATAAATAGAAACTGTCACTACTTCTGACTCACCTGATGGGACGAGCTTCCTACATAACTACATCCTGAATGGTAGGCATATAACTCGTCTTGATTATTTAACAATACACACACATGAATAGAAACTGTAACTACTCTGACACACCTGTTGGGACGAGCTTCCTACATAACTACATCCTGAATGGTAGGCATATAACTCGTCTTGATTATTTAACAATACACACACATAAATAGAAACTGTCACTACTTCTGACTCACCTGATGGGACGAGCTTCCTACATAACTACATCCTGAATGGTAGGCATATAACTCGTCTTGATTATTTAACAATACACACACATGAATAGAAACTGTAACTACTCTGACACACCTGTTGGGACGAGCTTCCTACATAACTACATCCTGAATGGTAGGCATAAATCTCGTCTTGATTATTTAACAATACACACACATGAATAGAAACTGTAACTACTCTGACACATCTGTTGGGACGAGCTTCCTACATAACTACATCCTGAATGGTAGGCATATAACTCGTCTTGATTATTTAACAATACACACACATGAATAGAAACTGTAACTACTCTGACACACCTGTTGGGACGAGCTTCCTACATAACTACATCCTGAATGGTAGGCATATAACTCGTCTTGATTATTTAACAATACACACACATGAATAGAAACTGTAACTACTCTGACACACCTGTTGGGACGAGCTTCCTACATAACTACATCCTGAATGGTAGGCATATAACTCGTCTTGATTATTTAACAATACACACACATAAATAGAAACTGTCACTACTTCTGACTCACCTGATGGGACGAGCTTCCTACATAACTACATCCTGAATGGTAGGCATATAACTCGTCTTGATTATTTAACAATACACACACATGAATAGAAACTGTAACTACTCTGACACACCTGTTGGGACGAGCTTCCTACATAACTACATCCTGAATGGTAGGCATATATCTCGTCTTGATTATTTTACAATACACACACATAAATAGAAACTGTCACTACTTCTGACTCACCTGATGGGACGAGCTTCCTACATAACTACATCCTGAATGGTAGGCATATAACTCGTCTTGATTATTTAACAATACACACACATGAATAGAAACTGTAACTACTCTGACACACCTGTTGGGACGAGCTTCCTACATAACTACATCCTGAATGGTAGGCATATAACTCGTCTTGATTATTTAACAATACACACACATGAATAGAAACTGTAACTACTCTGACACACCTGTTGGGACGAGCTTCCTACATAACTACATCCTGAATGGTAGGCATATAACTCGTCTTGATTATTTAACAATACACACACATGAATAGAAACTGTAACTACTCTGACACACCTGTTGGGACGAGCTTCCTACATAACTACATCCTGAATGGTAGGCATATAACTCGTCTTGATTATTTAACAATACACACACATGAATAGAAACTGTAACTACTCTGACACACCTGTTGGGACGAGCTTCCTACATAACTACATCCTGAATGGTAGGCATATAACTCGTCTTGATTATTTAACAATACACACACATGAATAGAAACTGTAACTACTCTGACACACCTGATGGGACGAGCTTCCTACATAACTACATCCTGAATGGTAGGCATATAACTCGTCTTGATTATTTAACAATACACACACATGAATAGAAACTGTAACTACTCTGACACACCTGATGGGACGAGCTTCCTACATAACTACATCCTGAATGGTAGGCATATAACTCGTCTTGATTATTTAACAATACACACACATGAATAGAAACTGTAACTACTCTGACACACCTGTTGGGACGAGCTTCCTACATAACTACATCCTGAATGGTAGGCATATAACTCGTCTTCATTATTTAACAATACACACACATGAATAGAAACTGTAACTACTCTGACACTCCTGATGGGACGAGCTTCCTACATAACTACATCCTGAATGGTAGGCATAAAACTCGTCTTGATTATTTAACAATACACACACATGAATAGAAACTGTAACTACTCTGACACACCTGTTGGGACGAGCTTCCTACATAACTACATCCTGAATGGTAGGCATAAAACTCGTCTTGATTATTTAACAATACACACACATGAATAGAAACTGTAACTACTCTGACACACCTGTTGGGACGAGCTTCCTACATAACTACATCCTGAATGGTAGGCATATAACTCGTCTTGATTATTTAACAATACAAACACATGAATAGAAACTGTAACTACTCTGACACACCTGTTGGGACGAGCTTCCTACATAACTACATCCTGAATGGTAGGCATATAACTCGTCTTGATTATTTAACAATACAAACACATGAATAGAAACTGTAACTACTCTGACACACCTGTTGGGACGAGCTTCCTACATAACTACATCCTGAATGGTAGGCATATAACTCGTCTTGATTATTTAACAATACACACACATGAATAGAAACTGTAACTACTCTGACACACCTGTTGGGACGAGCTTCCTACATAACTACATCCTGAATGGTAGGCATATAACTCGTCTTGATTATTTAACAATACACACACATGAATAGAAACTGTAACTACTCTGACACACCTGTTGGGACGAGCTTCCTACATAACTACATCCTGAATGGTAGGCATATAACTCGTCTTGATTATTCAACAATACACACACATGAATAGAAACTGTAACTACGCTGACACACCTGTTGGGACGAGCTTCCTACATAACTACATCCTGAATGGTAGGCATATAACTCGTCTTGATTCTTTAACAATACACACACATGAATAGAAACTGTAACTACGCTGACACACCTGTTGGGACGAGCTTCCTACATAACTACATCCTGAATGGTAGGCATATAACTCGTCTTGATTCTTTAACAATACACACACATGAATAGAAACTGTAACTACGCTGACACACCTGTTGGGACGAGCTTCCTACATAACTACATCCTGAATGGTAGGCATATAACTCGTCTTGATTCTTTAACAATACACACACATGAATAGAAACTGTAACTACGCTGACACACCTGTTGGGACGAGCTTCCTACATAACTACATCCTGAATGGTAGGCATATAACTCGTCTTGATTCTTTAACAATACACACACATGAATAGAAACTGTAACTACGCTGACACACCTGTTGGGACGAGCTTCCTACATAACTACATCCTGAATGGTAGGCATATAACTCGTCTTGATTCTTTAACAATACACACACATGAATAGAAACTGTAACTACGCTGACACACCTGTTGGGACGAGCTTCCTACATAACTACATCCTGAATGGTAGGCATATAACTCGTCTTGATTCTTTAACAATACACACACATGAATAGAAACTGTAACTACTCTGACACACCTGATGCTGCGCGCTTTCTACATAGCTACCTTCCGAAAGATCTAACTCGGCCTAATTATTCAACAATACACACACATAAATGGAAACTGTCACTACTCTGACTACCTGTATTTCTATAGGCGTATTCTTCCAGGACTGCCTCATCCTAATTATTAAATTAGTTTAAAAAAGAAAAAGCAAATGCAAACGGTCGCTACTCTGAGTTCGCTGTGGGGACGTGTTTTCTATATAGCTTCTTTCTGACACGTCTGCCCCGTTCTAATTATATAAAAATACACATACAAAATTGGAAACTTTCACTACTGTGATTCACCTGTTGGGACGACCTTTCTGTATAGCTACATCCTGCCTCGTCCTAATTATTTACCAGGACTAAAAGAATGGAAACTCTGGTAGTTTTGAGTCACCTTTTGGGAGGCGCTTTCTATAGCCACATCCTGCTGGTCTGCCTGGTCTGTCATGTCTAGTAATAAAACAAACAGTAGACCAACAAAAAAGGAAATTTTTGGTTCTCTGAGTCAGCTGTTGGGACTTGATTCGTTTATAACTATATTTAGACAGGTGTGGCTCGTCCTAATTATGTAACAGTACATAGAACAAAATTGGAAACTATCACTACTCTGACTTATCTATCTGTAGCCTACGATCGTTCAATAGCATATGCCGCAAAAATTCAGCAGAACTGCAAAAATAACAAAACCGCCCCCAGTAGTGGTAAGCGAAGTCATACATTACAATGAAATAAAAGACTCCTTAAACATGACTAAAATAAACTATTGGGGCAAGTGGTTCTCCAACGACCTGGTAAAAATAAATGTAGATACAACAGAGGAGTATAGGAAAGTAGCAGAAATAGCTGAAGAGAAGAAGTTGCAATAGCACACCTATGAAGATAAACAAAATCGGCCAATAAGAGTCTTGGCCAAAAATATGCATTCGTCATGCAATCCAGAAGAGATAGCTCAAGATTTAGCAGCACAAGATTTTAAAACCATAAAGTGCGGAAGTAAAACGCAAAAGACAAAGGAAGGCGTGATGGACTTACCAATGTTCATTTTAACATTCCATAATACTGAAGGCATAAAAAGAATTTACAATATAAAATATTTGTGCCATTTGAAAGTAAGAATAAAAACAATAAGAATGGAAAGACTGATTCCACAATGTAAGAAATGCCAGAGATATGGACATACGCAGAGATTTTGTGGAAGGGATCCCATTTGTGTTAAGTGTGCAGGACATCATCCATCGGCACACTGAACAAAATCGAAAGAGATACTCCCTCAATGTGCTAATTTCTCAGAACATCACCCTGCAAACTACAGAGGATGTGAAATAGCCAAAGGGCTGCAAAAAATAAGAGAAATTAATTATTTACCAAAGCTTCAACACCAAAGACATTTTATATCAAATAGAGTAAGAGAAGGCATCAATTATAGCCAAATGGTTAAAAATGGGAAACCTGAAACAGTCCCAAATCTAAGATCAATAAACCGAGATTTAGACATAAAAATGATGCTACAAAACATGATGAAAATAATTGCTCAAGTTAATACTACAAGACTTGACACTCTGGAAACCAGAAATACTGGAGCTATTTCAAAACCTTGTAATTATTGTTGGACAGGGGAGACTTAAGGATGGCTACTTGGAATTACAACGGAGTTTTAAACAAAAAGGATGAGATCGAAGTATTTCTAACCGAACAAAAAATTGATATCTGCCTGATATCGGAAGCCAATTTCACAAAAGAGTCATATCTTAAGATAAAAGTTTTCAAAGTTTATCAAACCTACCATCCAGATAATAAGGCTTAAGGTGGAACCATAATACTAATAAAAAAAATCAATAAAACATTATGAAGGATGTCAATTTCAGACTGAAAAATACAGTTAACCTTAGTGTGTATAGAGTCCACTAAGCAAAATCTGACAGTAGAGGCAGCATACTGTCCGCCTAGACACAATTTAAAAACATCTTATTACAAGGCAATCCTCCAAACAGACGGGCTACTCGGTGGTGATTACAATGCCAAACATGTGGACAAGGGAGCAAGACTGTCAACAACTAAGGGTAAAGAGTTAAGAACAGCAATTAAAAAACTAAGTTCTGATTTTCATTCCACAGGAAACCCCACATACTGGCCAACAGATAAGAATAGAATACCGGATCTTTTGGATTTCTTCATAACTAGAAAGATATCAGCAAATTTCATAGATATTGCAGAAAATTTGGATCTGAACACAGATCACTCAGCAGTGATACTAGTGTTGAGTGAAAATATCATTAAGAAAGAGATTCGGCCATATTTGGTGAATAAAAACACAGATTGGGATAGCTTCAGACAGGAGCTACAAGATAAAATTGAACTAAATGCCCAATTGAAAACAAAAGAGCAACTTGACCAAGAATGTGAAAGATTTATAGTGATTATACAAACTGCTGCATATAATAACACAAGGCAGACTAATTATGTCACTAAAGGAAACAACTACCCAGTAGAAATAAGGAAACTAGTTTTAGAAAAAAGAAAGGCAAGAAGAAGATGGCAGCAGTCCAGAGTCCCAGTAGACAAAATCATTTTAAATAACAAGAGTCAAAAAATAAAGAGGCTAATCAGGAAACTCAAACAAGATTCTGTAAACTTTTATTTGGAGAATATGGACGCAACGAAGGAAACAGATTATTCCCTTTGGAGAGCCACCAGAAAAATCAAGAGGCAAATTACTTCAGTACCTCCAATCAGGAAAGACAATGGTCGTTGGGCAAGAAATTATAAGCAAAAAGCAGACTTATTCGCAGAACACATAGCAGATATATTCCAGCTCAACATAATGATACACGTATATGATTTGGATGATAGTATCAATATAATGTCAGAAGAAATACAACTGGTAACTATAAATCTTAATTCCAAAAAAGCCCCAGGATTTGATCTCATCACCGGACAAATATTGAAAGAGCTCCAAAAAAAATGAGTAGTCCTGCTTACTTATCTTATTATTGCAGCATTTAGACTTAAATATGTGCCAGATATCTGGAAGGTAGCAGAAGTTGTAATGCTACCAAAACCAGGAAAATCGCCTAATAAGTCATATAGACCGATATCGTTACTTCCTACAATTTCTAAGTTATTCGAAAAGCTCTTACTGAAAAGGCTTAAAACAGTCATATGATCTGATTTCAGAATACCAGTTTGGATTCAGAGAAAAACATCCCACTATAGATCAAGTCCATAGAATAACGGATATAATAGAAAGAGCCTTAGAAGATTCAGATTTGCACCGCGCTATTTCTAGACGTGGCCCAAGCCTTTGATAAGATGTGGCATGACGGGCTGATACATAAATTAAATAAGATGCTCTCAAAGGAATATGTTTCATTGTTAATATCATATATAACAGGCAGAACATTCAGAATCAAACAGGAAGGAGAATATTCCGAAATTAAGGAAATCAAAGCAGGAGTACCCCCAAGATAGTGTACTGGCTCCAGTACTCTGCCTACTTTACACATGTGATATTCCAACCATCCCAAAAGTAACCACAGCAATGTTTGCAGATGACACAGGATTGTTAGCAACTGACAAAAACATATAGTCTATACATGTACGGACAAAGTCCAGAGAGCAACAAACAAACTCCTACAATTGACTGATAAATGGAAAATCAAACTGAATGAAGTGATGTTAGTCCACATCAACTTCACAAATAAAGTACTGAAAGATCCACCATTAATAGATGTTAACGGAATCATCATCCCTTATGAAAATAAAGCTAAATATCTATCTAGTTATGAACCTAGATGCGTAACTAAGATGGAAACACCACATCAAGAAAAAGAAGGAGGAATCAAATATCAAATACAGTAAGCCCCATTGGCTCTTCGCTTGAGATTCAAACTTCTCATTAGGAAATTATATAAAATCTACAATCAGATTTTAAAACCTGTGTGGATGTATGGAAGTCAACTGTGGGGACGTGCAAAGGAATCTAATGTAGAAATTCTCCAGATTTTCCAAAATAAAGTACTGAGAAATATGGTTAATGCTCCTTGGTATGTAAATAACAAAGATATTCACCGAGATCTAAATATTCCGACGATGCCAGAAGAATTAACGAAGAAGGCCAAAAAACATGAAAAGAGACTTCAGCATCATCCAAGTACAGTGGCTCTTCAACTTTTCGATAACCAGTCCATGGTTAGAAGATTGAAGAGAACCAAACCATTTGAGTTGGTGCAGTGTTGTGTTGTGCTGTTCTAGTTCTAATATAATATGTATTGACAATGTTCAGACAAGAACTAATGAGGCAATGGCCACTTTAGTTATATCAGTATTTAGGTTGAGATAATGCAAGGAAAGTTAATGGTTGGTCTAATAAGACCAGTTTTAATTGAAAAAAAATGTCTACATCAAACTATTACAGTATTATCATTTAGTTAATTAGAGCTGTTTACACTTTAAACACGACACTGGTGTTTTCTTAAGTGTTGGGTTTTGACAACGCACTGCAGCCCAGTCCACCATAGCGATCTCAAGGTCAGAGACACGGTTAAACCTCACGCACTGTAAATATATTCGCCCATGCAGGTTGCAACAATGGGATTTTGAGCTAACCCCCAAATGGAGTTTAATGTTTTTCCTGTTTTCAATATTTCATGGGCTAGTAAATCCAATTAATATGTTAGTCTTCTAACAAACTTCACATTGACTCTAAACTCCCATGTGGTATTTTAAATATAACTTATAATTTTCATATAAAAGACCTATTAAAATACATAAAACGCATGAAAAATGTCCGCATAATGATATTGGAAATGTTTGCAAAAAAGGCTGAATTACACCTAATTCATCGTCAATCAAGCTATGGCCGCATTCTGCCTTACCAAGGTATTTAAGTGGCCCTTTTACTAAATATACATACGAGTATTTAAATGTTAAATACAAAACACGAAAGTAAACAGATAAAATAATATCTCAATTAGTTTTTAATTCTTTAGCTGAATATCTAGCACTATTTTTGTACACAGACAATATAGACAAGGTAGCCACTCATTACTTTCCCTTTTTAAAGTTAAAGCTTTTAACAATGGCGATAATAATATTTGTTGTTCATGAACTGTGCTCCGAGAAATGCGTTTTGGTAAAATTAAAATGAGGTCGGTTATCCAAACTATTTAGGACCGGAGGGTGTTAAAATGATCTGACATAGGCTATTATATTAAATATAAAAGTACAGTTTAAGTTTTGGAAAACATGTAGAGGGTACTATAGAGCTGTATGTATAGTACTTTACTTCTTATATCTGTATAACAATAACTTATGAGTGATTCGTTAAAGAGGCATATTCTACTAATGTATTCTAAGTAAAATTAATATTAAAGGCAGAATAGATAGAAAAAAACCAAGGAGATATTAACAAATTCTACTATATAATTACACAGACCTATGTATAATAATGTGTACCCCTATACTATTAATACTTTTAAATGTATATAGTAACTTCAAAATGTACATATACATTACACGTAATACACAAGTACTACAGCATTTATACTACAGTATAGTATTTATGTGTAGTTGTACTGCCATTGAAAAACAAGAGCCAGATATAATTATTAACAGATATCCTAGGAAATGTTCAACGCACCATGATTTTAACATACTGTGCCATATAAATAACATTTTCTTTCATCGTATATTCCATGTTCGGATCATTGACGATCAGATAATCGACGCCCGCTTGTAGTAGCAATGATAAACTTGTTTTACGCTAGGAAAAGAAATATAAAATAATAACAATAATTTTGACCCCCAAAATGCTCTCTTTATAGCTAATGGCTATCCATACAAGCAATCTCTGATCTAATTGGCCTAGCTATGTTTGCTGAAACACGGGTTCGCTGAAACAGAGGATGACGTTTTTAACGAACTTTTAAAACAGTGCCTTAGACTTGGTAGTTTTTGTAAATTTAAACTTAACTTTACGACATTGTTATTTCTTTCAAGCCTTTAACCTAAATGAATAAAGGTTTACACATACTTAAATTTAAGTTCATTGATTATTTTTAGATAGGAGTACATTTAAATGAAGACGAAAATTTATTCACTTTTTAACTTTTATGTAATATAAAGGAATTGATATAGTTCTGGCCGCGCTACTGTGCATATGTTACCTGATATAAAAGGTTCTTGAAATGTTCGCCTAACGTTATTGTAAGTAAAACTAATTAAAGTCAATATTTGTATATCATATAAAGACTTCTTAACCATTATAACTAAAGAGTTATTCAATAACAACACTTGTTACTATGTGACACTGGCCTATAGTAGAAACCTATTTTTTTTATTATTGAAGACGGCTGTTTCGGGAGATGTATCCCATGGTCAAGTCAGATCGTAACTGATGGAAGATGGAATCAAATCATATTAATAAGTTATTCTTGTCATAATGTCCTCTGACAATGATTGCTTTCCAATTGAAATATACATTAAGCTTATACTGAAAAGATTTTGTGATTAAGAGGTTTTATTTAATTTAAAATAAAAAATTACACCATAGTTTCTTCAAGTTATTTAATTTGATAATAGTAAACTTCACTGAATACATAAGAAAGCCTAGTCAACGTTCGTATACATATTATATTCAAAAAAATATATAAGAAGATTTAGATATTTTCTCTGAACTAACTTTAGTATAGCCTTAAATAGCCTTTTGCTTAAGCCGCTCCTGAATTGAAAGTTTTTAACATAAACAATCTATGTCCCTTGTAGAACATTAACTCCCCAGTCGTGTGCACAGTTTTCACACAAAATATATGTACATTCCATTGTCAATAACTCGGTTCAATATAATAGTGTAAATTCATAATTTGCGTTTGGGTGTACTCTGTCATCGGTGTACTGTACAGCCACAGCACAATGGAATGGCTGCCAATATAAATAAATAGCTAGCACCAATTCATTGTGACTTTCTCTCAGACTGTGCAAACTTTGTCGAGTTTCGTCTTCACGACTTGTCGATTTATAGATATTTAGTGTAGGTCGTGAACGGATGACGACAGCTGGATCAAGACATCACGCACGCCCACACACTAGACCGCCAACGCCGCCATTTTCAATTGTTTACTTTTTATGCAGATTTGCAAGTATTATTTGAACCGCTTTGTTGTACATTACATGTTGAAATACAAATGGACATGCATTCAGTATACTTCACTGATTAATGGCGGACCCCCTACTTCTTTTTTATTTCTTCCTATAATGCTCCATATATATTTTAAGATATTGTCAATTTGAATTATGAGATCCTTTGCATGTTTGGATAGTTCAAACCTCCACTTGCGGTATTTGTGCAGGCTATGATATTAATAATATAAATATAGGCACTATTGAACAACTATAAGCCTAAATGTAGTTTAGCTAAATATGAGATAGATTAAACTCGACTTTATCTAAATATAAGCATTATTAAACAATTAAAGGCCTAAATGTAGTTTAGCTAATTATAAGAGATAGATTAAACTCGACGTTATCTAAATATCAGCATTATTAAACAATTATAGGCCTAGATGTAGTTTAGCTAAATATAAGAGATAGATTAAACTCGACGTTATCTAAATATCAGCATTATTAAACAATTATAGGCCTAGATGTAGTTTAGCTAAATATAAGAGATAGATTAAACTCGACGTTATCTAAATATCAGCATTATTAAACAATTATAGGCCTAGATGTAGTTTAGCTAATTATAAGAGATAGATTAAACTCGACGTTATCTAAATATCAGCATTATTAAACAATTATAGGCCTAGATGTAGTTTAGCTAAATATAAGAGATAGATTAAACTCGACGTTATCTAAATATCAGCATTATTAAACAATTATAGGCCTAGATGTAGTTTAGCTAAATATAAGAGATAGATTAAACTCGACGTTATCTAAATATCAGCATTATTAAACAATTATAGGCCTAGATGTAGTTTAGCTAATTATAAGAGATAGATTAAACTCGATGTTATCTAAATATAAGCATTATTAAACAATTAAAGGCCTAAATGTAGTTTAGCTAATTATAGGACAGAGATTAAACTCGACGTTATCTAAATATAGGCATTATTAAAACAATTATAGGCCTAGATGTAGTTTAGCTAATTATAAGAGAGGGATTAAACTCGACATAATCTGAATAAAAGCATTATTAAACAATTATAGGCCTAAATGTAGTTTAGCTAATTATAAGAGAGGGATTAAACTCGACATAATCTGAATAAAAGCATTATTAAACAATTATAGGCCTAAATGTAGTTTAGCTAATTATAAGAGAGGGATTAAACTCAACATAATCTGAATAAAAGCATTATTAAACAATTATAGGCCTAGGTGCAGTTTAGCTAATTATAAGACTGGGATTAAATTCGATATTATCTAAATATAAGCAGTATTAAAACAATTATAGGCCTAGATGAAGTACAGCTAATTATAAGAGAGGGATTAAACTCGACATAATCTGAATAAAAGCATTATTAAACAATTATAGGCCTAAATGTAGTTTGGCTAATTGAAAGAGAGGGAATAAACTCGACATAATCTGAATAAAAGCATTATTAAACAATTATAGGCCTAAATGTAGTTTGGCTAATTATAAGAGAGGGACTAAACTCGACATAATCTGAATAAAAGCATTATTAAACAATTATAGGCCTAAATGTAGTTTGGCTAATTATAAGAGAGGGATTAAACTCGACATAATCTGAATAAAAGCATTATTAAACAATTATACGCCTAGATGTAGTTTAGCTAATTATAAGACTGGGATTAAATTCGATGTTATCTAAATATAAGCAGTATTAAAACAATTATAGGCCTAGATGAAGTTTAGCTAATTATAAGAGAGGGATTAAACTCGACATAATCTGAATAAAAGCATTATTAAACAATTATAGGCCTAAATGTAGTTTGGCTAATTGAAAGAGAGGGAATAAACTCGACATAATCTGAATAAAAGCATTATTAAACAATTATAGGCCTAAATGTAGTTTGGCTAATTATAAGAGAGGGACTAAACTCGACATAATCTGAATAAAAGCATTATTAAACAATTATAGGCCTAAATGTAGTTTGGCTAATTATAAGAGAGGGATTAAACTCGACATAATCTGAATAAAAGCATTATTAAACAATTATACGCCTAGATGTAGTTTAGCTAATTATAAGACAGGAATTAAACTCGACGTTATCTAAATATAAGCATTATTAAACAATTATAGGCCTAGATGTAGTTTAGCTAATTATAAGAGAGGGATTAAACACGACATAATCTGAATAAAAGCATTATTAAACAATTATAGGCCTAGGTGCAGTTTAGCTAATTATAAGACTGGGATTAAATTCGATGTTATCTAAATATAAGCAGTATTAAAACAATTATAGGCCTAGATGAAGTTTAGCTAATTATAAGAGAGGGATTAAACTCGACATAATCTGAATAAAAGCATTATTAAACAATTATAGGCCTAAATGTAGTTTGGCTAATTGAAAGAGAGGGATTAAACTCGACATAATCTGAATAAAAGCATTATTAAACAATTATAGGCCTAAATGTAGTTTGGCTAATTATAAGAGAGGGATTAAACTCGACATAATCTGAATAAAAGCATTATTAAACAATTATAGGCCTAAATGTAGTTTGGCTAATTATAAGAGAGGGATTAAACTCGACATAATCTGAATAAAAGCATTATTAAACAATTATACGCCTAGATGTAGTTTAGCTAATTATAAGACAGGAATTAAACTCGACTTTATCTAAATATAGGCATTATTAAACAAATGTAGGCCTAGATGTAGTTTAGCTAATTATAAGACAGGAATTAAACTCGACTTTATCTAAATATAAGCATTATTAAACAAATGTAGGCCTAAATGTAGTTTAGCTTATTATAAGACAGGGATTAAACTCGACTTTATCTAAATATAGGCATTATTAAAACAATTATAGGCCTAGATGAAGTTTAGCTAATTATAAGACAGGGATTAAACTCGACTTTATCTAAATATAAGCATTATTAAACATTTATAGGCCTAGATGTAGCTAAGCTAATTATAAGACAGGGATTAAACTCGACTTTATCTAAATATAAGCATTATTAAACATTTATAGGCCTAGATGTAGCTAAGCTAATTATAAGACAGGGATAAAAGTCGACGTTACCGAAATAAAAGCATTATTAAACAAATATAGGCCTGGATGTAGTTTAGCTAATTATAAGACAGGGATTAAACTCGACTTTATCTAAATATAAGCATTATTAAACATTTATAGGCCTAGATGTTGTTTAGTTAATTACAGCACAGGGATTAAACTCGGCATAATCTAAATATAAGCATTATTAAACATTTATAGGCCTAGATGTAGCTAAGCTAATTATAAGACAGGGATTAAACTCGACTTTTTCTAAATATAAGCATTATTAAACCATTATAGGCCTAGATGTAGCTAAGCTAATTATAAGACAGGGATTAAACTCGACTTTATCTAAATATAAGCATTATTAAACATTTATAGGCCTAGATGTAGCTAAGCTAATTATAAGACAGGGATTAAACTCGACTTTTTCTAAATATAAGCATTATTAAACAATTATAGGCCTAGATGTAGCTAAGCTAATTATAAGACAGGGATTAAACTCGACTTTATCTAAATATAAGCATTATTAAACATTTATAGGCCTAGATGTAGCTAAGCTAATTATAAGACAGGGTTTAAACTCGACTTTTTCTAAATATAGGCATTATTAAACAATTATAGGCCTAGATGTAGTTTAGCTAATTATAAGACAGGGATTAAACTCGACTTTATCTAAATATAAGCATTATTAAACATTTATAGGCCTAGATGTAGCTAAGCTAATTATAAGACAGGGATTAAACTCGACTTTATCTAAATATAAGCATTATTAAACATTTATAGGCCTAGATGTAGCTAAGCTAATTATAAGACAGGGATTAAACTCGACTTTATCTAAATATAAGCATTATTAAACATTTATAGGCCTAGATGTAGCTAAGCTAATTATAAGACAGGGATTAAACTCGACTTTATCTAAATATAAGCATTATTAAACATTTATAGGCCTAGATGTAGCTAAGCTAATTATAAGACAGGGATTAAACTCGACTTTTTCTAAATATAAGCATTATTAAACAATTATAGGCCTAGATGTTGTTTAGTTAATTACAGCACAGGGATTAAACTCGGCATAATCTAAATATAAGCATTATTAAACATTTATAGGCCTAGATGTAGCTAAGCTAATTATAAGACAGGGATTAAACTCGACTTTATCTAAATATAAGCATTATTAAACATTTATAGGCCTAGATGTAGCTAAGCTAATTATAAGACTGGGATTAAATTCGATGTTATCTGAATAAAAGCATTATTAAACAATTATAGGCCTAGATGAAGTTTAGCTAATTATAAGAGAGGGATTAAACTCGACATAATCTGAATAAAAGCATTAATTAACAATTATAGGCCTAGATGTAGTTTAGCTAATTATAAGACAGGGATAAAAGTCGACGTTACCTAAATAAAAGCATTATTAAACATTTATAGGCCTAAATGTAGTTTAGCTAATTATAAGACAGGGATTAAACTCGACTTTATCTAAATATAAGCATTATTAAACAAATATAGGCCTAGATGTAGTTTAGCTAATTATAAGACAGGGATTAAACTCGACTTTATCTAAATATAAGCATTATTAAACATTTATAGGCCTAGATGTAGCTAAGCTAATTATAAGACAGGGATTAAACTCGACTTTATCTAAATATAAGCATTATTAAACATTTATAGGCCTAGATGTAGCTAAGCTAATTATAAGACAGGGTTAAAAGTCGACGTTACCGAAATAAAAGCATTATTAAACAAATATAGGCCTGGATGTAGTTTAGCTAATTATAAGACAGGGATTAAACTCGACTTTATCTAAATATAAGCATTATTAAACATTTATAGGCCTAGATGTTGTTTAGTTAATTACAGCACAGGGATTAAACTCGGCATAATCTAAATATAAGCATTATTAAACATTTATAGGCCTAGATGTAGCTAAGCTAATTATAAGACAGGGATTAAACTCGACTTTTTCTAAATATAAGCATTATTAAACCATTATAGGCCTAGATGTAGCTAAGCTAATTATAAGACAGGGATTAAACTCGACTTTATCTAAATATAAGCATTATTAAACATTTATAGGCCTAGATGTAGCTAAGCTAATTATAAGACAGGGATTAAACTCGACTTTTTCTAAATATAAGCATTATTAAACAATTATAGGCCTAGATGTAGCTAAGCTAATTATAAGACAGGGATTAAACTCGACTTTATCTAAATATAAGCATTATTAAACATTTATAGGCCTAGATGTAGCTAAGCTAATTATAAGACAGGGTTTAAACTCGACTTTTTCTAAATATAGGCATTATTAAACAATTATAGGCCTAGATGTAGTTTAGCTAATTATAAGACAGGGATTAAACTCGACTTTATCTAAATATAAGCATTATTAAACATTTATAGGCCTAGATGTTGTTTAGTTAATTACAGCACAGGGATTAAACTCGGCATAATCTAAATATAAGCATTATTAAACATTTATAGGCCTAGATGTAGCTAAGCTAATTATAAGACAGGGATTAAACTCGACTTTTTCTAAATATAAGCATTATTAAACCATTATAGGCCTAGATGTAGCTAAGCTAATTATAAGACAGGGATTAAACTCGACTTTATCTAAATATAAGCATTATTAAACATTTATAGGCCTAGATATAGCTAAGCTAATTATAAGACAGGGATTAAACTCGACTTTTTCTAAATATAAGCATTATTAAACAATTATAGGCCTAGATGTTGTTTAGTTAATTACAGCACAGGGATTAAACTCGGCATAATCTAAATATAAGCATTATTAAACATTTATAGGCCTAGATGTAGCTAAGCTAATTATAAGACATGGATTAAACTCGACTTTATCTAAATATAAGCATTATTAAACATTTATAGGCCTAGATGTAGCTAAGCTAATTATAAGACAGGGATTAAACTCGACTTTATCTAAATATAAGCATTATTAAACAATTATAGGCCTAGATGTAGCTAAGCTAATTATAAGACAGGGATTAAACTCGACTTTATCTAAATATAGGCATTATTAAAACAATTATAGGCCTAGATGAAGTTTAGCTAATTATAAGAGAGGGATTAAACTCGACATAATCTGAATAAAAGCATTAATTAACAATTATAGGCCTAGATGTAGTTTAGCTAATTATAAGACAGGGATAAAAGTCGACGTTACCTAAATAAAAGCATTATTAAACATTTATAGGCCTAAATGTAGTTTAGCTAATTATAAGACAGGGATTAAACTCGACTTTATCTAAATATAAGCATTATTAAACAAATATAGGCCTAGATGTAGTTTAGCTAATTATAAGACAGGGATTAAACTCGACTTTATCTAAATATAAGCATTATTAAACATTTATAGGCCTAGATGTTGTTTAGTTAATTACAGCACAGGGATTAAACTCGGCATAATCTAAATATAAGCATTATTAAACATTTATAGGCCTAGATGTAGCTAAGCTAATTATAAGACAGGGATTAAACTCGACTTTATCTAAATATAAGCATTATTAAACATTTATATCCTAGATGTAGCTAAGCTAATTATAAGACAGGGATTAAACTCGACTTTATCTAAATATAAGCATTATTAAACATTTATAGGCCTAGATGTAGCTAAGCTAATTATAAGACAGGGATTAAACTCGACTTTATCTAAATATAAGCATTATTAAACATTTATAGGCCTAGATGTAGCTAAGCTAATTATAAGACAGGGATTAAACTCGACTTTATCTAAATATAAGCATTATTAAACATTTATAGGCCTAGATGTAGCTAAGCTAATTATAAGACAGGGATTAAACTCGACTTTATCTAAATATAAGCATTATTAAACATTTATAGGCCTAGATGTAGCTAAGCTAATTATAAGACAGGGATTAAACTCGACTTTATCTAAATATAAGCATTATTAAACATTTATAGGCCTAGATGTAGCTAAGCTAATTATAAGACTGGGATTAAACTCGACTTTATCTAAATATAAGCATTATTAAACATTTATAGGCCTAGATGTAGCTAAGCTAATTATAAGACAGGGATTAAACTCGACTTTATCTAAATATAAGCATTATTAAACATTTATAGGCCTAGATATAGCTAAGCTAATTATAAGACAGGGATTAAACTCGACTTTATCTAAATATAAGCATTATTAAACATTTATAGGCCTAGATGTAGCTAAGCTAATTATAAGACAGGGATTAAACTCGACTTTATCTAAATATAAGCATTATTAAACAATTATAGGCCTAGATGTAGCTAAGCTAATTATAAGACAGGGATTAAACTCGACTTTATCTAAATATAAGCATTATTAAACAATTATAGGCCTAGATGTAGCTAAGCTAATTATAAGACAGGGATTAAACTCGACTTTATCTAAATATAAGCATTATTAAACAATTATAGGCCTAGATGTAGCTAAGCTAATTATAAGACAGGGATTAAACTCGACTTTATCTAAATATAAGCATTATTAAACAATTATAGGCCTAGATGTAGCTAAGCTAATTATAAGACAGGGATTAAACTCGACTTTATCTAAATATAAGCATTATTAAACAATTATAGGCCTAGATGTAGCTAAGCTAATTATAAGACAGGGATTAAACTCGACTTTATCTAAATATAAGCATTATTAAACATTTATAGGCCTAGATATAGCTAAGCTAATTATAAGACAGGGATTAAACTCGACTTTATCTAAATATAAGCATTATTAAACATTTATAGGCCTAGATGTAGCTAAGCTAATTATAAGACAGGGATTAAACTCGACTTTATCTAAATATAAGCATTATTAAACAATTATAGGCCTAGATGTAGCTAAGCTAATTATAAGACAGGGATTAAACTCGACTTTATCTAAATATAAGCATTATTAAACAATTATAGGCCTAGATGTAGCTAAGCTAATTATAAGACAGGGATTAAACTCGACTTTATCTAAATATAAGCATTATTAAACAATTATAGGCCTAGATGTAGCTAAGCTAATTATAAGACAGGGATTAAACTCGACTTTATCTAAATATAAGCATTATTAAACATTTATATCCTAGATGTAGCTAAGCTAATTATAAGACAGGGATTAAACTCGACTTTATCTAAATATAAGCATTATTAAACATTTATAGGCCTAGATGTAGCTAAGCTAATTATAAGACAGGGATTAAACTCGACTTTATCTAAATATAAGCATTATTAAACATTTATATCCTAGATGTAGCTAAGCTAATTATAAGACAGGGATTAAACTCGACTTTATCTAAATATAAGCATTATTAAACATTTATAGGCCTAGATGTAGCTAAGCTAATTATAAGACAGGGATTAAACTCGACTTTATCTAAATATAAGCATTATTAAACATTTATAGGCCTAGATGTAGCTAAGCTAATTATAAGACAGGGATTAAACTCGACTTTATCTAAATATAAGCATTATTAAACATTTATAGGCCTAGATGTAGCTAAGCTAATTATAAGACAGGGATTAAACTCGACTTTATCTAAATATAAGCATTATTAAACATTTATAGGCCTAGATGTAGCTAAGCTAATTATAAGACAGGGATTAAACTCGACTTTATCTAAATATAAGCATTATTAAACATTTATAGGCCTAGATATAGCTAAGCTAATTATAAGACAGGGATTAAACTCGACTTTATCTAAATATAAGCATTATTAAACAATTATAGGCCTAGATGTAGCTAAGCTAATTATAAGACAGGGATTAAACTCGACTTTATCTAAATATAAGCATTATTAAACAATTATAGGCCTAGATGTAGCTAAGCTAATTATAAGACAGGGATTAAACACGACTTTATCTAAATATAAGCATTATTAAACAATTATAGGCCTAGATGTAGCTAAGCTAATTATAAGACAGGGATTAAACTCGACTTTATCTAAATATAAGCATTATTAAACATTTATATCCTAGATGTAGCTAAGCTAATTATAAGACAGGGATTAAACTCGACTTTATCTAAATATAAGCATTATTAAACATTTATAGGCCTAGATGTAGCTAAGCTAATTATAAGACAGGGATTAAACTCGACTTTATCTAAATATAAGCATTATTAAACATTTATAGGCCTAGATGTAGCTAAGCTAATTATAAGACAGGGATGAAACTCGACTTTATCTAAATATAAGCATTATTAAACATTTATAGGCCTAGATGTAGCTAAGCTAATTATAAGACAGGGATTAAACTCGACTTTATCTAAATATAAGCATTATTAAACAATTATAGGCCTAGATGTAGCTAAGCTAATTATAAGACAGGGATTAAACTCGACTTTATCTAAATATAAGCATTATTAAACATTTATAGGCCTAGATGTAGCTAAGCTAATTATAAGACAGGGATTAAACTCGACTTTATCTAAATATAAGCATTATTAAACAATTATAGGCCTAGATGTAGCTAAGCTAATTATAAGACAGGGATTAAACTCGACTTTATCTAAATATAAGCATTATTAAACATTTATAGGCCTAGATGTAGCTAAGCTAATTATAAGACAGGGATTAAACTCGACTTTATCTAAATATAAGCATTATTAAACAATTATAGGCCTAGATGTAGCTAAGCTAATTATAAGACAGGGATTAAACTCGACTTTATCTAAATATAAGCATTATTAAACAATTATAGGCCTAGATGTAGCTAAGCTAATTATAAGACAGGGATTAAACTCGACTTTATCTAAATATAAGCATTATTAAACATTTATAGGCCTAGATGTAGCTAAGCTAATTATAAGACAGGGATTAAACTCGACTTTATCTAAATATAAGCATTATTAAACAATTATAGGCCTAGATGTAGCTAAGCTAATTATAAGACAGGGATTAAACTCGACTTTATCTAAATATAAGCATTATTAAACAATTATAGGCCTAGATGTAGCTAAGCTAATTATAAGACAGGGATTAAACTCGACTTTATCTAAATATAAGCATTATTAAACATTTATAGGCCTAGATGTAGCTAAGCTAATTATAAGACAGGGATTAAACTCGACTTTATCTAAATATAAGCATTATTAAACAATTATAGGCCTAGATGTAGCTAAGCTAATTATAAGACAGGGATTAAACTCGACTTTATCTAAATATAAGCATTATTAAACAATTATAGGCCTAGATGTAGCTAAGCTAATTATAAGACAGGGATTAAACTCGACTTTATCTAAATATAAGCATTATTAAACAATTATAGGCCTAGATGTAGCTAAGCTAATTATAAGACAGGGATTAAACTCGACTTTATCTAAATATAAGCATTATTAAACAATTATAGGCCTAGATGTAGCTAAGCTAATTATAAGACAGGGATTAAACTCGACTTTATCTAAATATAAGCATTATTAAACATTTATATCCTAGATGTAGCTAAGCTAATTATAAGACAGGGATTAAACTCGACTTTATCTAAATATAAGCATTATTAAACATTTATATCCTAGATATAGCTAAGCTAATTATAAGACAGGGATTAAACTCGACTTTATCTAAATATAAGCATTATTAAACATTTATATCCTAGATGTAGCTAAGCTAATTATAAGACAGGGATTAAACTCGACTTTATCTAAATATAAGCATTATTAAACATTTATAGGCCTAGATGTAGCTAAGCTAATTATAAGACAGGGATTAAACTCGACTTTATCTAAATATAAGCATTATTAAACATTTATAGGCCTAGATGTAGCTAAGCTAATTATAAGACAGGGATTAAACTCGACTTTATCTAAATATAAGCATTATTAAACATTTATAGGCCTAGATATAGCTAAGCTAATTATAAGACAGGGATTAAACTCGACTTTATCTAAATATAAGCATTATTAAACATTTATAGGCCTAGATGTAGCTAAGCTAATTATAAGACAGGGATTAAACTCGACTTTATCTAAATATAAGCATTATTAAACATTTATAGGCCTAGATGTAGCTAAGCTAATTATAAGACAGGGATTAAACTCGACTTTATCTAAATATAAGCATTATTAAACATTTATAGGCCTAGATGTAGCTAAGCTAATTATAAGACAGGGATTAAACTCGACTTTATCTAAATATAAGCATTATTAAACATTTATAGGCCTAGATGTAGCTAAGCTAATTATAAGACAGGGATTAAACTCGACTTTATCTAAATATAAGCATTATTAAACATTTATAGGCCTAGATGTAGCTAAGCTAATTATAAGACAGGGATTAAACTCGACTTTATCTAAATATAAGCATTATTAAACATTTATAGGCCTAGATGTAGCTAAGCTAATTATAAGACAGGGATTAAACTCGACTTTATCTAAATATAAGCATTATTAAACATTTATAGGCCTAGATGTAGCTAAGCTAATTATAAGACAGTGATTAAACTCGACTTTATCTAAATATAAGCATTATTAAACAATTATAGGCCTAGATGTAGCTAAGCTAATTATAAGACAGGGATTAAATTCGACATTATCTAAATATAAGTCTTATTGAACAACTACAGGCCTTTCATTGTAGCGGAATTGATCTTTCTTCAGATTTTGTCCAATGAAAAATATGTGATTGGATGATTTTTCTTCAGATATACAGATTGTGAAAAGTTCAAACGTATTTGAATGATTTACACGAATAATGATTTCTGTTGATGCTTATAAATATAAAAGATAATATATCCTTAAACCTTTTATACCTGGTACATGAGGTATAACATACACTTAAAGTGTGAGGTGTTGTTCATGTGGGGAAAGAAGACCTTGCTACAAGTATATATCTACTAGTAGGTCTAGTCAAGGCGATAACAAGATTTTACTTTCTATGGCATACTGCTATACGTTCAGGCCACGTACGTTGAGGATGGCTTTAAAGCGTATGCGTTTTACGAGGTAAAGAAATACACTAAAAGTTTGAGGTTCTACCCTTATCATTACACGTGCAAGATGGCTAGGCCTAGATCAAGATATTATCTTACGTTGCATATTATTTAGTTTCACGCCACGCCTAGTGAGAATGGCTCAAATGTTTGTATATCGTGTACGTTATATGAAGTAAAAATATACTGTGCCTTATAAAGCCTTTCTATGCTTTCTATGAAGTAAATGCTATGCCTTATAATGATGGATGAGCTTTATATATCGTCAAGGGGGTCAATCCGAGATCAAGATGTTAATTTACATTGCACATTGCTTTACGTTCAAGCCAGGCATGGCGATAATTGTTTGGGTATGTGTAGGCCTACATCGTGTCACTTATACGGGGTAAAACATACCCTAAACATTTGAACATTTGCTCTCATGATGATGGAAGGGCTTGCTATAAGTACATCCGTAAGGGCAAACTGAGATAAAGATATTACTTTACATTGCACATTGACTTAGGTTAAACATTTGTTCAACAATAATAATTTACTATCGGAGAAGTAGTAAAGATGCAAGGATATACGATTAGGGTGAAAAAATAGATCAAGAGCATGAGAAAGGAATAAATATGCAAGAATAAGTTTTAGAAATTTATTTTAATATAGCCTAAATGCAGAGGGTAAAAATCGCAAAGAATATAGAGAAAAGAGTATAAAACTGTTTATAAGGAAAACTTTAGTTAACCGATTAATTTTTCGAGGCCGTTATTACATTAGTCAGTCATAAGAACTGTCTACTTGTAAGATTTACTTAGATATATTTATTTTTTAATAGGTCATTTTAAAATCTAGGTCATAGGAACAATACTTTGTAGTTTTTATCAATTTATTTTTTCCTTTATAACAGAATAACTTTATCCCTGCTTTTCAAAATTAGGGACTTAGAACAGGTTTTTTTAAGTAAAACGGAAAAACACAATAACAATGACACTCAAACAAACATGTATAGTTGGACTAAATGTTAACAATTGTAGTCCTTTTTAAATCCAATGGCAAATTATTGAGCACCAGTTTTACATGACTTCAAAGTTATTATTTAGAAATCATAGCCAGAAAATTAAGCGATTAAAACGAAAATCTCGTATCCGTTATTAGGGTTTATTAGCCAATATACTGGCAATGCAGTTATCTCAACAGGAAATTAAAACAGTTTTACGGAAATGATGAAATGGTAGACCTAATCTGGCGGATACAAGATATCGTATAATCTATCAACAGTGAATAAGGAGGGAAAAACATCAATTGCTAAAGCGCCTAAATTAATAGAGGCAAAAGTAGTAATAACAGTAAAATCAAAAGTAGATGTAATTGAATAAATAGGGAGGGCCGATAACGCACTATACATAGATTGGAGAGAATTTATCTGTTGGGGTGCTTTTATGAGGGGGTCATTAAAACAGCTGAGCGAGGCAAAATGGTTGGTTCTGATCGCTTAGTTGCTGTAATAGAGATAACATTGAATGAGAAGGGGAGTGTGGGATAGGAATAATTTGCGTTGCCAAAGCAAAGAGAGCTTAAAAACACCGGATGAAGCACTGTCCACTTGTCAATCTACTCGCATGTTCCGGTACACGCGTTCGATACTACACGACTTTAATGAGCACGAAAGTGTGAAGTGCTTTTAATAACAATAAACAATAAACTGTGTTAGATATGACTGTATTTCTTACGAACAATAACCAAACCTATTATTGAGTATCGATTTGGATATAATGTTTCTTACGAACAACAAGCAAAACTACAACTGAGTATGGGTTTGAAGATAACTTTTACTTACGAACGACAAGAAAGACTACAACTGAGTATGGGTTTGAAGATAACTTTTACTTACGAACGACAAGAAAGACTACAACTGAGTATGGGTTTGAAGATAACGTTTACTTACGAACGACAAGAAAGACTACAACTGAGTGTGGGTTTGAAGATAACGTTTACTTACGAACGACAAGAAAGACTACAACTGAGTGTGGGTTTGAAGATAACGTTTACTTACGAACGACAAGAAAGACTACAACTGAGTGTGGGTTTGAAGATAACGTTTACTTACGAACGACAAGCAAGATTACAACCGAGTGTGGGTTTGAGGATAACGTTTACTTACGAATGACAAGCAAGACTACAACTGATGTGGGTTTGAAGATAACGTTTACTTACGAATGACAAGCAAAACTACAACTGAGTATGAGTTTGAAGATAACGTTTACTTACGAACGACAAGAAAGACTACAACTGAGTGTGGGTTTGAGGATAACGTTTACTTACGAACGACAAGCAAGATTACAACCGAGTGTGGGTTTGAGGATAACGTTTACTTACGAACGACAAGAAAGACTACAACTGAGTGTGGGTTTGAGGATAACGTTTACTTACGAACGACAAGCAAGATTACAACCGAGTGTGGGTTTGAGGATAACGTTTACTTACGAATGACAGCAAGACTACAACTGAGTATGGGTTTGAAGATAACGTTTACTTACGAATGACAAGCAAAACTAAAACTGAGTATGGGTTTGAAGATAACGTTTACTTACGAACGACAAGAAAGACTACAACTGAGTGTGGGTTTGAGGATAACGTTTACTTACGAACGACAAGCAAGATTACAACCGAGTGTGGGTTTGAGGATAACGTTTACTTACGAATGACAGCAAGACTACAACTGATGTGGGTTTGAAGATAACGTTTACTTACGAACAACAAGCAAAACTACAACTGAGTATGGGTTTGATGATAACGTTTACTTACGAACGACAAGCAAGACTACAACTGAGTATGGGTTTGAAAATAACGTTTACTTACGAACGACAAGAAAGACTACAACTGAGTGTGGGTTTGAAGATAACGTTTACTTACGAACGACAAGAAAGACTACAACTGAGTGTGGGTTTAAAGATAACGTTTACTTACGAAAGACAAGAAAGACTACAACTGAGTGTGGGTTTGAGGATAACGTTTACTTACGAACGACAAGCAAGATTACAACCGAGTGTGGGTTTGAGGATAACGTTGACTTACGAATGACAAGCAAGACTACAACTGATGTGGGTTTGAAGATAACGTTTACTTATGAACGACAAGCAAGATTACAACCGAGTGTGGGTTTGAGGATAACGTTGACTTACGAATGACAAGCAAGACTACAACTGATGTGGGTTTGAAGATAACGTTTACTTACGAATGACAAGCCAAACTACAACTGAGTATGGGTTTGAAGATAACGTTTACTTACGAACGACAAGAAAGACTACAACTGAGTGTGGGTTTGAGGATAACGTTTACATACGAACGACAAGCAAGATTACAACCGAGTGTGGGTTTGAGGATAACGTTTACTTACGAATGACAGCAAGACTACAACTGATGTGAGTTTGAAGATAACGTTTACTTACGAACAACAAGCAAAACTACAACTGAGTATGGGTTTGATGATAACGTTTACTTACGAACGACAAGCAAGACTACAACTGAGTATTGGTTTGAAAATAACGTTTTCTTACGAGTAATAAGCAAGCCTGTTCCTGAGTATGGGTTTGAAGATAACTTGTAGGATTATATGATGTGATCTGAATGCAGATCAATTGGGGAAGTAGGGAATATACAACACCTAGTCCCGAAGGTAACAATAGAGATTAGAGACCTAGACGCGATGACAGAAGAGAATGACGTAAAGGAAGCTCTCGCTCGTAATTTACTAAATAGTAATGACGAACGCAAGATTTGCGTAACAGCAGCAAATGATAGAGGGCAGAAGATGGCTATTGTTGTTTCAAGCGAGGCAGAATCAGGCATTCTTTTAAAGAATAATAGGATTAAAATTGGCTATGTCAGCTGTAGAATCAGGTTGAGGATTGAGGTAACAGGTTGCTGGAAGTGTCTCGGCTATGGGCATAAGACTGGAAAATGCAACGGACCTGATAGGCAAGGTCTATGTTTTAAATGTGGCAACAGTGAACATCAGGTCAAAGACTGTCAGCAGGAACCTTATTGTATGCTGTGCGCGGATATGAGTCTGGATGTGGACAAGACAAAACACGTCTCCGGATCTGGGAAATGTATAGTGTTTCGCCAAGCGTTGGAAGCCGAAAAACTAGAAAAGAATGGCTAGACGGATTATCCAAGGAAATCTTGGCAGAGGGAGACTGGCTAATGATCTTCTTTCGCAACTTCGATTGGAACATAAGGCTGACATTATAATAATAAGTGAGCAGTATAAGGACTTGGCATCACCTTCGTGGTTTTCGGACAGCTTGGGAACCGCAGCTATTTGGATACCTGGCGGGAATCTTGCCATTGATGGTCATGGCTCTGGTAACTGCTATGTATGGGTTAAAAGCAACAGTGTTACATACGTCAGTGTGTACCTAACTCCCAATGAGTCCATCGGAGACTTCCGCCAAAAGATGGACCAGCTAGAGGACAGACTACAGGCAATAGACGGTAACATCATTGTTGGAGGAGATTTTAACGCGAGGAATACAGAATGGGGGGCAGATATAACTAACTCTAGAGGCAAACGTGTGACCAAAATGGCATCAAGACTGGGACTCGTCATCCTTAACACAGGTAACACGACTACCTTCCGTCGACCAGGATATAGAGGTAGTATTATCGATATTACTTTAGCCTCAGAGACTTTAGTCCCTAGAATTCAGGACTGGGTAGTGATGGAGGACTATACGGCGAGCTCTCACCAGTACATCTTAATCAGCATCAACCCTGAGAAATCAAAGAGACGGCTGAGGACACTGAGAAGAAGCAGGTGGAATGTCGCCCGTATGGACCAGGACAGATTCTCGGAGGTCCTGCAGGGTTCCCAATTGGATGCCATGGAAATAGGGAAAACAACGCAAAGGCACAGGCACGCTGAAGCTGTAGTAGACGCAATAATGAAACTCATTCAAAGAGCCTGCAAGGTTGCTATCCCACAAAAACGATTCCCTAGAGGAAATAGAAATCCGGTATATTGGTGGACTGAGGAGATAGCCATATTACGGAGAAAGTGCCTTAGAACGAGACGCCTAGCTCAACGGGCAAGACGAAGGGGACGGGGTGTGGCCTATGAAGAGACACTGGAATGCAAGACGGCGAAGAGTAAACTCCATAGAGCAATTAGAGAGAGCCAAAGGCGATGCTGGGAGGTTCTTCGTGAAGACCTAAATAGCGATCCCTGGGGCCTGGGATATAAGCTGATAATAAAAAGCTGAATTCATTCACTCCGGGAAGACAATTGAATGCGGCACAGATGAAAATTATAGTAGATGGTTTGTTCACTTCCCACCCTGTCGGACAGATTTCAAAGAGGAAAACCGGCGGCAAGATGTACCGCTCTTCACGGAGAAAGAACTATGGACTGCAACTAACTCCCTCCAAAATAACAAGGCTCCGGGACCGGATGGAATCCCTTCGGAGGTCCTTAAAGCCGTAGTGAGAACTCATATTACTTAAAATGTACAACCACTGCCTGAAAGCCGGCGTATTTAGTGCCCGTTGGAAGGTAGCAAGATTGGTCCTGATTAACAAAGGCAAGGGGAACTTAGATTCTCCGTCTTCATACAGACCGCTGTGCATGTTGGATGCAGCTGGAAAGTTGCTAGTAAAACTTATTAGGCCACGGCTGCTCTCGGCCTTCCGCGATGCAGGAGATCTCTCTGATAGACAGTTTGGCTTTAGAAAGGGCAAGTCAACTATTGATGCTATTAGAACCGTAGTTGATGCTGCTAAAATAGTCGAGGTAGGTAACCACTTTTCACGACCTGTGTGCCTTCTGGTTACCCTAGATGTACGTAATGCCTACAACACAGCGAGTTGGAAAGACATACTGTATGCCCTGGAGAAGACATTCGCTCTGCCTGAGTATCTCCTACGGATAGTACGGGACTACCTTAACAACCGGTATCTGATATACGAGACCTCAGATGGACCTAGAAGGAAGAGAGTAACAGCAGGAGCAGCTCAAGGCTCCATTCTTGGCCCGGACCTCTGGAATGCAAATTACGACAGCATTTTGCGTATAACAATGCAAGATGGAACTTTCCTGGTGGGATACGCAGACGACATTGCTGCGATCATTATAGCGAGAAACCAAGAGCTCGCCCAATTGCGACTGGCCCAAGTAATGCGTCGTGTTAACAGCTGGATGATGGAGCATGGTCTGCGCTTGGCTCTGGAAAAAACTGAGATTCTTCTGATATCCAAGAGACACCTTACTCCTAGCCCTGAGATGCTCGTGGGAGAAGAAAAAATAGCGGTTAAAAATGCCATTAGGTACTTAGGTATCATGATTGATAGGAAGCTGAGCTTTCAAAATCATGGTAAATGCGCAGCTGAGAAAGCGATCAGAGTCACAACAGCTATGAGTAGGATTCTGGCTAATGTTAGGGGCCCCACTCAGAGCAGACGCCGTCTTCTGATATCCGTGGCGCAATCTATAATGCTGTACGGAACAAAAATTTGGGCAGGTGCCCTCAAAACCGAGAGGAATAGAAGACGGATGGCCTCAGTGCAGAGAAAAGGGGCACTAAGAGTGGCGTGTTCTTATCGAACGGTCTCGGAATCGGCTGCTCTAGTAGTGGCGGGAATAATTCCTATTGATCTGCTGGCACTAGAAAAGAAGACCATTGCAGAGCGACGAAAAAATATGGACGATAGGGATAACAAAAAGGAAGCGAGAAGAACGACGTTGACCAAGTGACAGGAAAGATGGTCTGCAGAACCCACCGGAAGATGGACAGCCAGACTAATCAAAAACCTATCCAGTTGGACTAACAGGCAGCATGGAGAGGTTAACTTCTACACTACACAGTTCTTGACAGGACACGGTTGCTTCCGGGTCTAATTATATAAAATGGGAAAGGTGAACAATCCAAATTGCTCCCATTGTGGTGAAGGGTCACCCGATAACCCCGAACACACCTTCTTTGTGTGCAGAAGATGACAATCGGAGAGAACAACGCTGGAAAGCAACGTCGGGCCAATAGACTCGGACAACATTGTGGGAAAGATGCTATGGAGTGCATCCAACTGGATAGAGATAGCGACATATATCGAGAGCATACTACGGAGTAAAATGAGACAAGAAGATGGTCGAGGTCAAGATCAGTGACCAGGCCAAATACATTCAGTTTTAGAAATAGAAACCACTCGGGTTCATAAAGGGCCTTCTGACCACGAAGAATGCTAATACAGAATGCTATTACAACATAATACATTTAATGTCTATTACTGTTACATAAGTAACCGCGTTATACACATAAAACATGTTACTCCTGCAATTGTTTGCTAGTAAATTTCGTAATACAACATAATACATTTAATGAATATTAGTGTTACATAAGTAACTGCGTTATACACATAAAATATGTTAGTCCTTCAATTGTTTGCTAGTTAATTTCGTAATACAAAATTTTACATTTAATGTCTATTAGTGTTACATAAGCAACCGAGTTATACACATAAAATATGTTATTCGTGCAATTGTTTGCTAGTTAATTTCGTAATACAACATAATACATTTAATGTCTATTAGTGTTACATAAGTAACCGCGTTATACACATAAAACATGTTACTCCTGCAATTGTTTGCTAGTTAATTTCGTAATACAACATAATACATTTAATGTCTATTAGTGTCACATAAGTAACCGCGTTATACACATAAAACATGTTACTCCTGCAATTGTTTGCTAGTTAATTTCGTAATACAACATAATACATTTAATGTCTATTAGTGTTACATAAGTAACCGCGTTATACACATAAAACATGTTACTTCTGCAATTGTTTGCTAGTTAATTTCGTAATACAACATTATACATTTAATGTCTATTAGTGTCACATAAGTAACCGCGTTATACACATAAAACATGTTACTCCTGCAATTGTTTGCTAGTTAATTTCGTAATACAACATAATACATTTAATGTCTATTAGTGTCACATAAGTAACCGCGTTATACACATAAAACATGTTACTCCTGCAATTGTTTGCTAGTTAATTTCGTAATACAACATAATACATTTAATGTCTATTAGTGTTACATAAGTAACCGCGTTATACACATAAAACATGTTACTCCTGCAATTGTTTGCTAGTTAATTTCGTAATACAACATAATACATTTAATGTCTATTAGTGTTACATAAGTAACCGCGTTATACACATAAAACATGTTACTCCTGCAATTGTTTGCTAGTTAATTTCGTAATACAACATAATACATTTAATGTCTATTAGTGTTACATAAGTAACCGCGTTATACACATAAAACATGTTACTCCTGCAATTGTTTGTAAGTAATTTCGTAATACAACTTAATACATTTAATGTCTATTAGTGTTACATAAGTAACCGCGTTATACACATAAAACATGTTACTCCTGCAATTGTTTGCTAGTTAATTTCGTAATACAACATAATACATTTAATGTCTATTAGTGTTACATAAGTAACCGCGTTATACACATAAAACATGTTACTCCTGCAATTGTTTGCTAGTTAATTTCGTAATACAACATAATACATTTAATGTCTATTAGTGTCACATAAGTAACCGCGTTATACACATAAAACATGTTACTCCAGCAATTGTTTGCTAGTTAATTTCGTAATACAACATAATACATTTAATGTCTATTAGTGTTACATAAGTAACCGCGTTATACACATAAAACATGTTACTCCTGCAATTGTTTGCTACTTAATTTCGTAATACAACATAATACATTTAATGTCTATTAGTGTTACATAAGTAACCGCGTTATACACATAAAACATGTTAGTCCTGCAATTGTTTGCTAGTTAATTTCGTAATACAACATAATACATTTAATGAATATTAGTGTTACATAAGTAACTGCGTTATACACATAAAACATGTTACTCCTGCAATTGTTTGCTAGTTAATTTCGTAATACAACATAATACATTTAATGAATATTAGTGTTACATAAGTAACTGCGTTATACACATAAAACATGTTACTCCTGCAATTGTTTGCTAGTTAATTTCGTAATACAACATAATACATTTAATGTCTATTAGTGTCACATAAGTAACCGCGTTATACACATAAAACATGTTACTCCTGCAATTGTTTGCTAGTTAATTTCGTAATACAACATAATACATTTAATGTCTATTAGTGTTACATAAGTAACCGCGTTATACACATAAAACATGTTACTTCTGCAATTGTTTGCTAGTTAATTTCGTAATACAACATTATACATTTAATGTCTATTAGTGTCACATAAGTAACCGCGTTATACACATAAAACATGTTACTCCTGCAATTGTTTGCTAGTTAATTTCGTAATACAACATAATACATTTAATGTCTATTAGTGTTACATAAGTAACCGCGTTATACACATAAAACATGTTACTTCTGCAATTGTTTGCTAGTTAATTTCGTAATACAACATTATACATTTAATGTCTATTAGTGTCACATAAGTAACCGCGTTATACACATAAAACATGTTACTCCTGCAATTGTTTGCTAGTTAATTTCGTAATACAACATAATACATTTAATGTCTATTAGTGTCACATAAGTAACCGCGTTATACACATAAAACATGTTACTCCTGCAATTGTTTGCTAGTTAATTTCGTAATACAACATAATACATTTAATGTCTATTAGTGTTACATAAGTAACCGCGTTATACACATAAAACATGTTACTCCTGCAATTGTTTGCTAGTTAATTTCGTAATACAACATAATACATTTAATGTCTATTAGTGTTACATAAGTAACCGCGTTATACACATAAAACATGTTACTCCTGCAATTGTTTGCTAGTTAATTTCGTAATACAACATAATACATTTAATGTCTATTAGTGTTACATAAGTAACCGCGTTATACACATAAAACATGTTACTCCTGCAATTGTTTGTAAGTAATTTCGTAATACAACTTAATACATTTAATGTCTATTAGTGTTACATAAGTAACCGCGTTATACACATAAAACATGTTACTCCTGCAATTGTTTGCTAGTTAATTTCGTAATACAACAAAATACATTTAATGTCTATTAGTGTTACATAAGTAACCGCGTTATACACATAAAACATGTTACTCCTGCAATTGTTTGCTAGTTAATTTCGTAATACAACATAATACATTTAATGTCTATTAGTGTCACATAAGTAACCGCGTTATACACATAAAACATGTTACTCCAGCAATTGTTTGCTAGTTAATTTCGTAATACAACATAATACATTTAATGTCTATTAGTGTTACATAAGTAACCGCGTTATACACATAAAACATGTTACTCCTGCAATTGTTTGCTAGTTAATTTCGTAATACAACATAATACATTTAATGTCTATTAGTGTTACATAAGTAACCGCGTTATACACATAAAACATGTTAGTCCTGCAATTGTTTGCTAGTTAATTTCGTAATACAACATAATACATTTAATGAATATTAGTGTTACATAAGTAACTGCGTTATACACATAAAACATGTTACTCCTGCAATTGTTTGCTAGTTAATTTCGTAATACAACATAATACATTTAATGAATATTAGTGTTACATAAGTAACTGCGTTATACACATAAAACATGTTACTCCTGCAATTGTTTGCTAGTTAATTTCGTAATACAACATAATACATTTAATGAATATTAGTGTTACATAAGTAACTGCGTTATACACATAAAACATGTTACTCCTGCAATTGTTTGCTAGTTAATTTCGTAATACAACATAATACATTTAATGAATATTAGTGTTACATAAGTAACTGCGTTATACACATAAAACATGTTACTCCTGCAATTGTTTGCTAGTTAATTTCGTAATACAACATAATACATTTAATGAATATTAGTGTTACATAAGTAACTGCGTTATACACATAAAACATGTTACTCCTGCAATTGTTTGCTAGTTAATTTCGTAATACAACATAATACATTTAATGAATATTAGTGTTACATAAGTAACTGCGTTATACACATAAAACATGTTACTCCTGCAATTGTTTGCTAGTTAATTTCGTAATACAACATAATACATTTAATGAATATTAGTGTTACATAAGTAACTGCGTTATACACATAAAATATGTTAGTCCTTCAATTGTTTGCTAGTTAATTTCTTAATACAACATAATACATTTAATGAATATTAGTGTTACATAAGTAACTGCGTTATACACATAAAATATGTTACTCCTGCAATTGTTTGCTAGTTAATTTCGTAATACAACATAATACATTTAATGAATATTAGTGTTACATAAGTAACTGCGTTATACACATAAAATATGTTAGTCCTTCAATTGTTTGCTAGTTAATTTCGTAATACAACATAATACATTTAATGAATATTAGTGTTACATGAGTAACTGCGTTATACACATAAAGTATGTTAGTCCTGCAATTGTTTGCTAGTTAATTTCGTAATACAAAATTTTACATTTAATGTCTATTAGTGTTACATAAGTAACCGAGTTATACACATAAAATATGTTATTCGTGCAATTGTTTGCTAGTTAATTTCGTAATACAACATAATACATTTAATGTCTATTAGTGTTACATAAGTAACCGCGTTATACACATAAAACATGTTACTCCTGCAATTGTTTGCTAGTTAATTTCGTATTACAACATAATACATTTAATGTCTATTAGTGTTACATAAGTAACCGCGTTATACACATAAAACATGTTACTCCTGCAATTGTTTGCTAGTTAATTTCGTATTACAACATAATATATTTAATGTCTATTAGTGTTACACAAGTAACCGCGTTATACACATAAAATATGTTAGTCCTGCAATTGATTGCTAGTTAATTTCGTAATACAACATAATACATTTAATGTCTATTAGTGTTACATAAGTAACCGCGTTATACACATAAAACATGTTACTCCTGCAATTTTTTGCTAGTTAATTTCGTATTACAACATAATATATTTAATGTCTATTAGTGTTACACAAGTAACCGCGTTATACACATAAAACATATTACTCCTGCAATTGTTTGCTAGTTAATTTCGTAATACAACATAATACATTTAATGTCTATTAGTGTTACATAAGTAACCGCGTTATACACATAAAATATGATAGTCCTGCAATTGTTTGCTAGTTAATTTCGTAATACAACATAATACATTTAATGTCTATTAGTGTTACATAAGTAACCGCGTTATACACATAAAACATGTTAGTCCTGCAATTGTTTGCTAGTTAATTTCGTAATACAACATAATACATTTAATGTCTATTAGTGTTACATAAGTAACCGCGTTATACACATAAATCATGTTACTCCTGCAATTGTTTGCTAGTTAATTTCGTAATACAACATAATACATTTAATGTCTATTAGTGTTACATAAGTAACCGCGTTATACACATAAAATATGATAGTCCTGCAATTGTTTGCTAGTTAATTTCGTATTACAAAATAATACATTTAATGTCTATTAGTGTTACATAGGTAAACGTGTTATACACATAAAATATGTTAAACCTGCAATGGTTTGCTAGATAATTTCGTAATACAACATCATACATTTAATGTCTATTAGTGTTACATAAGTTACCGCGTTATACACATAAATTATGTTACTGCTGCAATTGTTTGCTAGTAAATTTCGTAATACAACATAATACATTTAAAGTCTTTTAGTGTTACATAAGTAACCGCGTTATACACATAAAATATGTTACTCCTGCAATTGTTTGCTAGTTATATTCGTAATATATTATATTTTATGTCTATTAGTGTTACAAAAGTAACCGCGTTATACACATAAAATATTTAACTCCTGCAATTTTTTGATAGTTATTTCGTAATACAACATAATACATTTGATGTCTATTAGTGTTACATAAGTAACCGCGTTATACACATAAAATATTTAACTCCTGCAATTTTTTGATAGTTATTTCGTAATACAACATAATACATTTGATGTCTATTAGTGTTACATAAGTAACCGCGTTATACACATAAAATATGTTACTCCAGCAACTGTTTGCTAGTTAATTTCGTAATACAACTTAATACATTTAATGTCTATTAGTGTTACATAAGTAACCGCGTTATACACAAAAAATTTGTTATTCGTGCAATTGTTTGCTAGTTAATTTCGTAATACAACATAATACATTTAATGTCTATTAGTGTTACATAAGTAACCGCGTTATACACATAAAATATGTTACTCCAGCAACTGTTTGCTAGTTAATTTCGTAATACAACTTAATACATTTAATGTCTATAGGGGGACATAAGTAACCGCGTTATACACATAAAATATGTTATTCGTGCAATTGTTTGCTAGTTAATTTCGTAATACAACATAATACATTTAATGTCTATTAGTGTTACATAAGTAACCGCGTTATACACATAAAATATGTTACTCCAGCAACTGTTTGCTAGTTAATTTCGTAATAAAACTTAATACATTTAATATCTATAGGGGGACATAAGTAACCGCGTTATACACATATAATATGTTACTCCAGCAACTGTTTGCTAGTTAATTTCGTAATACAACTTAATACATTTAATATCTATAGGGGGACATAAGTAACCGCGTTATACACATAAAATATGTTACTCCAGCAACTGTTTGCTAGTTAATTTCGTAATACAACTTAATACATTTAATGTCTATAGGGGGACATAAGTAACCGCGTTATACACATAAAATATGTTATTCGTGCAATTGTTTGCTAGTTAATTTCGTAATACAACATAATACATTTAATGTCTATTAGTGTTACATAAGTAACCGCGTTATACACATAAAATATGTTACTCCAGCAACTGTTTGCTAGTTAATTTCGTAATACAACTTAATACATTTAATGTCTATTAGTGTTACATAAGTAACCGCGTTATACACATAAAATATGTTATTCGTGCAATTGTTTGCTAGTTAATTTCGTAATACAACATAATACATTTAATGTCTATTAGTGTTACATAAGTAACCGCGTTATACACATAAAATATGTTACTCCAGCAACTGTTTGCTAGTTAATTTCGTAATACAACTTAATACATTTAATGTCTATAGGGGGACATAAGTAACCGCGTTATACACATAAAATATGTTATTCGTGCAATTGTTTGCTAGTTAATTTCGTAATACAACATAATACATTTAATGTCTATAGGGGGACATAAGTAACCGCGTTATACACATAAAATATGTTACTCCAGCAACTGTTTGCTAGTTAATTTCGTAATACAACTTAATACATTTAATGTCTATAGGGGGACATAAGTAACCGCGTTATACACATAAAATATGTTACTCCAGCAACTGTTTGCTAGTTAATTTCGTAATACAACTTAATACATTTAATGTCTATAGGGGGACATAAGTAACCGCGTTATACACATAAAATATGTTATTCGTGCAATTGTTTGCTAGTTAATTTCGTAATACAACATAATACATTTAATGTCTATTAGTGTTACATAAGTAACCGCGTTATACACATAAAATATGTTACTCCAGCAACTGTTTGCTAGTTAATTTCGTAATAAAACTTAATACATTTAATATCTATAGGGGGACATAAGTAACCGCGTTATACACATAAAATATGTTATTCGTGCAATTGTTTGCTAGTTAATTTCGTAATACAACATAATACATTTAATGTCTATTAGTGTTACATAAGTAACCGCGTTATACACATAAAATATGTTACTCCAGCAACTGTTTGCTAGTTAATTTCGTAATACAACTTAATACATTTAATGTCTATAGGGGGACATAAGTAACCGCGTTATACACATAAAATATGTTACTCCAGCAACTGTTTGCTAGTTAATTTCGTAATAAAACTTAATACATTTAATATCTATAGGGGGACATAAGTAACCGCGTTATACACATAAAATATGTTTCTCCAGCAACTGTTTGCTAGTTAATTTCGTAATACAACTTAATACATTTAATATCTATAGGGGGACATAAGTAACCGCGTTATACACATAAAATATGTTACTCCAGCAACTGTTTGCTAGTTAATTTCGTAATAAAACTTAATACATTTAATATCTATAGGGGGACATAAGTAACCGCGTTATACACATAAAATATGTTACTCCAGCAACTGTTTGCTAGTTAATTTCGTAATACAACTTAATACATTTAATATCTATAGGGGGACATAAGTAACCGCGTTATACACATAAAATATGTTACTCCAGCAACTGTTTGCTAGTTAATTTCGTAATAAAACTTAATACATTTAATATCTATAGGGGGACATAAGTAACCGCGTTATACACATAAAATATGTTACTCCAGCAACTGTTTGCTGGTTAATTTCGTAATACAACTTAATACATTTAATGTCTATAGGGGGACATAAGTAACCGCGTTATACACATAAAATATGTTACTCCAGCAACTGTTTGCTAGTTAATTTCGTAATACAACTTAATACATTTAATGTCTATAGGGGGACATAAGTAACCGCGTTATACACATAAAATATGTTACTCCAGCAACTGTTTGCTAGTTAATTTCGTAATACAACTTAATACATTTAATGTCTATAGGGGGACATAAGTAACCGCGTTATACACATAAAATATGTTACTCCAGCAACTGTTTGCTAGTTAATTTCGTAATACAAATTAATACATTTAATGTCTATAGGGGAACATAAGTAACCGCGTTATACACATAAAATATGTTACTCCAGCAACTGTTTGCTAGTTAATTTCGTAATACAAATTAATACATTTAATGTCTATAGGGGAACATAAGTAACCGCGTTATACACATAAAATATGTTACTCCAGCAACTGTTTGCTAGTTAATTTCGTAATACAAATTAATACATTTAATGTCTATAGGGGAACATAAGTAACCGCGTTATACACATAAAATATGTTACTCCAGCAACTGTTTGCTAGTTAATTTCGTAATACAAATTAATACATTTAATGTCTATAGGGGAACATAAGTAACCGCGTTATACACATAAAATATGTTACTCCAGCAACTGTTTGCTAGTTAATTTCGTAATACAAATTAATACATTTAATGTCTATAGGGGAACATAAGTAACCGCGTTATACACATAAAATATGTTACTCCAGCAACTGTTTGCTAGTTAATTTCGTAATACAAATTAATACATTTAATGTCTATAGGGGAACATAAGTAACCGCGTTATACACATAAAATATGTTACTCCAGCAACTGTTTGCTAGTTAATTTCGTAATACAAATTAATACATTTAATGTCTATAGGGGAACATAAGTAACCGCGTTATACACATAAAATATGTTACTCTGCATTTGTTTGCTAGTTAATTTCGTAATACAACTTAATACATTTAATGTCTATTAGTGTTACATAAGTAACCGCGTTATACACATAAAATATGTTACTCCAGCAACTGTTTGCTAGTTAATTTCGTAATACAAATTAATACATTTAATGTCTATAGGGGAACATAAGTAACCGCGTTATACACATAAAATATGTTACTCTGCATTTGTTTGCTAGTTAATTTCGTAATACAACTTAATACATTTAATGTCTATAGGGGAACATAAGTAACCGCGTTATACACATAAAATATGTTACTCTGCATTTGTTTGCTAGTTAATTTCGTAATACAACTTAATACATTTAATGTCTATAGGGGAACATAAGTAACCGCGTTATACACATAAAATATGTTACTCTGCATTTGTTTGCTAGTTAATTTCGTAATACAACTTAATACATTTAATGTCTATAGGGGAACATAAGTAACCGCGTTATACACATAAAATATGTTACTCTGCATTTGTTTGCTAGTTAATTTCGTAATACAACTTAATACATTTAATGTCTATAGGGGAACATAAGTAACCGCGTTATACACATAAAATATGTTACTCTGCATTTGTTTGCTAGTTAATTTCGTAATACAACTTAATACATTTAATGTCTATAGGGGAACATAAGTAACCGCGTTATACACATAAAATATGTTACTCTGCATTTGTTTGCTAGTTAATTTCGTAATACAACTTAATACATTTAATGTCTATTAGTGTTACATAAGTAACCGCGTTATACACATAAAATATGTTACTCCAGCAACTGTTTGCTAGTTAATTTCGTAATACAAATTAATACATTTAATGTCTATAGGGGAACATAAGTAACCGCGTTATACACATAAAATATGTTACTCTGCATTTGTTTGCTAGTTAATTTCGTAATACAACTTAATACATTTAATGTCTATAGGGGAACATAAGTAACCGCGTTATACACATAAAATATGTTACTCTGCATTTGTTTGCTAGTTAATGTCGTAATACAACTTAATACATTTAATGTCTATAGGGGAACATAAGTAACCGCGTTATACACATAAAATATGTTACTCTGCATTTGTTTGCTAGTTAATTTCGTAATACAATATAAAAATTACGACTTTTAGTACGATATAAATAATTGAGTAATATGCGTATAATATGCTATACCCGCAGTTGCTAGAAAATTAATTCCGTAATACAACGTAAAACATATTGCTTCCATTATTGTTGTATAATTACCTAAGTAACAAACAAACAACATATATCTCCTACAATTGACAGCTAATATTTTTCGTATTACAATTTAAAATATAGTGTTCTTATAGTTGTTGGGTGATTAATTTTATATTATGATATAAGGTTCGTTACTTCTACAATTTCTAGCTTGTAAATTTACTAAACAATATAAACTATATGGCTTTCAACATTGTTATATAATTTACCCCGTAATAAACTCAGAATATATTACTCCTAAAGTTGCTTTCTAAATAATTTCGCAATACAACGTAAAAGAAATTCTTTCCCTCATTGTTAGGCAATTAATTCCATAACAAGCATAAAATATGTTACTCTCACATTATTTATCTAATTAATATTGTAATAAAACATAAATCTTATTACGTTCATTATTGTTGCATGATTACCTTCGTATTAAACATAAAATATGTTTCTCCTACAATTGTTCGCTAATTCACTTTGTAATACTGACCATGAGCTTCGATTATGTTTTTTTTACTAAGCTAATTGCTATAATCATAAATACTTATCTATGTTAGCATTTAACGATGATTTCCATTTTGGTACAATACACATTTATTATATTGAATATACCGGGTTTTAAAATGTACCTCCTTTGATTTCAATGCTTTGAAGAAAAAGTAGTCGTATGATTAGATTTAAGCTCATATTTTCATCTAAATGTGTAGACGCTTGTATAATTCCCCTATATACTATTTATTACAGAATGAATAAATTAATTGCAATTCGTTCTACCGAAATTTTGTTTAGCTATACCAGTCATATTCAACATGTTTTTCTACGATTATATTGCTGCAGGGAGATAAATTAAATGTCATCAACACACTAAAAAATATAAAATAAATTTTCGTATTGGGATTTCAGCCAATGAAGAATTAACAAAAATTGTTTATAAAAAGTCAAATACACTTTAATTCTGAAATTCAGAATTTAGAAAACACGTCCCGATTTAGATCCATTAAAAACCAAATGAACCCTTATATCCAGGGGTTGTCTCTTAATCCAAACAAGAGAGTTAATATTAAATTTAGCACAGTAAATGAAACATCCTTTTATCTTTGAGGGTATTAATTCGTCCCCACGTATGTTAGTAAGCGGGGAATAAATCATTTTAATAATGCTAGCCCCTTGACTTGCGCGACGAAGCGTGACAAGAACTAGCATTGGATTGAAACTTGTGTGAAGAATAATTTGCAGAATTCAAAGGGGACTCGTATCCGATTTCTGATTGGACGATAGCTGCGCATCTGTCCCCACACTATCTACCGTGTTAAGGGTCCGTTTTAACCAAATGATAAATGTAAATATTTATTGAGGGGGAATATTTACCGATTCTCATCTCTCCCACACCTAATGCATTTGTCTACAATTTTTTCCACAATGTTGTTAGGCTAATCTGCAGGTCCGACTTCTATAAAAAGATACTTTATTAGTTTACTTTGAAAATGCAGAGATTTTATTCTTTATTTTCGTTTTATTTTATTTCATTTAAAAGAGAAAGGTCATAAGGGATGTATTAGGGAGATAGGGATAGGATGTCACGTGATTGAAGAATATCATTGCCTCGTAACGACGTATAATTAGTACGGTCATAGGGTATGACTACTTAGAAGTAACGTGTAAGGAATACAGCGAGAAATAATAATTGTCGGATAGCGAGGTATTAGGAGTACGAAGATAAGGCATAATTGTCTGCTAGCGAGAATTATGATCGCCTGGTAGCAGCGTGTAGGAAATACTGTGGGAAAGCATAATTTGCTTGATAATGAGGTATACGGGATACGTCGATAGGGTATGATCACCTGATAGCAAACTGTAAGGAATAAAGGAAAAGTGTGTAATTGGCTATAAGTGAGGTGTAAGGAATAAAGCCGAGAATCTATGATCACCTGATAGCAACTTGTAAGGAATAAAGGAAGAGTGTGTAATTGGCTATAAGTGAGGTGTAAGGAATAAAGCCGAGAATTTATGATCACCTGATAGCAACTTGTAAGGAATAAAGGAAGAGTGTGTAATTGGCTATAAGTGAGGTGTAAGGAATAAAACCGAGAATCTATGATCACCTGATAGCAACTTGTAAGGAATAAAGGAAGAGTGTGTAATTGGCTATAAGTGAGGTGTAAGGAATAAAGCCGAGAATCTATGATCACCTGATAGCAACTTGTAAGGAATAAAGGAAGAGTGTGTAATTGGCTATAAGTGAGGTGTAAGGAATAAAGCCGAGAATCTATGATCACCTGATAGCAACTTGTAAGGAATAAAGGAAGAGTGTGTAATTGGCTATAAGTGAGGTGTAAGGAATAAAGCCGAGAATCTATGATCACCTGATAGCAACTTGTAAGGAATAAAGGAAGAGTGTGTAATTGGCTATAAGTGAGGTGTAAGGAATAAAGCCGAGAATCTATGATCACCTGATAGCAACTTGTAAGGAATAAAGGAAGAGTGTGTAATTGGCTATAAGTGAGGTGTAAGGAATAAAGCCGAGAATCTATGATCACCTGATAGCAACTTGTAAGGAATAAAGGAAGAGTGTGTAATTGGCTATAAGTGAGGTGTAAGGAATAAAGCCGAGAATTTATGATCACCTGATAGCAACTTGTAAGGAATAAAGGAAGAGTGTGTAATTGGCTATAAGTGAGGTGTAAGGAATAAAGCCGAGAATTTATGATCACCTGATAGCAACTTGTAAGGAATAAAGGAAGAGTGTGTAATTGGCTATAAGTGAGGTGTAAGGAATAAAGCCGAGAATTTATGATCACCTGATAGCAACTTGTAAGGAATAAAGGAAGAGTGTGTAATTGACTATCAGTGAGGTGTAAGGAATAAAGCCGAGAATTTATGATCACCTGATAGCAACTTGTAAGGAATAAAGGAAGAGTGTGTAATTGACTATCAGTGAGGTGTAAGGAATAAAGCCGAGAATTTATGATCACCTGATAGCAACTTGTAAGGAATAAAGGAAGAGTGTGTAATTGGCTATAAGTGAGGTGTAAGGAATAAAGCCGAGAATTTATGATCACCTGATAGCAACTTGTAAGGAATAAAGGAAGAGTGTGTAATTGGCTATAAGTGAGGTGTAAGGAATAAAGCCAAGAATTTATGATCACCTGATAGCAACTTGTAAGGAATAAAGGAAGAGTGTGTAATTGACTATCAGTGAGGTGTAAGGAATAAAGCCGAGAATCTATGATCACCTGATAGCAACTTGTAAGGAATAAAGGAAGAGTGTGTAATTGGCTATAAGTGAGGTGTAAGGAATAAAGCCGAGAATTTATGATCACCTGATAGCAACTTGTAAGGAATAAAGGAAGAGTGTGTAATTGACTATCAGTGAGGTGTAAGGAATAAAGCCGAGAATTTATGATCACCTGATAGCAACTTGTAAGGAATAAAGGAAGAGTGTGTAATTGACTATCAGTGAGGTGTAAGGAATAAAGCCGAGAATTTATGATCACCTGATAGCAACTTGTAAGGAATAAAGGAAGAGTGTGTAATTGACTATCAGTGAGGTGTAAGGAATAAAGCCGAGAATTTATGATCACCTGATAGCAACTTGTAAGGAATAAAGGAAGAGTGTGTAATTGACTATCAGTGAGGTGTAAGGAATAAAGCCGAGAATCTATGATCACCTGATAGCAACTTGTAAGGAATAAAGGAAGAGTGTGTAATTGACTATCAGTGAGGTGTAAGGAATAAAGCCGAGAATTTATGATCACCTGATAGCAACTTGTAAGGAATAAAGGAAGAGTGTGTAATTGACTATCAGTGAGGTGTAAGGAATAAAGCCGAGAATTTATGATCACCTGATAGCAACTTGTAAGGAATAAAGGAAGAGTGTGTAATTGACTATCAGTGAGGTGTAAGGAATAAAGCCGAGAATCTATGATCACCTGATAGCAACTTGTAAGGAATAAAGGAAGAGTGTGTAATTGGCTATAAGTGAGGTGTAAGGAATAAAGCCGAGAATTTATGATCACCTGATAGCAACTTGTAAGGAATAAAGGAAGAGTGTGTAATTGACTATCAGTGAGGTGTAAGGAATAAAGCCGAGAATTTATGATCACCTGATAGCAACTTGTAAGGAATAAAGGAAGAGTGTGTAATTGACTATCAGTGAGGTGTAAGGAATAAAGCCGAGAATTTATGATCACCTGATAGCAACTTGTAAGGAATAAAGGAAGAGTGTGTAATTGGCTATAAGTGAGGTGTAAGGAATAAAGCCGAGAATTTATGATCACCTGATAGCAACTTGTAAGGAATAAAGGAAGAGTGTGTAATTGACTATCAGTGAGGTGTAAGGAATAAAGCCGAGAATTTATGATCACCTGATAGCAACTTGTAAGGAATAAAGGAAGAGTGTGTAATTGACTATCAGTGAGGTGTAAGGAATAAAGCCAAGAATTTATGATCACCTGATAGCAACTTGTAAGGAATAAAGGAAGAGTGTGTAATTGACTATCAGTGAGGTGTAAGGAATAAAGCCGAGAATCTATGATCACCTGATAGCAACTTGTAAGGAATAAAGGAAGAGTGTGTAATTGGCTATAAGTGAGGTGTAAGGAATAAAGCCGAGAATTTATGATCACCTGATAGCAACTTGTAAGGAATAAAGGAAGAGTGTGTAATTGGCTATAAGTGAGGTGTAAGGAATAAAGCCAAGAATTTATGATCACCTGATAGCAACTTGTAAGGAATAAAGGAAGAGTGTGTAATTGACTATCAGTGAGGTGTAAGGAATAAAGCCGAGAATCTATGATCACCTGATAGCAACTTGTAAGGAATAAAGGAAGAGTGTGTAATTGGCTATAAGTGAGGTGTAAGGAATAAAGCCGAGAATTTATGATCACCTGATAGCAACTTGTAAGGAATAAAGGAAGAGTGTGTAATTGGCTATAAGTGAGGTGTAAGGAATAAAGCCAAGAATTTATGATCACCTGATAGCAACTTGTAAGGAATAAAGGAATAGTGTGTAATTGACTATCAGTGAGGTGTAAGGAATAAAGCCGAGAATCTATGATCACCTGATAGCAACTTGTAAGGAATAAAGGAATAGTGTGTAATTGACTATCAGTGAGGTGTAAGGAATAAAGCCGAGAATTTATGATCACCTGATAGCAACTTGTAAGGAATAAAGGAAGAGTGTGTAATTGGCTATAAGTGAGATGTAAGGAATAAAGCCGAGAATTTATGATCACCTGATAGCAACTTGTAAGGAATAAAGGAAGAGTGTGTAATTGACTATCAGTGAGGTGTAAGGAATAAAGCCGAGAATTTATGATCACCTGATAGCAACTTGTAAGGAATAAAGGAAGAGTGTGTAATTGACTATCAGTGAGGTGTAAGGAATAAAGCCGAGAATTTATGATCACCTGATAGCAACTTGTAAGGAATAAAGGAAGAGTGTGTAATTGGCTATAAGTGAGGTGTAAGGAATAAAGCCGAGAATTTATGATCACCTGATAGCAACTTGTAAGGAATAAAGGAAGAGTGTGTAATTGGCTATAAGTGAGGTGTAAGGAATAAAGCCAAGAATTTATGATCACCTGATAGCAACTTGTAAGGAATAAAGGAAGAGTGTGTAATTGACTATCAGTGAGGTGTAAGGAATAAAGCCGAGAATTTATGATCACCTGATAGCAACTTGTAAGGAATAAAGGAAGAGTGTGTAATTGGCTATAAGTGAGGTGTAAGGAATAAAGCCAAGAATTTATGATCACCTGATAGCAACTTGTAAGGAATAAAGGAAGAGTGTGTAATTGGCTATAAGTGAGGTGTAAGGAATAAAGCCGAGAATTTATGATCACCTGATAGCAACTTGTAAGGAATAAAGGAAGAGTGTGTAATTGACTATAAGTGAGGTGTAAGGAATAAAGCCGAGAATTTATGATCACCTGATAGCAACTTGTAAGGAATAAAGGAAGAGTGTGTAATGGCTATAAGTGAGGTGTAAGGAATAAAGCCGAGAATTATGATCACCTGATAGCAACTTGTAAGGAATAAAGGAAGAGTGTGTAATGGCTATAAGTGAGGTGTAAGGAATAAAGCCGAGAATTTATGATCACCTGATAGCAACTTGTAAGGAATAAAGGAAGAGTGTGTAATTGACTATAAGTGAGGTGTAAGGAATAAAGCCGAGAATTTATGATCACCTGATAGCAACTTGTAAGGAATAAAGGAAGAGTGTGTAATTGACTATAAGTGAGGTGTAAGGAATAAAGCCGAGAATTTATGATCACCTGATAGCAACTTGTAAGGAATAAAGGAAGAGTGTGTAATTGGCTATAAGTGAGGTGTAAGGAATAAAGCCGAGAATTTATGATCACCTGATAGCAACTTGTAAGGAATAAAGGAAGAGTGTGTAATTGGCTATAAGTGAGGTGTAAGGAATAAAGCCGAGAATTTATGATCACCTGATAGCAACTTGTAAGGAATAAAGGAAGAGTGTGTAATTGGCTATAAGTGAGGTGTAAGGAATAAAGCCGAGAATTTATGATCACCTGATAGCAACTTGTAAGGAATAAAGGAAGAGTGTGTAATTGGCTATAAGTGAGGTGTAAGGAATAAAGCCGAGAATTTATGATCACCTGATAGCAACTTGTAAGGAATAAAGGAAGAGTGTGTAATTGACTATAAGTGAGGTGTAAGGAATAAAGCCGAGAATTTATGATCACCTGATAGCAACTTGTACGGAATAAAGGAAGAGTGTGTAATTGACTATAAGTGAGGTGTAAGGAATAAAGCCGAGAATTTATGATCACCTGATAGCAACTTGTAAGGAATAAAGGAAGAGTGTGTAATTGACTATAAGTGAGGTGTAAGGAATAAAGCCGAGAATTTATGATCACCTGATAGCAACTTGTAAGGAATAAAGGAAGAGTGTGTAATTGGCTATAAGTGAGGTGTAAGGAATAAAGCCGAGAATTTATGATCACCTGATAGCAACTTGTAAGGAATAAAGGAAGAGTGTGTAATTGACTATAAGTGAGGTGTAAGGAATAAAGCCGAGAATTTATGATCACCTGATAGCAACTTGTAAGGAATAAAGGAAGAGTGTGTAATTGACTATAAGTGAGGTGTAAGGAATAAAATTGAGAATGTATGATCGCCCGGTAGCAACTTGTAAAGAATTCAGTAAGAGGGTATGATCGTATGGTAGCACCATGTATGCAATACGGGGATAGCGTATATTCATCTGGTATCTACTAGTAAGGAATTCAGTGAGAGGGTATGATCGCCTGGTAGCAATAGGTGAGAATTACGGTAAAAGTGTGTAATTGACTGATAACGGAGTGTACGAACTACATCGATAGGGTATGACCACCTAATAGGAACGTGAATTGAATACGGTAAAAGGGGTTTAAACGACTGATAGCTTCATTAAGGAACTGCTTGCAACGGTTGAGGAACACGGTGAAATAGTTTAATCGAATAGTAGCAACGAGGGTTTTTAATATGCTGTTAAGAAAGCACCCAAGTTAGTTCCTTCAGCGTACCTACTGAAAAAGGTCTTCCAGGGGGTACGGACAAGCTGGACCTATTTAGATGGGTTTAGTATTATAAGTAGTATCTTTGTCTAGCATATAACAACTGACAACAATCATTTTCACAATTTACACACACACACACACAAACACACACACACACACACACCACACTCACACACACACACACACACACACACACACACACACACACACACACACACACACACACACACACACACACACCACACTCACACACACACACACACACACACACACACACACACCACACTCACACACACACACACACCACACTCACACACACACACACACACACACACACCACACTCACACACATACACACACACACACACACACACACACACACACACACACACACACACACACACACACATATATATATATATATATATATATATATATATATATATATATATATATATATATAAGCATGAGTTCACACATACACACACCAAGACAAGAGATACACACATAAACACAAATTATATCCAAGAAACTGCGAAAGCAAGTATTTTTTATACCTGGCATAAATAATCCAGACTGGGTTCAGGAAATAACTAAATCTTTTATTTCCAATTCAGGAAAAAGACATGAGGAATAGAGTACAGTTGCGAGAAAATAAATGATTCAAACTCACTGAACTTGAAAAGTTAATAAGAGAGCCTAAAATGATTAAAACTCCCGGACCTGATGGAATACCAAGTGAAATAATGAAAAAGGTGCTATACTTTGATTTAAAGTAAAATAGGAATGGACTTGTGGCATGGTAGCGATGCGGTGTTATCAGGTCGAACACTGTAACAGTCAACCCTCCATCGCCAGCGCTACCGTCAAACTTACAGATTTGTTCACATTTTCCCCCTAAAATATTCATATTTTTTTTCTGAATTAGTAATCCTTTCTATTAGAACTGCCTTCATTATTAAAAAACTGTATTTTGGTATAATGAGGCGTGATGTATCTCTCATAAATACCATTTAATTATTAACCGGAGTTAATTTGGAAATTGAAAAAAGTAGTCCTATGTAATTAATAATATATAAAAGGCAACAATTACTTCATTACTATCTTATATAGTAAAATGTTCTTCATGCATATAGGTTAGAATTTTAAAGTGATTGTACAAAAGAAAATTTAGTTTGACAGTATTTCGATGATTGTTTTACTTTCACATTTGTAAACAAATCTAACTAATTTACACACAAAAATACACGTTAAATATATACACTTTCACCATTTATTGTCTAGATAAATTTACATAAAATGTGTAATTTATTATATGAATATATAATGGTATTATATAAATAATGGGTAGATATACATAACTAACACACTGATAAATGATAACTATCAATAAAAGTGAATGAACTAACTAATAAAAATAAGAAACAATGACCAAAAATCATGGACGTCCAAAAGAGTAGTCTGTCATAATAATGTAAACAAATGTCAGCTAATCACGCTATAAATAGTTTAGGATGCGAAATAAGCATTAGGCCTATCTGCGTTTACATTATATGCATTATATGTCTGCATTTACATTGCCAATCAGTATTGCTTTGTGAAACACGTGACACAAGAAAATAAGTAATATAAACACAAAAAATTAAATAAATTCCTACTTAAATCAACAAACAAAAATGTTATTTTAGTTTCAATTTATTTTATAACTAGCGCTAAACGGCACGCGTTGCTGCGCCCGAAATCATAATTTTATAATGGAAAATGGAAAATTGTTAATTAATTTTCCAATAAGAAAAGCAAATCAAACATCTAAATAAATGTATTTCATTTACTGCAATGCTAGAGGATAGACAATGTTTTCGTCATTTCGTTAGGCGTATAAACATACAAATTTTTAGGTGTCCCATCATGTGGGCACGCAACATATAATTGTCTGTGAGAAAAGCAAGAATCTTCCAAATTTAATCCAGCAATGGTCAATGATTGTCCTTGTGCCTTGTTTGTGGTTATTGCGAATGCAAGGCGCAAAGAAAACTGTAGTCGCTTGAAATCGAAAGGTTAATCGGAAGAAATCGTCGGTGTAAGTGAAGTTAAGGCCATCTCTCCCTTGAACTGGCCACTTATGATTTCTGCCTCGATCAAGAGTTGGGTGTTTGTTTTTTGTTGTTGTTAGTCTGGTTCCGTTGCACAGCTTTGTTGGATTCAAATTTCGCAAGAGTACTATCGGGGATCCTACTATTAATGTTAGTATGTGTGGTGGCATTCCATGTGGCTCCGTTGGGTTTAGCAATTCGACTGGATAGTTCACTACTTGTTCTTCAACCATTACTGTGCCGATTCATTTTATGTAATTAATTACCCAGGTAATTGTAATTGAATTAGCTGATTTAACCTGTTTACATGGTCATTTTTTGGAGATAATATTGCACGTTCTCTAAGCCAATACGGTTTTTTGAAGTTAGTCGTCAAGTTGGGAAATACCTTGTCAACAACGGCTTGAATATTTGGCTGCGCATTTGGCAAAAGTTTGGTAGAAATGAAATCAAATTTTTTGTTCGGTAAACTTTAATATTGCCGTTTCCAATATCCAACAATTGTATTGGCAGAGGCTTCCTTTAGTAAACAAACACGCATATTTGTTGATGGAGTAGGTTTTTCAACTTGGTTTCATACGGGCAAGGTTATTCGAAAATCTCCTGCAAGAAAAATCAAAGCTCCTACCATTGGTTCAGGTTTTCCTCGAAAATCCAGCAGAGTCCGGTCAAGTGCTTCAACCGATTTTTTATGGGCCATGGTGCATTCATCCTAAATAATTGGAAATTTAGTTGAAGCCTCAGTGCTGAATGCTTGTTCATCCTCCTTAGAGTATCGTTGGAATAAGCTATTCCTGGTGATGATGGCCTCTGTAGGGACAAAACGCGCAGTTCAACATTCATTAATTACAATTATTAAATAAATTTGTTAATACATTTGTTATTAAATTTTTTAATAAATTTTAATTTACAGTAATCTGTTTAGTTTTTGCGTTTTTTAACAGTACATATTAGAAGAAAAAAAATAATTTATTTATAGTTGCTCTATTCCGTGAACAAAGTCGACCCTTGTTCAGATAAGGCACTTGCTTGACTGCGACTTTCCCTTTGCAGCTATGTCATTTCTAAACTTTTACAAAAACAATATTTTTAAAAAATGTTGGCCTCAACACTTCAATAACCTACAATACACTACACTACACTACAAAAACACAATTTTATGTATATGTACATCAACATTCCTTTTTTGAGGTTTAAAACTGATTAGTGCCAATAGTCGGTGAAAGGACTGAAAGGATCGAAGCCTAACACACTAAGATGGGGGATGCTGATGTGATGTCGGTGGTCTGCGTTGGACTGTAGTAAAATATTACCTCTCTGTAGCCTAGTCTCTAAAGCTCTCTGGTTTGTAGTCATAAGCCTCACTTTAAAACTGTTGATCACTTTTTTGCCAACCACCACCTCTGGAAACTTTTGTGAACGAAGTAAGTGATTGATACACTCGTGCTACGAACGATAACAGTTTACCATCGGTATGTATGCCGAGTTAGGACAGATTGGCCTTCATCATAGAATATGTGAAAATCACAAAAAGACCAAGGAGGAACTTATAACATCATTTTTGAGTCAACAAATTCCTCAGCTTCTATCACTGATATCGTAGTGATGAAATGTGAGGAGACAGCTCCACTAACAACAACTGGAATCAATGTCTTACAAAGGTGCAACGGGTACCTCTACCTCGAACTCTCTTCCTAAACCCAGAATCCCTTCCTAAACTTAAATAGGCATCATAGTTGTACTTGCTGATCGCTATATACCTACAAAACTAATTCACGTCAACATTGCCGGGTGTAACTTTGCCTTCTTAAATACGGAAATCATTTAGTGGAATGATTTTTTTTATATCCCACTCAAACCCGTAGAAGCATAATTTCAGTTTGTTTCAATAAAGTGATATTTACCTCTTGTTAACTAAAAGCTCATCATAAGTATTTTACAGCTTGCTTGTTTAAAGCCGAGGAATGCCAGTATAGGAGGGGAAGTGAAGGGGAAGGGGAATGAGAGCTTCCAGCTTTTACATTCACTAATAGAATGATCAGTGTTACTATCAGGAGTTAATTTAATTAAAACCCTCATTAAGCAGCGTGCCCTCTAATTGGCTGCATGTAGTCGTTCCCTTGCGTCCTTATTGGGTTCAATGCAGTATAGTCAAATTAGATTTAGCCACGTCTTCGACATGTTACTCGAAATATTCATTCTACTCTGAAGAAACTTTCAGAAATCCTACACCTGCATCACCTAGCTCTAATAACAACACACCCTCTGACCAACACACCGGTAATACTTGAGAAAAACTGAGCTAATTCGTTTTTTTTTTTTTGCTTTTTATAAATTCTTATAAATAGATTCCTTGTTTTATTTAAAAACACACTTGTAACACACACTTGTAACACACACTTGAAACTCAAAAGTTCTTAATGACTAGTATATTACAATTATTATAGGCTATTGCTATTTAACCTTTGTAGAATATATCTACAAAGTATCCGGTTAGGATACGTTTATTTATAATAAAAACCAAAGTGCGTAAGTTAGTCACATAGTCTTAACGTAAGTATGTTGTTGCAAGAGCGGTGAAAATGAACGCAACTAGTTCAATTCGGTAATTGATTAGATTACATAGGAAACTCCGTTTTTTCTTAAAACTAACCACCCTAATCGGATACGCTCTTGGTGTATCTTTGTAGCTATGGTATATAACATAGTGGGAAAATTTGTGAAGAATTACGTGATAAAGGAGCGTGTTTAGCAGTAAAGGTATGTTGTACGGTTATAATCCAAATTGTAAATTTTAACCACTATTTGTTTAGAAAGTATTTTTAAGTAACATTTGGGAAAATGAAAAAAAATTATAATTGGCTCAGCCTCTGTTAACTGTTATCAGCAACCCAAACTCCGACAAATAAGGGCTCAGGCGGTACAATAAATGTGCTGCAATAAATAGCCAATGCTCAATGTGCATCTTAGACAAAATTTTATCATACTCCTGAAATGGTAGGAATAAAACACTGGTAACATCAAGGGTTTTTATAAGTACTGATATGCTCACAAACTTGAACAATATGAGGTTTAGTTTACCTAAAGTATTTGCTAGATATTCCTAAATGTATCCGGACCTTTGGCTCTAAGGAAATCAGGTTAATACACTGTTACTTGAGCTGTTGCAATAGACAGGTAGTTATAGATAATTAATTTGGTCTAGCTATAATTTGCTGGCAGGCATCAAAACTCTTATACTTATTCTTTCTTATAATAAACGTGTTATAATATTGTACTTATAAGGCGTGTATAGGTCACTGCACTTAGTTTGATAAAAGTTATATTTAATAGCTTGAATTAGCCCATTTATTATTTCTTTAACAACTTATGAGAAGTTTTTATGAGGATTCTTATTTTTTTACTTTAAGAGTTGGCTTTGAATGTAATAAATTTGTAATTATAATTGATGAATTTTGTTTATTGTGTTGGTTTCCACCACCTATGCATTGGACCACCCATGCATTAACTAATATCTCCCTCACGTAATTTCATTTCCCTATTCACTCCAATGCTTCTAAACCGTAACTAACTCTAACTTCCGTAAATATCTCCCTCAGTTAATACTACTTACTAATTATTTCCCTCAGTTAATACCACTTATTAATTATCTCCTTCAAATAATATCACTGTCCTTTTACTTAGCGACTTGACTCTTTTATTTTTATTTTAATATAGAACTTTTTAATAAAATTTATGTCTTTCTCCCTAGAGTCCTGGATTTTGACTAACTCCTCTTCTGTTCCTTTTCCTGTATAAAATAGCGGATAAAATATTAAAAGAATAATTAAAATAATAAAAAATAACAATAATAACGTAACACACAACAATACAGGAAACATAATAAATAAAATAAACCAACCGGAAAAAATATGTCCCACACTTGGAAACGGAATTTATAAAATCGAATGCTCAGACTGTAACAAATTGTAACACTGGCCAAACAAACAAAAATTAGGAAAAAGAAAAAGGAACATCTTAAAGCATAAATCAAAACCAAACCCCTCCAATTCAAACTCAGTTCCTCACGCCAAGTAAAATATCCTCACATTCCCGATATTAAAAAACATACATCTAATAAAAAAAAGGTTCAAAAAGGCGTAAAAATTACAATTTTCTAACCACTGAAAATTTATAAACACAAAAACATTATAATGAACAAATAAGTACAAATAAAATTGAAAAATGAAAAATTATTCAGAATTAATTTATTAATACACAAAATAAACCCCGTCAGGCAAAACTAGTACTGCTATACCACGTGATAATGGAATTCTCATACAAATGCCAACTCCAAGATAATACCGCCAGTCTCTAAATAAGTTTGAAAATGGGAATACATAATTAATAGTTCTCGAAAGTCAACTCGAAAATATACCAAGTAGGATTCTTGTTTAGGTACATTAAAATGTAAGTTTTATATATATATATATATATATATATATATATATATATATATACAGTTAACCAGACAACGGTTTCAGTGAGTTTCAGGAATGCAACAAAAATTGCAATCTTTCTTATATTACATTCAGTCATCATTGGTTTATAAATTAGTAAATTCAGAACCAATTTAAATTCATTGTCTTTATAAAAATTAATCTAGTTTGTTTCCACCACTTTCTAATTTATAGAAGATCGCGTGATAAGAACGAGCAATTTAACACTGTATTTATTGACTTATTGTATTAAAATATCTAAAGCTTTAAGAATTCACTTTTTTTAGTAATTGTAGTATTAATTGAGCAATAATTCTTTGTCACTGCATCCTATTTATGTAATTTGGTATAATTTGTAATAGTTGGATGTCAGATGAATAAATTTTAGTGCTGCTAAATTTATGTGATTGTTAATTATTTAGAAACCTGAAGGTGAGACTATAGAATGGTAAGGTAATTATAATGTAATCTAAAGGTAAAACGTTTAAATAACGGTTAGGTTTTAATACATATATATATATATATATATATATATATATATATATATATATATATATATATATTTATTTATATTTTTATTTATATACAGTAGAAACTCGATACTTCTGACTAACTGGAACCGGAGACGATCCCGATTATCGAAAATCCGGATCAACCAGAGAACGTCTAAGAAACAGGAAAATAAATCATATACACAATGTACATACAGAAATTAACTTTTATGTAGAACGAATATTGGACATATTTATACATATATTAGGTGTGGGTCAATTCCAAAATTTTTCCGATGCTGATACCAAGAAATCGATTTCCACTTCTCGATTTCAATTATCAACCCAATCAGTGGTTATAGTGCTTGCATTAACACCGATATTACTCCCTAACGCGAGATTATGTTAGAGCGGCGACGGGTATTTTACCACCCATAATGTAAACACGAGATTATGGTATAGTGACGACGAATATTTTACCGCAAAATATGTAAACGCGACATTGTGTTAGATTGCATATTTTACGTGAGATTATGTATGATTACGTCCAATATTTAAACGTGACATAATGTTAGAGCGGCAACGAATATTTAACCACGCAAAGTGTAAACGTATGTGACATAATGTTAGAGCGGCGACGAATATTTAACCGCCCACTGTGTAAGCGCAACAATATTTTAGAGCGGCGACGAATATTTAACCGCCCACTGTGTAAACGCAACAATATTTTAGAGCGGCGACGAATATTTAACCTCCCACTGTGTAAACGGAACATTATTTTAGAGCAGCGACGAATATTTAACCGCCCACTGTGTAAATGGAACAATATTTTAGAGCGGCGACGAATATTTAACCGCCCACTGTGTAAACGGAACATTATTTTAGAGCGGCGACGAATATTTAACCACCCACTGTGTAAACGCAACAATATTTTAGAGCGGCGACGAATATTTAACCGCCCACTGTGTAAACGCAACAATATTTTAGAGCGGCGACGAATATTTAACCGCCCACTGTGTAAACGGAACATTATTTTAGAGCGGCGACGAATATTTAACCACCCACTGTGTAAACGCAACAATATTTTAGAGCGGCGACGAATATTTAACCGCCCACTGTGTAAACGGAACATTGTTTTAGAGCGGCGACGAATATTTAACCACCCACTGTGTAAACGCAACAATATTTTAGAGCGGCGACGAATATTTAACCGCCCACTGTGTAAACGGAACATTATTTTAGAGCGGCGACGAATATTTAACCACCCACTGTGTAAACGAAACAATATTTTAGAGCGGCGACGAATATTTAACCGCCCACTGTGTAAACGCAACATTATTTTAGAGCGGCGACGAATATTTAACCGCCCACTGTGTAAACGCAACAATATTTTAGAGCGGCGACGAATATTTAACCGCCAACTGTGTAAACGGAACATTATTTTAGAGCGGCGACGAATATTTAACCGCCCACTGTGTAAACGCAACATTATTTTAGAGCGGCGACGAATATTTAACCGCCCACTGTGTAAACGCAACATTATTTTAGAGCGGCGACGAATACTTAACCGCCCACTGTGTAAACGCAACTTAATTTTAGAGCGGCGACGAATATTTAACCGCCCACTGTGTAAACGCAATATTATTTTAGAGAGGCGACGAATACTTAACCACCCACTGTGTAAACGCAATATTATTTTAGAGCGGCGACGAATATTTAACCGCCCACTGTGTAAACGCAACATTATTTTAGAGCGGCGACGAATATTTAACCACGCAATGTGTAAACGTACGTGACATAATGTTAGAGCGGCGACGGATGTTTAACCGCCCACTGTGTAAACGCAACATTATTTTAGAGCGGCGACGAATATTTAACCGCCCACTGTGTAAACGCAATATTATTTTAGAGAGGCGACGAATACTTAACCACCCACTGTGTAAACGCAATATTATTTTAGAGCGGCGACGAATATTTAACCGCCCACTGTGTAAACGCAACAATATTTTAGAGCGGCGACGAATATTTAACCGCCAACTGTGTAAACGGAACATTATTTTAGAGCGGCGACGAATATTTAACCGCCCACTGTGTAAACGCAACAATATTTTAGAGCGGCGACGAATATTTAACCGCCCACTGTGTAAACGCAACATTATTTTAGAGCGGCGACGAATATTTAACCGCCCACTGTGTAAACGCAACAATATTTTAGAGCGGCGACGAATATTTAACCGCCAACTGTGTAAACGGAACATTATTTTAGAGCGGCGACGAATATTTAACCGCCCACTGTGTAAACGCAACAATATTTTAGAGCGGCGACGAATATTTAACCGCCCACTGTGTAAACGCAACATTATTTTAGAGCGGCGACGAATATTTAACCGCCCACTGTGTAAACGCAACATTATTTTAGAGCGGCGACGAATATTTAACCGCCCACTGTGTAAACGCAACAATATTTTAGAGCGGCGACGAATATTTAACCGCCAACTGTGTAAACGGAACATTATTTTAGAGCGGCGACGAATATTTAACCGCCCACTGTGTAAACGCAACAATATTTTAGAGCGGCGACGAATATTTAACCGCCCACTGTGTAAACGCAACATTATTTTAGAGCGGCGACGAATACTTAACCACCCACTGTGTAAACGCAACATTATTTTAGAGCGGCGACGAATATTTAACCGCCCACTGTGTAAACGCAACATTATTTTAGAGCGACGACGAATACTTAACCGCCCACTGTGTAAACGCAATATTATTTTAGAGAGGCGACGAATACTTAACCACCCACTGTGTAAACGCAATATTATTTTAGAGCGGCGACGAATACTTAACCGCCCACTGTGTAAACGGAACATTATTTTAGAGCGGCGACGAATACTTAACCGCCCACTGTGTAAACGGAACATTATTTTAGAGCGGCGACGAATACTTAACCGCCCACTGTGTAAACGGAACATTATTTTAGAGCGGCTACGAATACTTAACCGCCCACTATGTAAACGGAACATTATTTTAGAGCGGCGACGAATATTTAACCACGCAAAGTGTAAACGTATGTGACATAATGTTAGAGCGGCGACGAATATTTAACCGCCCACTGTGTAAACGCAACATTATTTTAGAGCGGCGACGAATACTTAACCACCCACTGTGTAAACGCAACATTATTTTAGAGCGGCGACGAATATTTAACCGCCCACTGTGTAAACGCAACATTATTTTAGAGCGGCGACGAATACTTAACCGCCCACTGTGTAAACGCAATATTATTTTAGAGAGGCGACGAATACTTAACCGCCCACTGTGTAAACGCAATATTATTTTAGAGCGGCGACGAATACTTAACCGCCCACTGTGTAAACGCAACATTATTTTAGAGAGGCGACGAATACTTAACCGCCCACTGTGTAAACGCAATATTATTTTAGAGAGGCGACGAATACTTAACCGCCCACTGTGTAAACGCAATATTATTTTAGAGAGGCGACGAATACTTAACCGCCCACTGTGTAAACGCAATATTATTTTAGAGAGGCGACGAATACTTAACCGCCCACTGTGTAAACGCAATATTATTTTAGAGCGACGACGAATACTTAACCGCCCACTGTGTAAACGCAACATTATTTTAGAGCGGCGACGAATACTTAACCACCCACTGTGTAAACGCAATATTATTTTAGAGAGGCGACGAATACTTAACCACCCACTGTGTAAACGCAATATTATTTTAGAGCGGCGACGAATACTTAACCGCCCACTGTGTAAACGGAACATTATTTTAGAGCGGCGACGAATACTTAACCGCCCACTGTGTAAACGGATCATTATTTTAGAGCGGCGACGAATACTTAACCGCCCACTGTGTAAACGGAACATTATTTTAGAGCGGCGACGAATACTTAACCGCCCACTGTGTAAACGGAACATTATTTTAGAGCGGCGACGAATACTTAACCGCCCACTGTGTAAACGGAACATTATTTTAGAGCGGCGACGAATACTTAACCGCCCACTGTGTAAACGGAACATTATTTTAGAGCGGCTACGAATACTTAACCGCCCACTATGTAAACGGAACATTATTTTAGAGCGGCGACGAATATTTAACCACGCAAAGTGTAAACGTATGTGACATAATGTTAGAGCGGCGACGAATATTTAACAGCCCACTGTGTAAACGCAACATTATTTTAGAGCGGCGACGAATATTTAACCACGCAATGTGTAAACGTACGTGACATAATGTTAGAGCGGCGACGGATGTTTTACTGGGCAATGTGTAAACGTGACATAATGTTAGAGCGGCGACAGATATTTTACTGCGCAATGTGTAAACGTGACATAATGTTAAAGCGGCGACAGATATTTTACTGCGCAATGTGTAAACGTGACATAATGTTAGAGCGGCGACAGATATTTTACTGCGCAATGTGTAAACGTGACATAATGTTAGAGCGGCGACAGATATTTTACTGCGCAATGTGTAAACGTGACATAATGTTAAAGCGGCGACAGATATTTTACTGCGCAATGTGTAAACGTGACATAATGTTAAAGCGGCGACAGATATTTTACTGCGCAATGTGTAAACGTGACATAATGTTAAAGCGTGAAAAATGTTTAAAATTTAAACAATATTTCCGTAATGATGTAAATACGTTCATAATTGAAAAAGTGTCAATTGTCCCGAAAACCTTCGTACGATAGTTGAATAATTTTTGTAACATTTTATTTCTTTGTCATTTAATTATATTTTTTATATCTCTTTTATCTTTGTATCTTCCATAAATTGTATTGAAATATACTTTAGTCCTAATAGTATAATTTTTGTTTATTTTTAAATTCAAGGTCTTGTTTTGCTTTGTTTTTTGCTTTTGTGGTTTCTTGTAGTTTGTTTTCCAAACAATAATTACTCCAATAGGTTCGTATTTCCCTTAAGAGATTGTTTTATCTGTGTATATCCTTCTCCTTAGGTTTTATTTAATATAATGGGGGTTTCTATTCCTGTGTCAGTAAGGAGTGCGTAATACATTCAGAGAACCAGTTTGGATAATGTTCAAAATTTTGCTTGCAACATACATTGTTATGCATTGCATTCCCTTTGAAGGGAACCGACACCCAACGTAGGCCTACGCACAGTCAAACTCGTTACAAACCAAAAGCCTTACGTAACCAAATTATCACCTTTACCATATTACATAGGCCGACCTAATGATTTTTTCTGTTGTTTTTGAAAGACCGCTGGACCGGAAGCGTCTTGTTATTAAGGGAACGGAAAGGGTTGACTAGTCAAATAAATAACTATAATTAAATAATTTGAGCCCATGAAATCAGATAAGAGAATAAAAACTTAACACTATCGAACAGTTGGTCCGATAAAAGACTCCGTTTGGAGTCCGACACCTGATGAAATGTCCAATAATAAGTTCGGACTACATATCCCAAGCAACATCTATTGAAGGACAAATAATTTACATAGACTACTACGTGCAGCAAGAAATAGGCTACGTTTATGTTTTAATTCCAAAATAAGCATTCAAGTTTACACTGTAAGCTTATACATTTTAAGTATATATATATATATATCCAGTAATCATATATAATCATTATTATAAAAATATTAATTGGCTGACGAATCTTCTTATGTTTCGATGTTAGTCAGGTGAACGTCTGTTGTGGTAAGGATGGACATCGTAAGGGAAACATCGATGTTTACCATTCATATAACCGATGACCAAAGCAATAGATGTGCAAAAAACTTCGAACTACACGCATGAATGTTTTCCGAGTAAATCATCGATACACTATTTAGCACTGTGTACACAATAAACCTAATAGTTTAGCAATTCACTCTAATTTGGTTTATAATATTGAAAACCAATTGATAGCATTCTATAATAGAAGGCGAGCATCGGGGTCAGAGTATGCCGATGTTTATGGGCTGGAAGGCCCCTTACAGTCGTGTTCGAGACGTAACCAATTAGCAATTTTACATTTTGCCCCGGCAGATTTACAAGCCGGCTTTGAAGGTGGTTTTACACAATAGTATTTTGCCGTTCTTCTTCAGAAGGGTCTAAAGAGAAGTGATTAGTTATGTTGACATTAATGAATGCGGTGCATAGGCTCTGTGTCCAGTAGCGACTATAAGCCTGGAGAATTAGTGCTTTTGTCTATACTATAAAACCTAATCTAAAGTGTTGAACACGAAAATACATCTTCTATAATACAATCGGTACCAAGCTGTCTCATAAATATAAAGATCGGGTACAAATGCTCAAACACTTGAAAAATATTTTCAATTAATTTAACCAGAAAATAAACCACAGTTGCATGAAATTGAGTGTAGGAAATATAAGTACACAAATACAAGTGTAGGCCTATGTAAACTAAAAAGTCAACTTTGCAAATGTGTGTGCCCTAGAAGGAAACAATTACTTTCTTTTTTTAGCAGTTAAAGTGGAATACTTTGTTCTTTTACTTCGCTTCAGCGTCGATTTGGTGCTCTAGTGTCTCGTTTAGTGTCACCTACATAAACGTGTAACAGCCTCACACGTTCCTGTAGTTTCCTCCTGCTGGCTAGTGTGATACCCTTAAAGGCTGGCGTGGTGTGCTCTACAGGATCGTAGCTTTAGCCTACATACCTGTGTGGTTTTGAACTAAAGGTTCACGTGGTGTCTCTTCAGGCTCGTGTAGTGTGCTCAGCGGTATGACTGTACGGCGTGATGTGCTAACCCAGTGTGGTGTTTCCCCACAGGTTAGTGTGGTTTGGTTTGCATGCTCATTTGGTTCCCCTTCACGATCTTATGATGCTTCTAAAAGCTAGTGTGGTGCTTAAACAGGCTCATATGGTGTGCTTTACTGGCTCGTGCCACAACCCTACATGCTTCTAGGGTACGTTGCTCTACAGAATCGTGTGCTACCTCTTACAGGCTAGTGTGATGTGCCCTACAGATACACGCGACGGCCCTTCAGGCTTGTATGGGTTGCTTTACTGGCTCGTGCCACAACCCTACATGCTTCTAGGGTACGTTGCTCTACAGACTCGTGTGCTACCTCTTACTGGTTTGTGTAGTGTGCTCTACAGATATAAGCGACGGCCCTTCAGGCTTGTGTGGGTTGCTTTACATGCTCATGTGGTGCCACTACTCGATCTTGTGGTGTTTCTAAAGGCTAGTATGGGGCTTCTACACTTTCATGTGGTGTTCTCTATAGGCTCGTGTGATACCTTCACAGGCTAGTGTAGTGTGCTCTACAGATATATGCGACGGCCCTTCAGGCTTGTGTGGGTTGCTTTACATGATCATGTGGTGCCACTACACGATCTTGTGATTCTCTAATGGCTAATGTGGTCCTTCTACACTTTCATGTGGTGTTCTATACAGGCTCGTGCGATACCCTTACAGGCTAGTTTAGTGTGCTCTACAGATACATGTGGAGGCATTTAAGCTTGTGTGGGTTGCTGTACATGCTCATGCGATGCCACTACACGATCTTCAGATTCTCTAATGGCTAGTGTGGTGCTTCTGCACTTTCATGTGGTGTTCTCTACAGGCTCGAGCGATACCCTTACAGGCTAGTTTAGTGTGCTCTACAGATAAAAGTGGAAGGCCTACAGGCTTTTGTGGGTTGCTCTACATGCTCATGTGGTGCCACTACACGATCTTGTGATGCTTTAATGGCTAGTGTGGTGCCTCTACATAATAATGTGGTGTTCTCTACACGCTCGTGCGATACCCTTACAGGCTAGTGTAGTGTGCTATACAGATACATGTGAAGGCGCTTCATGCTTGTGTAGGTTACTCTACATGCTCATGTGGTGCCACTACACGATCTAGTTATTCTCTAATGGCTAAAATAGTGCTTCAACAGTTTCATGTGGTGTTCTGTACAGGCTCGAGCGATACCCGTACAGACTAGTGTAGTGTGCTCTACAGATACATAAAAAGACCATTCAGGCCCTTGTGGGTTGCTCTATATGCTCATGTGGTGCCACTACACGATCTTGTGTTTCTCTAATGGCTAATGTGGTGCTTCTACACTTTCATTAGGTGTTCTCTACAGGCTCGAGCTATACCCTTACAGGCTAGTGTAGTGTGCTCTACAGATACATATGAATGCCTTTCAGGCTTGTGTGGTTTGTTCTACATTCTCATGTGGTGCCACTACACGATCTTGTGATTCTCTAATGGCTAATGTGGTGCTTCTACACTTTCATTAGGTGTTCTCTACAGGCTCGAGCTATACCCTTACAGGCTAGTGTAGTGTGCTCTACAGATACATATGAATGCCTTTCAGGCTTGTGTGGTTTGTTCTACATTCTCATGTGGTGCCACTACACGATCTTGTGATTCTCTAATGGCTAATGAGGTGCTTCTACACTTTCATTAGGTGTTCTCTATAGGCTCGAGCGATACCCTTAACGACTAGTGTAGTGGGCTCTACAGATACATGTGGAGGCATTTAAGCTTGTGTGGGTTGCTGTACATGCTCATGCGATGCCACTACACGATCTTCAGATTCTCTAATGGCTAGTGTGGTGCTTCTACACTTTCATGTTGTGTTCTCTATAGGCTCGAGCGATACCCTTACAGACTAGTGTAGTGGGCTCTACAGATACATGTGGAGGCATTTAAGCTTGTGTGGGTTGCTGTACATGCTCATGCGATGCCACTACACGATCTTCAGATTCTCTAATGGCTAGTGTGGTGCTTCTACACTTTCATGTTGTGTTCTCTATAGGCTCGAGCGATACCCTTACAGACTAGTGTAGTGGGCTCTACAGATACATGTGGAGGCATTTAAGCTTTTGTGGGTTGCTGTACATGCTCATGCGATGCCACTACACGATCTTCAGATTCTCTAATGGCTAGTGTGGTGCTTCTACACTTTCATGTTGTGTTCTCTATAGGCTCGAGCGATACCCTTACAGACTAGTGTAGTGGGCTCTACAGATACATGTGGAGGCATTTAAGCTTGTGTGGGTTGCTGTACATGCTCATGCGATGCCACTACACGATCTTCAGATTCTCTAATGGCTAGTGTGGTGCTTCTACACTTTCATGTTGTGTTCTCTATAGGCTCGAGCGATACCCTTACAGACTAGTGTAGTGGGCTCTACAGATACATGTGGAGGCATTTAAGCTTGTGTGGGTTGCTGTACATGCTCATGTGGTGCCACTACACGATCTTGTGATTCTCTAATGGCTAATGAGGTGCTTCTGCACTTTCATGTTGTGTTCTCTATAGGCTCGAGCGATACCCTTAAAGACTAGTGTAGTGGGCTCTACAGATACATGTGGAGGCATTTAAGCTTGTGTGGGTTGCTGTACATGCTCATGCGATGCCACTACACGATCTTCAGATTCTCTAATGGCTAGTGTGGTGCTTCTACACTTTCATGTTGTGTTCTCTATAGGCTCGAGCGATACCCTTACAGACTAGTGTAGTGGGCTCTACAGATACATGTGGAGGCATTTAAGCTTGTGTGGGTTGCTGTACATGCTCATGTGGTGCCACTACACGATCTTGTGTTTCTCTAATGGCTAATGTGGTGCTTCTACACTTTCATTAGGTGTTCTCTACAGGCTCGAGCGATAACCTTACAGGCTAGTGTAGTGGGCTCTACAGATACATGTGGAGGCATTTAAGCTTGTGTGGGTTGCTGTACATCCTCATGTGGTGCCACTACACGATCTTGTGTTTCTCTAATGGCTAATGTGGTGCTTCTACACTTTCATTAGGTGTTCTCTGCAGGCTCGAGCGATACCCTTACAGGCTAGTGTAGTGGGCTCTACAGATACATGTGGAGGCATTTAAGCTTGTGTGGGTTGCTGTACATGCTCATGTGGTGCCACTACACGATCTTGTGTTTCTCTAATGGCTAATGTGGTGCTTCTACACTTTCATTAGGTGTTCTCTACAGGCTCGAGCGATACCCTTACAGGCTAGTGTAGTGGGCTCTACAGATACATGTGGAGGCATTTAAGCTTGTGTGGGTTGCTGTACATCCTCATGTGGTGCCACTACACGATCTTGTGATTCTCTAATGGCTAATGAGGTGCTTCTGCACTTCATGTTGTGTTCTCTACAAGCTCGAGCGATACCCTTACAGACTAGTGTAGTGGGCTCTACAGATACATGTGGAGGCATTTAAGCTTGTGTGGGTTGCTGTACATGCTCATGTGGTGCCACTACACGATCTTCAGATTCTCTAATGGCTGGTGTTGTGCTTCTACACTTTCATGTTGTGTTCTCTATAGGCTCGAGCGATACCCTTACAGACTAGTGTAGTGGGCTCTACAGATACATGTGGAGGCATTTAAGCTTGAGTGGGTTGCTGTACATGCTCATGCGATGCTACTACACGACCTTCAGATTCTCTAATGGCTGGTGTGGTGCTTCTACACTTTCATGTTGTGTTCTCTATAGGCTCGAGCGATACCCTTACAGACTAGTGTAGTGGGCTCTACAGATACATGTGGAGGCATTTAAGCTTGAGTGGGTTGCTGTACATGCTCATGCGATGCTACTACACGATCTTCAGATTCTCTAATGGCTGGTGTGGTGCTTCTACACTTTCATGTTGTGTTCTCTATAGGCTCGAGCGATACCCTTACAGGCTAGTGTAGTGGGCTCTACAGATACATGTGGAGGCATTTAAGCTTGAGTGGGTTGCTGTACATGCTCATGCGATGCTACTACACGATCTTCAGATTCTCTAATGGCTGGTGTGGTGCTTCTACACTTTCATGTTTTTTTTCTCTATAGGCTCGAGCGATACCCTTACAGACTAGTGTAGTGGGCTCTACAGATACATGTGGAGGCATTTAAGCTTGTGTGAGTTGCTGTACATGCTCATGTGGTGCCACTACACGATCTTGTGATTCTCTAATGGCTAATGAGGTGCTTCTGCACTTTCATGTTGTGTTCTCTATAGGCTCGAGCGGTACCCTTACAGACTAGTGTAGTGGGCTCTACAGATACATGTGGAGGCATTTAAGCTTGTGTGAGTTGCTGTACATGCTCATGTGGTGCCACTACACGATCTTGTGATTCTCTAATGGCTAATGAGGTGCTTCTGCACTTTCATGTTGTGTTCTCTATAGGCTCGAGCGGTACCCTTACAGACTAGTGTAGTGGGCTCTACAGATACATGTGGAGGCATTTAAGCTTGTGTGGGTTGCTGTACATGCTCATGCGATGCTACTACACGATCTTCAGATTCTCTAATAGCTGGTGTGGTGCTTCTGCACTTTCATGTTGTGTTCTCTGCAGGCTCGAGCGATACCCTTACAGACTAGTGTAGTGGGCTCTACAGATACATGTGGAGGCATTTAAGCTTGTGTGAGTTGCTGTACATGCTCATGTGGTGCCACTACACGATCTTGTGATTCTCTAATGGCTAATGAGGTGCTTCTGCACTTTCATGTTGTGTTCTCTATAGGCTCGAGCGGTACCCTTACAGACTAGTGTAGTGGGCTCTACAGATACATGTGGAGGCATTTAAGCTTGTGTGGGTTGCTGTACATGCTCATGCGATGCTACTACACGATCTTCAGATTCTCTAATAGCTGGTGTGGTGCTTCTGCACTTTCATGTTGTGTTCTCTGCAGGCTCGAGCGATACCCTTACAGACTAGTGTAGTGGGCTCTACAGATACATGTGGAGGCATTTAAGCTTGTGTGGGTTGCTGTACATGCTCATGCGATGCTACTACACGATCTTCAGATTCTCTAATGGCTAGTGTGGTGCTTCTACACTTTCATGTGGCGTTCTCTGCAGGCTCGAGCGATACCCTTACAGACTAGTGTAGTGGGCTCTACAGATACATGTGGAGGCATTTAAGCTTGTGTGGGTTGCTGTACATGCTCATGCGATGCTACTACACGATCTTCAGATTCTCTAATAGCTGGTGTGGTGCTTCTGCACTTTCATGTTGTGTTCTCTACAGGCTCGAGCGATACCCTTACAGACTAGTGTAGTGGGCTCTACAGATACATGTGGAGGCATTTAAGCTTGTGTGGGTTGCTGTACATGCTCATGCGATGCTACTACACGATCCTCAGCTTCTCTAATGGCTGGTGTGGTGCTTCTACACTTTCATGTTGTGTTCTCTATATGCTCGAGCGATACCCTTACAGACTAGTGTAGTGGGCTCTACAGATACATGTGGAGGCATTTAAGCTTGTGTGGGTTGCTGTACATGCTCATGTGGTGCCACTACACGATCTTGTGATTCTCTAATGGCTAATGAGGTGCTTCTACACTTTCATGTTGTGTTCTCTATAGGCTCGAGCGATACCCTTACAGACTAGTGTAGTGGGCTCTACAGATACATGTGGAGGCATTTAAGCTTGTGTGGGTTGCTGTACATGCTCATGTGATGCCACTACACGATCTTCAGATTCTCTAATGGCTAGTGTGGTGCTTCTACACTTTCATATGGTGTTCTTTACAGGCTCACGCTATACCCTAACAGGCTTGTGTAGTAGGCCTTACAGACTCTTCTGGTACCCCTTACAGGCTATTGTAGTGTGCTCTATAGATACATGTGGAGGAATATAAGCTTGTGTGGGCCGCTCTACATGCTCATGTGGTGCCACTACACGATCTTGAGATTCTTTAATGGCTAGTGTGGTGCTTCTACACTTTGATGTTGTGTTCTCAACAGGCTCGAGCGATACCCTTACAGGTTATTGTAGTGTGCTTTACAGATACATGTGGAGGCCCTTCAGGCTTGTGTGGGTTACTCTACATGCTCATGTGGTGCCACTACACGATCTTTTGGTGTTTCTAAGGGCTGGTGTATTGCTTCTACACCTTTATGTGGTGTTCTCTACCGGCTCGAGCGATACCGTTAAATGCTAGTGTAGTGTGCTCTACAGATACATGTGGAGGCCCTTCAGGCTTGAGTAGTGTGCTCTACAGATACATGTGGAGGCCCTTCAGGCTTGTGTGGGTTACTCTACATGCTCATGAGGTGCCACTACACGATCTTGTGATGCTCTAATGGATAATGTGTCGCTTCTACACTTTAATTAGGAGTTCACTACATGCTCAAGCGATACCCTTACAGGCTAGTGTAGTGTGCTCTACAGATACATGTGGAGGCCCTTCAGGCTTGTGTGGGTTACTCTACATGCTCATGAGGTGCCACTACACGATCTTGTGATGCTCTAATGGCTAATGTGTCACTTCTACACTTTAATTAGGAGTTCACTACATGCTCAAGCGATACCCTTACAGGCTAGTGTAGTGTGCTCTACAGATACATGTGGAGGCCCTTCAGGCTTGTGTGGGTTACTCTACATGCTCATGAGGTGCCACTACACGATCTTGTGATGCTCTAATGGCTAATGTGTCGCTTCTACACTTTAATTAGGTGTTCTCTACAGGCTCGAGCTATACCCTTACAGGCTAGTGTAGTGGGCTCTACAGATACATGTGGAGGCCCTTCAGGCTTGTGTGGGTTACTCTACATGCTCATGAGGTGCCACTACACGATCTTGTGATGCTCTAATGGCTAATGTGTCGCTTCTACACTTTAATTAGGAGTTCACTACATGCTCAAGCGATACCCTTACAGGCTAGTGTAGTGTGCTCTACAGATACATGTGGAGGCCCTTCAGGCTTGTGTGGGTTACTCTACATGCTCATGAGGTGCCACTACACGATCTTGTGATGCTCTAATGGCTAATGTGTCGCTTCTACACTTTAATTAGGAGTTCACTACATGCTCAAGCGATACCCTTACAGGCTAGTGTAGTGGGCTCTACAGATACATGTGGAGGCCCTTCAGGCTTGTGTGGGTTACTCTACATGCTCATGAGGTGCCACTACACGATCTTGTGATGCTCTAATGGCTAATGTGTCGCTTCTACACTTTAATTAGGAGTTCACTACAGGCTCAAGCGATACCCTTACAGGCTAGTGTAGTGGGCTCTACAGATACATGTGGAGGCCCTTCAGGCTTGTGTGGGTTACTCTACATGCTCATGTGGTGCCACTACACGATCTTGTGATTCTCTAATGGCTAGTGTGGTGCTTCTACACTTTCATGTTGTGTTCTCTATAGGCTCGAGCGATACCCTTACAGACTAGTGTAGTGGGCTCTACAGATACATGTGGAGGCATTTAAGCTTGTGTGGGTTGCTGTACATGCTCATGTGATGCCACTACACGATCTTCAGATTCTCTAATGGCTAGTGTGGTGCTTCTGCACTTTCATGTGGTGTTCTCTACAGGCTCGAGCGATACCCTTACAGGCTAGTGTAGTGGGCTCTACAGATACATGTGGAGGCATTTAAGCTTGTGTGGGTTGCTGTACATGCTCATGTGGTGCCACTACACGATCTTGTGTTTCTCTAATGGCTAATGAGGTGCTTCTACACTTTCATGTTGTGTTCTCTATAGGCTCGAGCGATACCCTTACAGACTATTGTAGTGGGCTCTACAGATACATGTGGAGGCATTTAAGCTTGTGTGGGTTGCTGTACATGCTCATGCGATGCCACTACACGATCTTCAGATTCTCTAATGGCTAGTGTGGTGCTTCTACACTTTCATGTTGTGTTCTCTATAGGCTCGAGCGGTACCCTTACAGACTAGTGTAGTGGGCTCTACAGATACATGTGGAGGCATTTAAGCTTGTGTGGGTTGCTGTACATGCTCATGTGATGCCACTACACGATCTTCAGATTCTCTAATGGCTAGTGTGGTGCTTCTACACTTTCATGTGGTGTTCTCTGCAGGCTCGAGCGATACCCTTATAGGCTATTGTAGTGGCCTCTACAGATACATGTGGAGGCATTTAAGCTTGTGTGGGTTGCTGTACATGCTCATGTGATGCCACTACACGATCTTCAGATTCTCTAATGGCTGGTGTGGTGCTTCTACACTTTCATGTGGCGTTCTCTGCAGGCTCGAGCGATACCCTTACAGACTAGTGTAGTGGGCTCTACAGATACATGTGGAGGCATTTAAGCTTGTGTGGGTTGCTGTACATGCTCATGCGATGCTACTACACGATCTTCAGATTCTCTAATGGCTGGTGTGGTGCTTCTACACTTTCATGTGGCGTTCTCTGCAGGCTCGAGCGATACCCTTACAGGCTAGTGTAGTGGGCTCTACAGATACATGTGGAGGCATTTAAGCTTGTGTGGGTTGCTGTACATGCTCATGTGGTGCCACTACACGATCTTGTGAATCTCTAATAGCTAATGTGGTGATTCTACAGTCTCATGTGTTGTTCTCTACAAGCTCGTGCTATAACCTTATAGGCTAGAGTAGTGTGCCTTATAGGGTAAATGTGTTTAGATACAAGAGGTATAGTGTACATATACCTCAGGGTAAAATAAAATATTAGTTGTATGGTGGTATGCCTCTGAAGGTTGATACAAAGTAACCGGAATATACCTCAGGGTAAATTAAAAATATTTGTTGTAGGGTGGTATGCCTCTGAAGGCGGATACAAAGTAACCGAAATATACCTCAGGGTTATGGCTATGAGGATGGTTACTTGGTAACCGAAATGTACATTAAATTAAATATAAGGATGATTAGTTAGTAAACGAAATGTACATCAGGTAAAACTGAAAAACATATTTGTTGTTTGTTGTTTTATCTATGAGGATAGTTACTTGGTATCCAATTTGTGTATCTGGTAAAATTAAAAAAAAGAATTTTTGGCATGCCTCTAAAAACGGTTACTTGGTAATTGTAATGTACATCTAGGAAAAATAAATCTATTTGTTGTTGGTTTTTTCCTCTATGGATGTTTACTTGTCAACCCAAATGTACACCAGGATATAACGAGAAACATTTGTGGTTTGGGATAATTAAGTATCATCTATTACTACTTAACTACAGTTCATTCAATTAAATTTCTGTAAAGCTTTTTTAAATTTAATTTTCAAGACATTCCTCTCTAAACAATAATTTTTTCTGTTAAGAAACCCAAAATTTACACAGTTTGACAATAAAGTTGTAAATTTAGTATTCAGCTTTGCGTTTATAGAAAGCATATGGTGTCACGTGTCATGACATCTGACTTTGTATACAAAGCGAAATATGAGATATTCCTTTCCTGGAATCATAAATGCCAAACTGCAAATGGAAACACGCTGAGGGGAACCAAGAGCACCGTAGATCCATGAAGATCTTCAGTTCGTTCGAATCGAAGAGAGGAAGTGGTGATTACAAGTCTTCGCATCGACAACTCTTGGTTAACTCATGAATGGTTGAAGCGACACTAGGATCCACCACTTGTGCATGTTAGTCTTGAATATAATGGATTGACCGATTTCTATGTCCGTTACGATATTAGAGGAAGTTTAAATATGGTTTCAGGGGGCGATGTCACGGCCATCGACCGTATCATCACCTTCTTTCGCCACTTTAATCTCTTTAATAAAATTAAAAATCTCTTTAGTTTATTTTTATTTAGTATAAGTTTGATTAGTTTAATTTAATTCTTCATTTTAAATTTAATTTAACTATTTATGTTTTAGGTTAGGTGTTTATGTTAGGTGTTTAGGTTAGGTGTTTAGGTTAGGTGTTTAGGTTAGGTGTTTAGGTTAGGTGCTTAGGTTAGGTGTTTAGGTTAGATGTTTAGGTTAGGTGTTTAGGTTAGGTGTTTAGGTTAGGTATTTAGGTTAGGTGTTTAGGTTAGGTGTTTAGGTTAGGTGTTTAGGTTAGGTGCTTAGGTTAGGTGTTTAGGTTAGGTGCTTAGGTTAGGTGTTTAGGTTAGATGTTTAGGTTAGGTGTTTAGGTTAGGTGTTTAGGTTAGGTGTTTAGGTTAGGTGTTTAGGTTAGGTGCTTAGGTTAGGTGTTTAGGTTAGATGTTTAGGTTAGATGTTTAGGTTAGGTGTTTAGGTTAGATGTTTAGGTTAGGTGTTTAGGTTAGGTGTTTAGGTTAGGTGTTTAGGTTAGATGTTTAGGTTAGGTGTTTAGGTTAGATGTTTAGGTTAGGTGTTTAGGTTAGGTGTTTAGGTTGGGTGTTTAGGTTAGGTGTTTAGGTTAGGTGTTTAGGTTAGGTGCTTAGGTTAGGTGTTTAGGTTAGATGTTTAGGTTAGGTGTTTAGGTTAGGTGTTTAGGTTAGGTATTTAGGTTAGGTGTTTAGGTTAGGTGCTTGGGTAAGGTGTTTAGGTTAGGTGTTTAGGTTAGGTGTTTAGGTTAGATGTTTAGGTTAGGTGTTTAGGTTAGGTGCTTAGGTTAGGTGTTTAGGTTAGATGTTTAGGTTAGGTGTTTAGGTTAGATGTTTAGGTTAGGTGTTTAGGTTAGGTGTTTAGGTTAGGTATTTAGGTTAGGTGTTTAGGTTAGGTGCTTAGGTAAGGTGTTTAGGTTAGGTGTTTAGGTTAGGTGTTTAGGTTAGATGTTTAGGTTAGGTGTTTAGGTTAGGTGTTTAGGTTAGGTATTTAGGTTAGGTGTTTAGGTTAGGTGTTTAGGTTAGGTGTTTAGGTTAGGTGTTTAGGTTAAGTACTAATTCTAAGTTCATATTTTTAGTTATAATTAATTTATTTTTATTTTGCTATTCAGTTTTCATGATAGATTTTTTAATTAGAACTACATATTTAGTTTAGGCAATGATAACATTTTTTAGTTTTTAAAAATTTGAAAAAAATGTATAGAAAGCATAAAACAGTGAGCAGTAGTGATAAATCGTTTAAAAGCCAGAATTAAATAATCTACTGGTCCAAAGAACACGAAAGTTCAGTTTGAGAAGGTTTTCAGCTCGTCTAGTCACGCTTAGTATGGCCGTTTAGTTACACTCATCTGTGTACTAATAGATGACAGGGTGGCAAACAAATCATAGCTAAACACCTGGATGTGCAGTCTATAAATCTAGAATGAATAAAAGCTAGAAACTTCATACCTCAAATCAAGATGTGCTGCTGTGAAAAGATTTGCTATACAATAACAAAAGTTTACGGCCTACTGAATCCCGAAACCAACGCACTGGAACCAACAACTGCCTTTTAGAAAGCTATTATAATTGTTGCTAATGGGAGTCGCTTAGGAGTAGCAGATGAATGATGAACGGTCACCAACCACTCATGAACTATTTAATGTTGCAGCAATCTTTGAAGTTAATAACGAAAAAAGAAGGGATCTGTAAATAACTGAAGCAACAATGAATGTTGGTGCTGTGAAGTGTTATCAGTTTTACTGTACTGTCCTCCCGTGCTATTGGCGAGGAAGCCTTTTGATACAGCTGTTTGGATTACGAAAATTAAATTCAACACCAAACGTTTCAATCATGCTTCCTAGGAATTTTCAAAATACGAAAAGTGGGCCTTAGGATAATTAAAATTAAACAGCAACCGTCGTCTATAATGATCCTTTAAAAAATTTTCAACATACGCAAAGTGTTTGTTTTGAAAACATTTATGTCACCTAATTTTATTTTCAACAGCGCTCTTAAATAAGAAATTAAACAGAATTTGTTGTCGATAATGGTATTTACGAGTTTTCAGCAAACGCAAAGCTGATATTACGAATACATTTATTTCATTCCATTTTGTTTTTAACAGGACTCTGAATTAGGAAAATCAAATTTAACAGCAATTTCTGCCAATAATGGTTACTAAGAATTTTGAGAATACGCAAATTTGTAGGTACGAACACATTTATTCAACTTCTTGTTTTAAATTAACTCTGAATTGGGAAAATCAAATAAAACAGCATATGTATTCAATATTGGTTTTAAGAATTTTCAGCTTACGCAAGTAGTCGTTTTTAAAACATTTCACTTATTGTTCCATTTAACAGTACTCTGAATTATAAATGAATAAAATTAAGGAAGTAAACAGTGAACGTCTCTAATATTGCTTTTAGAAGTTTCCAGCATTCGCAAAATAGTCGTTACGTACACATTTAATTCACTCGTTTTTATTTTCAACAACGCTCTGAATTAGGAAAATCAATTAAAAACACTCGCAATTATGTTTATTACTAATCGTCAATAATAGCTGTGACGACAATACGCAAAGTGGTTGTTACGAACACATTTTATATCCCATTGCAAATTCATAATATTCAGCGAAGGTGGTTAATATTTATAATCTGGATAAATGTCTCTAGCCCTTATTATTCGTTTCTCAACTACGAAGGTAGAGATGTAGGAATGACATACACGTAATCAGAATGGGGAATGCCAGGTTGGGAAATAGATAGGCAGATGGACAAGCGGAAAAACAGGTGTGTAGGCAGGCCTCCTGAGAAAGAAGAGAGAGAGAGAGTGTGTGTGTGTGGATGGAAAAAAGAAATAAAAAGAAAGAAAGAGAGAAAGAAAGATGAAGAGGGAGCGAGAGAGAGAGAGAGAGAGAGAGAGACAGACAGACAGACAGATAGACAGACAGACAGATAGACAGACCGACCGATTAATAAATATTTAGGAATAAAAAGGTTAGATACTCCAATTAAATAATTGTATATGGGCCTAATATATATTATAACTTCAAGATGCTGTTTAAGTCAAAGTTTAGTCAAACATTTGAGTTTAAATTTCAACTATGAAATTAAGAATGCATAAGTAATAAGTTTACCAGGTGGTTTCACTTAATAACATTATGAAAAGTCATTCAAATACAACTACCCAACCAAATGTTTAATTTAGGAACAGAACTGACAAATTTTAATTAGGCATATAACGAAGGTTCTTTCGTCCAAAAAGATGAAAAAATCAAGGTCATTTGATTGTACGAGTTGCAAGCAAGACTAAAATGTCAATAGATTAAAAATAATAGCAGTAAAAGATGCGGGACCGTCTAACAGAAGGCTACGGGTTGTTACTAATTAGCTAACAATTAGTTTGTGTTGGTTACGATTCTTTCTGGCAGGAGATGTAGGCCTAAATAAAAATTGAAGATTATAAAAACGTCGATGCCTCTACTTAATTGGCTTAATTGCTCGTATATGTTTTTGTCAAATATAATTGGATTTGATTTGAGATAAGAATTAATTAATTTAATATGGTTGTTCTACCAATGTACGATATGTCGGTGGAGAGGGGATTGGAGGGGAAGGGAATAACAAACAATGCTACTGATGGAAGAATGCGGTTACATAACCAATTAGGGAAGTGACAAAACGTTTAACTGCGTACTCGTACTACTGTAGGCCTACTTAATTTATTCAATTTCGCAGCATGTTCTAACAATGTGTTCTTATATTAGAATTAAAGGATCGCCATTTTCATTTTCGCCAGTACCCGGTTCTATTGCACAGTTGTTAGGCCACTTGGTCGTCCAATTAGTAAATTCTTTCCTTTCTTTAGCATTTATAGTCTTGTCCGAGTCATCGCATTGTTTCTTCTTCTCTTCCTCTCCTTTTCTAAACAGAAGTTGTTTCTCTTTGTCTGGCGACCTAGGTTCATCTAAAAATTGAGCGACTTTTTAAAACCATTTTCCCAAAGCGTATGCGGCGTTATTTTGTTGGAATGGAGCGCAGTCTGTTGGACGGATGTTATAAAGATGTCCGGAACATAAGGGACTTAATTAAATGTCGCAAATATTCTGCCGTATTTCCGTGTGAACGGGCTCGTTGCTTTGTTTTTTTACTTAATTTATCAATTCTAAAATAACAGTATAAAGTGACGACAAAAAATACATGTAAAAATTTAAAAAGTGACATTGGCTAAAATCAATATGTGTTCTGATAAATTAAAGACATTTTCTTTTTGTAATCCAGGAGTACATTTTTAAAAATTCCTACTTGAGTATATGTAAGTTCCGTTGATACCTTACGTATATTGTTATTCAAAAATTTTAAATGCATTTTTTTACATTCAAGTAAGTATATTTTTTCTTCCGATAAATTATTGATTCTGTAACAAATTTCTACAAATTTTAATTAAATATATGCTTTGTAAAAAATATTTTAGGTAATACATTAGATACGTAATGTAATAACTTTCAAATTTTAAATGAGTTTCTGTACGTACAACGAAACATATTTGCTCTTCTGAAAAATTAGGTTATTTGTCTTGTTGAATATGGAACAAATTGCTTCTATCCTTACTTGAATATATAGGTTACCTGTTATGTCGATACCTAATGTAGTTTTTCTATTAAAAAATTAAAATGCATTGTTTTATGTAAAAATAAGTATTTTTGATCTTGTAATAAATTAAGATATTTGTTTTGAATATTGTGGAACAAATTTCGTCTATTCTCACTTGAACACATACTCGTTTTGTCGATACTTAATGCAAGTCGTTTTTTACAAATATTAATTTTAAGAGAGTTTCTTTATGTAGAAATAAAGATATTTGTTCATGTGGTATATTAGGTTATTTGTTTTAGTGATTCTGGAATACATTTCTTCTATTGTTACTTGATTATATACTTGTTATTTAGATACCTAATTTAAATGGTTTTTACAATTTTTAGATGCATTTATTCATGTATATGTAAAGATATTTGTTCTTGTGGAATATTAGGTTATTTGTTTTAGTGATTCTGGAATAAAGTTCTTCTATTCTTAATTGATTATATACTTGTTATTTCAGTACCAAATGTAAATTGGTTTTATAATTTTTAAATGCATTTCTTTACCTACATGTAAGGATTTTTGTTCATGTGGTATATTAGGTTATTTGTTTTGGTGATTCTGGAAAAAATTTCTTCTATTGTTACTTGATTATATACTTGTTATTTCTATACCTAATGCAAATGGTTTTCACAATTTTTAAATGCATTTATTTATGTACATGTAAGGATATTTGTTTTTGTGGTATATTAGGTTATTTGTTTTAGTGATTCTGAAACAAATTTCTTCTATTCTTACTTAATTATATACTTGTTTTTTCTATACCCAATGTAAATTGTTTTCACAATTTTTAAAAGCATTTCATTATGTACATGTGTTCATATTTGTCCTTCTGATAAATTACAATATTTGTTTTGGTGATTTTGGAACAAATCTCTTCTATTCTTACTTGATTATATACTTATTATTTCTACACCTAATGCAAATTGTTTTTACAATTTTTAAATGCATTTCTTTATATACATGTGGGGAATACGTGTTTTTGTGGTATAATAAAATATTTGCTTTGTTCATTGTACAAAAAATGGCTTCTATTCTGAATGTATACCCGTTATGTCGAAACTTAGTGTAATTTGTTTTCAAAATTTAAATGCATTTCGTTATGTACAAGTGATGATATTTTTGTTTTTGGGATAAATTACGTATTTTATTTTGATGATTCTGCAACCAATTTGTTCTTTTCTTACTTGTACACAAATTCTTTATATCGATACCGAATGTAATTTGTACTTTTAAATTGTAAATGTAAATTATTTCTTTTTAAACTTAAGAACTAATTTCTTCATTGAATACTTGAACATTTATTGTTTATATTTATACTTGAATATATATTGATTATAGTAATACTTATTTGTGATTTTTGTATATTTTAAATATGTTATTTTTTTTGTTTCTTTAATTTTATTTATCATGGTGTTACCCTTATTTATTCTTTTTTGTTCTTTAATGTATATATATATATATATATATATATATATATATATATATATATATATATATATTCATTTAAAGTATTCTTGTCTTAGAAATATTTTTAATTTATTATATATATATATATATATATATATATATATATATATATATATATATATATATAAAGAACTAAGTCAAAATACAAATACAAGAATTATAATTGAATTTACAATGCTTTGAAGAATTAATGAAATTCAAAGCTTTTCGTTGGCTAACAGTACAAACATCATCAGGAATATTAAACAATTAAAATTAACATATGTGCAAACTAGATCAAATAAATAGCTATGCCAAATCAATTACAATGTTGTTAAAAATTTTTATTTTGCTGCCCTAACATTACAAACACTGAATATAAATATGAATTGCGATATATATATATATATATATATATATATATATATATATATATATATATATATATATACATACATACATACATATTCCTATATATTCTTTATTTCATACTTGGTGGTATTTATTCTTGGAAATATTAAATTTATTTGAGTATTACTTAGAGATATTTGTACTTGTGATGTCTTAAAATTTTGCATTTGGTACTTAAATATACTATAGTTACTTTCATACTTAATTTTTGCAAAGTATGTTTTGTAAATTTTAGAGAAATTGTTTTTTGTATATGAAATGGTACTTTTTCTTGTGATACTTTGGGATATTTTTTAAAGAAATTGTTGAAAATATTTTATTCATACTAGAACAAGCTTGTTGATACTTTTTTTGTTTGTAAATTTTAAATGTGTTTTTGTATCTGTAATAATAATTGTTCTCATGATACTTGAAGATTTGTTTTTACGATTCATGGACATGGGGTTCTTTTCGTGCTAGGATATATTCGTTATGTTAATACCTTATTATTTGTATTTTGCAAATTTTAAATCTTTTTATATTCTTAATGATATTTTTTCTTGAGCTGTTTAAATTAATATGTTATTTAATATATTTCAAGCTATTTATTTTTGTAATTCGTATTATATTTGTTCTTATTATACTTGAATATATATATTCTTCATGTTAAACTCTAAGTTATTAGGATTTTGAAAATTTTAATTGCATTTGTTTTTGTATGCGTATTGATATTTGTTCTTGTTTTCCTGGAGATATTTTTGTTATTCTTATTTATTTATTTTTTCGTACTGGATATTTTCTTTTTGTTGATAATTGAAGTGTTTTGTTCTTAGGGATCTTATTGAATCTGATATTTTCTCTTGAGATACCTAGAAGCATTTACCTAATTTTGTTTAAAGTTGTTATAAAAAAATCGTCGTATTTTCATGAAATTAAAAGCCATTTGATGTTACCTTTGGTGTCGCATTCGAAGAAAACAAGGTAATTATAATGAATGCAAAGTTAGCGTAAATGTTAGGTAACAACCATGACCTTTGAACAGGGACTATAAGGATATCCTAAGTATGGTTGCAAAGGCTTAGGAATGAGATAGTTTCGTACTCTTTATACGAGAGCCTGAAAAGAATGTTGCTCCTAAAGTTAAATAATAATCTATAGCATCTTGGGCATATAAAGCGAAGGATCGTGTGGGTGTGAATAGGAATGCCTTGAAGGAATCAGAAAAATTAAGAGATATGCCGGATTTGAAGGAAGAACAAATTTCTTTTGAAACAAGACTCGACTTTAGGAAGACTTGACTTCTGTATGACTTTTAAAACGAAGTGGTCCCATTCATTTTCTTGTTTTTAATGTTGATATTTAAAAGTGTAAATTTGTAACAACGAAAAACCATTTCGAATATGATGCAGCTGTGGTTGAGTTCTATATTTTTCTCTATGTTCCGAATTGTTGCGTGTCTATGAATTTCTATTATTTTTTGTTGTAAACAATCCATCCTAAGACCATATCTCAACTTGTTAATATCAGGCACAAATACATATTAAACGGTTAAATCAAGTGATCGATTTTGCATTATTTTTTAAGTGAAGGTCTATTTGTATTAAAATATAATACAAAATAATAACTAAATAATAGTTTATGACAAAGTAAAAAATGTATGACTCGACTATTATTGCATCATTATTGGTAACGGTTTCTTTTCTTCTTATAAATTTCCATTTCTAAATATTAACATTGAAAAAGAGAAAGAAAATGAAGGGAGGCATGTCCAAGAATGTTCTAAGAATGGTATAGAAGACGAGTTGGCAATTGAGGTAGACCTACTGCAATAACAGCAATCTGTAAGGTCCTTATTTAGAGAAAGCTACAAGCTGCTTAGTGCGTTATACGTACATAATGTTAGGTAAAGTCGTCAATTAGAGAAGAAAATATATGAACAAGATTTTCCTGTTAGGGACGTTGCTTTACAAATTTCTCCTCGTAAAGTCTATTACCTCTTGTAGAGCTTTCTAAGCTTGCCTGTTGCGATAATTATGTCCAACGTAGACAAACGCATCACATTTGCTGTAGGTACTCGATAGGCAGAGAAGCCAGGCGACATGTTGCTGAGTTAATAAATTAGTTGAACCAAACCTTAATCGATATTTTATTGCTAAACAACTTGATCATTAAATGTCATAAAAAAGGACAAGACCACGATTCTGTGCCAATTTACCAAATTTGAAAAGTGATCTTGTTTGTGTAGAATGCTGCTCGAGCCGCGGTAAATGGAATCTATGTTATCCCACTCTGTACCGGACGTTGCGTGATCAACGCCCACTAATTGCCATAAGGAGGACTATGTGGTTCTGCTCCACCATTCTTTCGTTTGGTAGTCTAAATTCTTTTTTTTTAATCTATCCATACTTCTTATTGCAAGGGGATTTAAACGGTAGTTTTCTTCTTGCAAGGGGTTTTAACTGGCACCTGAATGGCAGGTGGTAACAAAATGTGTTGTTTTAAATTATAGAAAGAAAAATTGTGTTTGAATTAAACGATTCGGGAGCGGCATGCTGAAGTAGTTGGTGGAAGTTTCCTGATTACCGACGAGATTTCCCTTTTAGATAGGGATATGGTTGCTGCTCCTTCTTCGTCTGCAGTGATACCATTGTCACTATATTACCATCTGGGCTCTGATAGATACATATGTTACAAGAAATAATAACATTGAAGTAACACAGATGTATTACAGGTGTTACGGAGTCTTATTGAAAGGGGTAGGATCACACGATGAAAATCATAGAGAAATGGAAAATGTCGTGAAGAAAACTAGACCAGTGTTTGTAGTGACAAAATGCGTCAGTCATTTAAATGGAGTTTCTCTATATCTACGATTACTGAGTGTTGCAGTTTGATTAACTATAAGAAGCCGTAATGGTTTGTGGTGTAATTTCATGTCTCTTGGTTGAAGTCATTTGTTATGAGCGCTTGATATTATATCCCAACAATAAAAAATTTAACGGTTGAATTAATGTAGGCCTAATTATTTCTTTTCTGTCCGAGGAAAGTCGAAATTAATTAATGTAATTTAATTATTTTACATTATTATTTTATCTTTTTATCACTTTCCAAGTTACTGAAAAAAATATGTCAACCAGTTTCAAATAGGCGCACGTTTTAAAATGTTAATGCCGCTTCAGTCATGTCATTACGTTTAGTAATTCATTTATATTAAAGATTTGGAAACAGGTTGGTAACAGGTTTCATGCTTAAAATTACTTATCGCTAATATAATGTCATATTAATGATATTATATTGAATATTGGATGAGAAAGTCATATTGATGGCATATTAAAGCAGTTGATGTGATGAGCGGCTGAGGCAGACTGAGAAAGTTGGCAAAGACCAAGCCGACCGGCCCCGAAGAACTCCGAATCCTCACTATGATGATTATAGTAGGTCTAATCTTTTACATTAAATACTAAAATACTAAACGTTGCCAATAAAAATACTGTATTCTAGAAATGTGATTATAAATAATATGTTCACTATATGTTGGCAAAACCTATTTGGTAATTACGCGTTGAGTATAGGCCTACCTTCTATCAGATCGGCTACTTGTTGATTATATGCATAATTTAGCCCGTGTACGTGTTGGGTATAAACCTAAATTCCACCGGGTAAATGTTGTGTATATGATAGGTTCGACGAGTACGTGTTCGGTATAGGCCTACCTTTGACCGGGTACGTTGTGAGTGTAGGCCTACATTTGAACTCGTACGTGTTGGGTATTGGCCTACTATCAAACGGGTACGTGTTGGGTATACGTCTACAATGAACCGGGTACATTTTGGGTATAGACCTATCTTCCACTTACTATGTGTTTTGTGTAGATGTACTTTACAACGGGCTAGTGTTGAGAAAAAAGAATTTTGGACTAGGTACGTGTAGGTATATGCCTACCATCGAAAGGGTTTGTGTTGGGCATGGGCATATGTTCGATCGGGTGCATCTTGGATATAAGTCTACATTTAACTAAGTAAGTGTTCGAAAAAGCTTATTTTCGACCTGGCACGTATTGAGCATACGACTACATTCGAACATGTACGTATTGAGTATAGTCCTAACTTCCACCGGGTACGTGTTGGGCGTAGGACTACATCCGATTGGGTACGTAGCGGATATAGTCCTAACTTCGACCGGGTACGTGTTGGGGGTAGAGCTACATCCGATTGGGTACGTAGCGGATATAGTCCTAACTTCGATCGGGTACGTGTTGGGCGTAGGACTACATCCGATTGGGTACGTAGTGGATATAGTCCTAACTTCGACCGGGTACGTGTTGGGCGTAGGACTACATCCGATTGGGTACGTAGTGGATATAGTCCTAACTTCGACCGGGTACGTGTTGGGCGTAGGACTACATCCGATTGGGTACGTAGTGGATATAGTCCTAACTTCGACCGGGTACGTGTTGGGCGTAGGACTACATCCGATTGGGTACGTAGTGGATATAGTCCTAACTTCGACCGGGTACGTGTTGGGCGTAGGACTACATCCGATTGGGTACGTAGTGGATATAAACCTAACTTCGACCGGGTACGTGTTGGGCGTAGGACTACATCCGATTGGGTACGTAGTGGATATAGTCCTAACTTCGACCGGGTACGTGTAGGGCGTAGGACTACATCCGATTGGGTACGTAGTGGATATAGTCCTAACTTCGACCGGGTACGTGTTGGGCGTAGGACTACATCCGATTGGGTACGTAGTGGATATAGTCCTAACTTCGACCGGGTACGTGTTGGGCGTAGGACTACATCCGATTGGGTACGTAGTGGATATAGTCCTAACTTCGATCGGGTACGTGTTGGGCGTAGGACTACATCCGATTGGGTACGTAGTGGATATAGTCCTAACTTCGACCGTGTACGTGTTGGGTGTAGGATTACATCCGATTGGGTACGTAGTGGATATAAACCTAACTTCGTCCGGGTACGTGTTGAGCGAGGACTACATCCGATTGGGTACGTAGAGGATATAGTCCTAACTTCGACCGGGTACGTGTAGGGCGTAGGACTACATCCGATTGGGTACGTAGTGGATATAGTCCTAACTTCGACCGGGTACGTGTTGGGCGTAGGACTACATCCGATTGGGTACGTAGTGGATATAGTCCTAACTTCGACCGGGTACGTGTTGGGCGTAGGACTACATCCGATTGGGTACGTAGTGGATATAAACCTAACTTCGACCGGGTACGTGTTGGGCGTAGGACTACATCCGATTGGGTACGTAGTGGATATAGTCCTAACTTCGACCGGGTACGTGTAGGGCGTAGGACTACATCCGATTGGGTACGTAGTGGATATAGTCCTAACTTCGACCGGGTACGTGTTGGGCGTAGGACTACATCCGATTGGGTACGTAGTGGATATAGTCCTAACTTCGACCGGGTACGTGTTGGGCGTAGGACTACATCCGATTGGGTACGTAGTGGATATAGTCCTAACTTCGATCGGGTACGTGTTGGGCGTAGGACTACATCCGATTGGGTACGTAGTGGATATAGTCCTAACTTCGACCGTGTACGTGTTGGGTGTAGGATTACATCCGATTGGGTACGTAGTGGATATAAACCTAACTTCGTCCGGGTACGTGTTGAGCGAGGACTACATCCGATTGGGTACGTAGAGGATATAGTCCTAACTTCGACCGGGTACGTGTAGGGCGTAGGACTACATCCGATTGGGTACGTAGTGGATATAGTCCTAACTTCGACCGGGTACGTGTTGGGCGTAGGACTACATCCGATTGGGTACGTAGTGGATATAGTCCTAACTTCGACCGGGTACGTGTTGGGCGTAGGATTACATCCGATTGGGAACGTAGTGGATATAGTCCTACGTTTGACTAAGTACGTATTGAGTATAGGCCTAACTTCGACCGGGTACGTGTTGGGCGTAGAACTACATCCGATTGGGTGCGTAGTGGATATAGTCCTAACTTCGACCGGGTACGTGTTGGGCGTATTTCAGCCCTCCTTTCCTACGAAGAGGTAACGATAAACACCCACGTAGTGGTATAGGTTCCTTTAAACGTAAAGAGAGGATTCTATCTTTATTTAATCTCGTCTTTCTCAGCCCTCCTTCCCTAGGAAGAGGTAACGATAGACACCCCCGTAGTGGTATAGGTTCCTTTAAACGTAAAGAGAGGATTCTATCTTTATTTAATCTCGTCTTTCTCAGCCCTCCTTCCCTAGGAAGAGGTAACGATAGACACCCCCGTAGTGGTATAGGTTCCTTTAAACGTAAAGAGAGGATTCTATCTTTATTTAATCTCGTCTTTCTCAGCCCTCCTTCCCTAGGAAGAGGTAACGATAGACACCCCCGTAGTGGTATAGGTTCCTTTAAACGTAAAGAGAGGATTCTATCTTTATTTAATCTCGTCTTTCTCAGCCCTCCTTCCCTAGGAAGAGGTAACGATAGACACCCCCGTAGTGGTATAGGTTCCTTTAAACGTAAAGAGAGGATTCTATCTTTATTTAATCTCGTCTTTCTCAGCCCTCCTTCCCTAGGAAGAGGTAACGATAGACACCCCCGTAGTGGTATAGGTTCCTTTAAACGTAAAGAGAGGATTCTATCTTTATTTAATCTCGTCTTTCTCAGCCCTCCTTCCCTAGGAAGAGGTAACGATAGACACCCCCGTAGTGGTATAGGTTCCTTTAAACGTAAAGAGAGGATTCTATCTTTATTTAATCTCGTCTTTCTCAGCCTTTTTTTTCTACGAAGAGGTAACGATAGACACCCACGTAGTGGTATAGGTTCCTTTAAACGTAAAGAGAGGATCCTATCTTTATTTAATTTCGTCTTTCTCAGCCCTCCTTCCCTAGGAAGAGGTAACGATAAACACCCCCGTAGTGGTATAGGTTCCTTTAAACGTAAAGAGAGGATTCTATCTTTATTTCATCTCGTCTTTCTCAGCCCTCCTTCCCTAGGAAGAGGTAACGATAGACACCCCCGTAGTGGTATAGGTTCCTTTAAACGTAAAGAGAGGATTCTATCTTTATTTAATCTCGTCTTTCTCAGCCTTTTTTTTCTACGAAGAGGTAACGATAGACACCCACGTAGTGGTATAGGTTCCTTTAAACGTAAAGAGAGGATCCTATCTTTATTTAATTTCGTCTTTCTCAGCCCTCCTTCCCTAGGAAGAGGTAACGATAAACACCCCCGTAGTGGTATAGGTTCCTTTAAACGTAAAGAGAGGATTCTATCTTTATTTAATCTCGTCTTTCTCAGCCCTCCTTCCCTAGGAAGAGGTAACGATAGACACCCCCGTAGTGGTATAGGTTCCTTTAAACGTAAAGAGAGGATTCTATCTTTATTTAATCTCGTCTTTCTCAGCCCTCTTTTTCTACGAAGAGGTAACGATAGACACCCCCGTAGTGGTATAGGTTCCTTTAAACGTAAAGAGAGGATCCTATCTTTATTTCATCTCGTCTTTCTCAGCCCTCCTTCCCTAGGAAGAGGTAACGATAGACACCCCCGTAGTGGTATAGGTTCCTTTAAACGTAAAGAGAGGATTCTATCTTTATTTAATCTCGTCTTTCTCAGCCTTTTTTTTCTACGAAGAGGTAACGATAGACACCCACGTAGTGGTATAGGTTCCTTTAAACGTAAAGAGAGGATCCTATCTTTATTTAATTTCGTCTTTCTCAGCCCTCCTTCCCTAGGAAGAGGTAACGATAAACACCCCCGTAGTGGTATAGGTTCCTTTAAACGTAAAGAGAGGATCCTATCTTTATTTAATCTCGTCTTTCTCAGCCCTCTTTTTCTACGAAGAGGTAACGATAGACACCCCCGTAGTGGTATAGGTTCCTTTAAACGTAAAGAGAGGATCCTATCTTTATTTAATCTCGTCTTTCTCAGCCCTCCTTCCCTAGGAAGAGGTAACGATAGACACCCACGTAGTGGTATAGGTTCCTTTAAACGTAAAGAGAGGATCCTATCTTCATTTAATCTCGTCTTTCTCAGCCCTCTTTTTCTACGAAGAGGTAACGATAGACACCCACGTAGTGGTATAGGTTCCTTTAAACGTAAAGAGAGGATTCTATCTTTATTTAATCTCGTCTTTCTCAGCCCTCTTTTTCTATGAAGAGGTAACGATAGACACCCCCGTAGTGGTATAGGTTCCTTTAAACGTAAAGAGAGGATTCTATCTTTATTTAATCTCGTCTTTCTCAGCCCTCTTTTTCTATGAAGAGGTAACGATAGACACCCCCGTAGTGGTATAGGTTCCTTTAAACGTAAAGAGAGGATCCTATCTTTATTTAATCTCGTCTTTCTCAGCCCTCCTTCCCTAGGAAGAGGTAACGATAAACACCCTCGTAGTGGTATAGGTTCCTTTAAACGTAAAGAGAGGATCCTATCTTTATTTAATCTCGTCTTTCTCAGCCCTCTTTCCCTAGGAAGAGGTAACGATAGACACCCCCGTAGTGGTATAGGTTCCTTTAAACGTAAAGAGAGGATCCTATCTTTATTTAATCTCGTCTTTCTCAGCCCTCCTTCCCTAGGAAGAGGTAACGATAAACACCCCCGTAGTGGTATAGGTTCCTTTAAACGTAAAGGAGGATTCTATCTTTATTTAATCTCGTCTTTCTCAGCCCTCCTTCCCTAGGAAGAGGTAACGATAGACACCCCCGTAGTGGTATAGGTTCCTTTAAACGTAAAGGAGGATTCTATCTTTATTTAATCTCGTCTTTCTCAGCCCTCCTTCCCTAGGAAGAGGTAACGATAGACACCCCCGTAGTGGTATAGGTTCCTTTAAACGTAAAGGAGGATTCTATCTTTATTTAATCTCGTCTTTCTCAGGCCTCCTTCCCTAGGAAGAGGTAACGATAGACACCCCCGTAGTGGTATAGGTTCCTTTAAACGTAAAGGAGGATTCTATCTTTATTTAATCTCGTCTTTCTCAGCCCTCCTTCCCTAGGAAGAGGTAACGATAGACACCCCCGTAGTGGTATAGGTTCCTTTAAACGTAAAGAGAGGATCCTATCTTTATTTAATCTCGTCTTTCTCAGCCCTCCTTCCCTAGGAAGAGGTAACGATAGACACCCCCGTAGTGGTATAGGTTCCTTTAAACGTAAAGGAGGATTCTATCTTTATTTAATCTCGTCTTTCTCAGCCCTCCTTCCCTAGGAAGAGGTAACGATAAACACCCCCGTAGTGGTATAGGTTCCTTTAAACGTAAAGGAGGATTCTATCTTTATTTAATCTCGTCTTTCTCAGCCCTCCTTCCCTAGGAAGAGGTAACGATAGACACCCCCGTAGTGGTATAGGTTCCTTTAAACGTAAAGGAGGATTCTATCTTTATTTAATCTCGTCTTTCTCAGCCCTCCTTCCCTAGGAAGAGGTAACGATAGACACCCCCGTAGTGGTATAGGTTCCTTTAAACGTAAAGGAGGATTCTATCTTTATTTAATCTCGTCTTTCTCAGCCCTCCTTCCCTAGGAAGAGGTAACGATAGACACCCCCGTAGTGGTATAGGTTCCTTTAAACGTAAAGAGAGGATCCTATCTTTATTTAATCTCGTCTTTCTCAGCCTTCCTTTCCTAGGAAGAGGTAACGATAAACACCCCCGTAGTGGTATAGGTTCCGTTAAACGTAAAGAGAGGATCCTATCTTTATTTAATCTCGTCTTTCTCAGCCCTCCTTCCCTATGAAGAGGTAACGATAGACACCCCCGTAGTGGTATAGGTTCCTTTAAACGTAAAGAGAGGATCCTATCTTTATTTAATCTCGTCTTTCTCAGCCCTCCTTCCCTAGGAAGAGGTAACGATAAACACCCCCGTAGTGGTATAGGTTCCTTTAAACGTAAAGAGAGGATTCTATCTTTATTTAATCTCGTCTTTCTCAGCCCTCTTTTTCTACGAAGAGGTAACGATAGACACCCACGTAGTGGTATAGGTTCCTTTAAACGTAAAGAGAGGATCCTATCTTTATTTAATTTCGTCTTTCTCAGCCCTCCTTCCCTAGGAAGAGGTAACGATAAACACCCCCGTAGTGGTATAGGTTCCTTTAAACGTAAAGGGAGGATTCTATCTTTATTTAATCTCGTCTTTCTCAGCCCTCCTTCCCTAGGAAGAGGTAACGATAAACACCCCCGTAGTGGTATAGGTTCCTTTAAACGTAAAGAGAGGATTCTATCTTTATTTAATCTCGTCTTTCTCAGCCCTCTTTTTCTACGAAGAGGTAACGATAGACACCCACGTAGTGGTATAGGTTCCTTTAAACGTAAAGAGAGGATCCTATCTTTATTTAATCTCGTCTTTCTCAGCCCTCCTTCCCTAGGAAGAGGTAACGATAAACACCCCCGTAGTGGTATAGGTTCCTTTAAACGTAAAGAGAGGATTCTATCTTTATTTAATCTCGTCTTTCTCAGCCCTCTTTTTCTACGAAGAGGTAACGATAGACACCCACGTAGTGGTATAGGTTCCTTTAAACGTAAAGAGAGGATCCTATCTTTATTTAATTTCGTCTTTCTCAGCCCTCCTTCCCTAGGAAGAGGTAACGATAAACACCCCCGTAGTGGTATAGGTTCCTTTAAACGTAAAGAGAGGATCCTTTGTTTATTTAATCTCTTACTTCTCAGCCCTCCTTCCCTACAAAGAGGTAACGATAGACACCCCCGTAGTGGTATATGTTCCTTTAAACGTAAAGAGAGGATCCTTTGTTTATTTAATCTCTTACTTCTCAGCCCTCCTTCCCTACAAAGAGGTAACGATAGACACCCCCGTAGTGGTATATGTTCCTTTAAACGTAAAGAGAGGATCCTTTGTTTATTTAATCTCTTACTTCTCAGCCCTCCTTCCCTACAAAGAGTTAACGATAGACACCCCCGTAGTGGTATATGTTCCTTTAAACGTAAAGAGAGGATCCTTTGTTTATTTAATCTCTTACTTCTCAGCCCTCCTTCCCTACAAAGAGGTAACGATAGACACCCCCGTAGTGGTATATGTTCCTTTAAACGTAAAGAGAGGATCCTTTGTTTATTTAATCTCTTACTTCTCAGCCCTCCTTCCCTACAAAGAGGTAACGATAGACACCCCCGTAGTGTTATAGGTTCCTTTAAACGTAAAGAGAGGATCCTTTGTTTATTTAATCTCTTACTTCTCAGCCCTCCTTCCCTACAAAGAGGTAACGATAGACACCCCCGTAGTGGTATATGTTCCTTTAAACGTAAAAAGAGGATCCTATCTTTATTTCATCTTTTCTTTCTAAGGTATAATTTGCTTCAAATTTATTTTGTTGATCATACCTTTCTTTCCTACCTTTCACTTCTTCTGCACGAAGGGTTAACAATAGATACCCCGTAGGGATCTACTTCTTTAAAACCACAAAATATTTCAAGAAGAGTAACCTCCTCCATTTTCTAGTAATTTATTATCCCATGCAGAGATGATATTACCAGGAAATGCTTAAGGCTAGCGTTGTGTGTTGTGAAAGGACAGTATTACGAGATTGCAATATTAGCGTTGCCTTCTGTGTGCTCGTAAAGTATTTGCAAGAAAAAGTAAAATTATTTACGATTATTCGGATTTACCGTCCGTTTTAAAATGTTTTAAAATAATAATAATGCAATTATTTGTTGTAAGTTAGGCGGCCTCTCACAAAGCGGTAACAATTATCGTTCATTCAGTGATGTCTGCTCCACTCAGCAATCAAGCGATCCTATTCAACTTTCAGCCGTTTGTTGACAAGCTTGGCCCGATTCTTAATAATGGGTGGCTTTTGAATGACACGTATTAAACCGAATGACGTGTGGTAAACCCGTTTCTTAAGCTATTTATGTTAGTGCTAGTTAGTGTAAGCTTACCTCACACATAATAGAAAATAATTCAAACTGAGAAATACACCATTGTTTTCTAACACGTTTTGAGTTATAGTTGGCATTTGATCACTAATGCGATTCTCAAATTCTTATATTTAAGGTCTTTTTTTAAAAAAAAGTCTCTGGACTGCGAAGGACGCGACGAAACATATCGGTTTCGGTATCATTCACCCGCTAAAGAAACAGATTAAGAAAAAGCAATATAATTTTAATTTCGGGTATAATAATATTATAATTATTCATTTAATAATTTATATAAAAAAATTGATGATAACTGATAAAATTAAAGGCTATCCCTTGGTCATAAACTACACACGTGACTAACTGGAAATGGCATAATGGTGTAAACACGCATAACTGTTTATGGTTGTAAAAAAACATACTGGGGTCTATCGACTAATATTTAAAAGTTTAGACTTTGTAACAACTAATAGTATCAAAGGGAAAATAAAGCAGCCTAGAAAGATTTAGTAAGAAAACATCCCTTTAATAATATTTTAATACATGTACTGCAAAATAAATTGACTTAAATTGCTACTTGTAGTATGCTTAAAAGTACACGCTGGAAAATTATTTCACGACAACTAAAAACATAAAATCGCACGGACTTTAAAGTGTCCAGCACAAACGGCTGAAACTTGTGAGATGGCTTATCTAGGCTAGCCTCTTAGTTCACATATTTGCCGAGCAATAGGAGAGCCGTACGGTAGTTTCATGATTAATAGTGTGGTTCAATTTAGGCAGCTTTTCCCTACCACATTGATATTATCATTGTTAGGATTGTGCTATATATTTGGTTATACTCCTTTGTTACATTGTTCTTGTTAAACATTGCTAGCCTTGAACGTTATATTGTTAGCTGTTACCCCATTGCTGTTTTTATTGTTATTACCATTGACAGAATAATTATATATATTATATGTTTTTCTTACATTGTTATTGTTAGTACCATTATCGTTATATGTGGTTAGACTTATGCATACTATATGTTTTTAGCTTTGTAACATATATTTGTAGCCTATTGCTATGTTGTTAGTGAGGTATAATGATCTATATCTCATATGATCATGATCTATATAATATACTATTGCTATTGCTATATGTTACTGTTATTTTTATTGATATATGTTATTAGCCTTGAACGTTTATATTTTAACCTTAGGTTTTATATTGTTATTAGCCATTTCCATATTGTTATTGTTATTGCATACTTTATGATACATCTTAACACGATATATTTTTTAACCTTAGCTATACATAGCTAGGTAGTTTAATCTTGTTCTTTGAACTGTTAACTTAGTTCTGTAGTACTAATACGATTTATTGTTAACTTTCGGCTTTGTATTGTTAATTTATTTGCTACATAATTAGAGGGCTACATTTACTTGAGCTAGTTATTATTAGCCCCTGTACCTACAAAATGTGTTTGGTGTTTTGCAATGATGATAGCAGTAACGCTGTAATATTTTATTTATTTAACTAAAATACATACTCTACATGTAATAAATAAAAATTGTATGCAAATAAAAAATATTTTAATGGTTGTGAAACAGTACCTTCACTGTTTACCTGAACTTTTATATTTTCTGCATACAAAATATAAGTTAAATCGCTTAATGTATTTCGTATCATGAACTTTTAAATCAGGACGGAATCTTTTGGGATAAGGTTTTCCTGTATTACTCAAGGTCGTCAGTGGGTTGTGGTGGAAATCTAGTTTTTTTATTATTTTTGTAATTATTTATTTTATTGTGTTCTCTGATTTCTATTCAGGGTGTTTCTAATTCTGATGGAATGCCTTTTTTCATAAGAAAACAATTACTAGTATATTGCATTTTGTTCTGAATCCACAATGATGGCTATTCATTAATACTATTTGGTCCAGTGTCAAGTTATGTATCAAGTATTGACATTATATCGATAACCCTGCTCCGCCATTATCTAGGCAGCACTTGTTACTCGCATTAATCATCCTGTCATAGGCATCGGCGTTGGAAATATAATCATTTTTAGATATGGATTACACTGCTCATAAATGAATTTTTTAAATTACCGATTGCTAAACAAGGTAATAAAAAGTGATGCAATACTAAATAACCATTCGGCCCTAGCTAGGATTTTCAACACGTGATGCATGATCATAGAATTGAAAATAAAAGGGAAAACAGTTTGAAATACGTACGTTACCTAACCGTCTCAAAATTTTACACTTTCTTGTTAAGGTTCACAAGGATATGGCAATGCTCTTATAAAAATATGAGCTCATTTATTTAGTTTCCACATAACTGCCCGTCATAAACGCATCGAGACATTCCTTCTGGAAACCTAAACCTGATGTAAAAGCAAACTATAAATTTTAATTTTCACAAACTACAATTGTATAAAGAAATATTGTGTATACGAGTTCATCAACACTACATGCTCTGTTACAGCTATTTTCTCATGGATACGCTTCGCAGCTAATGAAATTAGACTTTCCTTGGAATTATATTTTCAAGTACGCTAAAAATGCCAAAGTTACGGGAGAAAGAGTATATAATATTACAAGCGATAGGATGGTAAGGCTAAACCTTTTATTATTACTAAGTGTTCCTACTACGTTAGTAAATTATATTCAAGGGATTTAAAATTTAGGGCTTGGTTACACTATCGTATGAAAATGTAGCTTTTCTACTGTGTTAATAAATTTTATTATTTGGGTATTTCTATATTTGGGGGTTGCTTTATATTTTCTATGCATATCTAGCGTTTGTACTATGTTATAAATTGAATTCAAGGGATTTAATATTTAGGGCTTGGTTACACTATCGTACGAAAATGTAGCTTTTTTACTGTGCTAATAAATTGTAAAATAGGTAATTCTATATTTAGGGCTTGCATCGATTTTCTATGCTTATGTAGCGTTTCCACTAAGACAATAAATTACATTCAAGACATTTAATATTTAGGGCTAGGTTAAGATATCGTATGAAAATGTAGCTTTTCTACTGTGTTGATAAAATTTAATATGGGTATTTTTATATTTGGGGGTTGCTTCATATTTTCTATGCATATTAGGCGTTTCTACTATGTGATTAAATTGAATTTAAAACATAGGGCTTGGTTACAATAAGTTATGAAAATGTAACTTTTCTACTTTTGTATTAAATTTTATATTGGGTATTTGTATACTTAGGACTTGTTTCATATTTTCTGTGCATATGTGCGTTTCTACTGTGTTAATACATTTTATTATGACTATATCTATATTTAGGCCTTGCTTCGATTTTCTATGCATATGTAGCGTTTCTACTATGTTATTACATTTTATAATGAGTATATCTATGTTTAGGGCTTGCTTCATATTTCTATGCATATGTAGCGTTTCTACTGTGTTAATACTTTTTATTATGAGTATATATATGTTTAGGTCTTGCTTCATGTTTCTATGCATATGTGCGTTTCTACTGTGTTAATACCGTTTTATTATGAGTATATCTATATTTAGGCCTTGCTTCATATTTCTATGCATATGTAGCGTTTCTACTGTGTTAATACTTTTTATTATGAGTATATATATATGTTTAGGTCTTGCTTCATGTTTCTATGCATATGTGCGTTTCTACTATGTTAATACCGTTTTATTATGAGTATATCTATATTTAGGCCTTGCTTCATATTTCTATGCATATGTGCGTTTCTACTATGTTATTACATTTTATTATGAGTATATCTTTGTTCAGGGCTTGCTTCGTATTTCTATGCATATGTGCGTTTCTACTGTGTTAATACAATTTATTATTATGAGTATATCTATGTTTAGGGCTTGATTCATATTTCTATGCATATGTAGCGTTTCTACTATGTTATTACATTTTATTATGAGTATATCTTTGTTCAGGGCTTGCTTCGTATATCTATGCATATGTGCGTTTCTACTGTGTTATAACAATTTATTATTATGAGTATATCTATGTTTCGGGCTTGCTTCATATTTCTATACATATGTGCGTTTCTACTGTGTTATTACACTTTGTTATGACTATATCTATATTTAGGTCTTGCTTCGATTTTCTATGCATATGTGCGTTTCTACTGTGTTATTACATTTTATTATGACTATATCTATATTTAGGCCTTGCTTCGATTTTCTATGCATATGTAGCGTTTCTACTATGTTATTACATTTTATTATGAGCATAACTATGTTTTGTGCTTGATTCATGTTTCTATGCATATGTAGCGTTTCTACTATGTTATTACATTTTATTATGACTATATCTATGTTTAGGGTTTGCTTCATATTTCTATGCGTATGTGCGTTTCTACTGTGTTAATACATTTTATTATGAGTATATCTATGTTTAGGGCTTGCATCATATTTCTATGCTTATGTAGCGTTTCTACTGTGTTAATACATTTTATTATGAGTATATCTATATTTAGGCGTTGCTTCGATTTTCTATGCATATGTAGCGTTTCTACTATGTTATTACATTTTATTATGAGCATAACTATGTTTTGTGCTTGCTTCATGTTTCTATGCAAATGTAGCGTTTCTAATGTGTTAATATGTTTTATTATGAGTATATCTATATTTAGGCCTTGCTTCATGTTTCTATGCATATGTAGCGTTTCTACTGTGTTAATACATTTTATTATGAGTATATCTATGTTTAGGGCTTGCTTCATATTTCTTTGCATATGTGCGTTTCTACTATGTTATTACATTTTATTATAAGCATAACTATGTTTAGTGCTTGCTTCATATTTCTATGCATATGTAGCGCTTCTCAATTGTTATTACATTTTATTATGAGTATATCTATATTTAGGCCTTTCTTCGATTTTCTATGCATATGTACCGTTTCTACTGTGTTAATACATTTTATTATGAGTATATCTATGTTTAGGGCTTGCTTCATATTTCTATGCATATGTAGCGTTTCTACTATGTTATTACATTTTATTATGAGTATATCTTTGTTCAGGGGCTTCGTATTTCTATGCATATGTGCGTTTCTACTGTGTTAATACATTTTACTATGAGTATATCTATGTTTAGGGCTTGCTTCGTATTTCTATGCATATGTACGTTTTTACTGTGTTAATACATTTTATTATGAGTATATCTATGTTTAGGGCTTGCACCATATTTCTATGCATATGTAGCGTTTCTTTTATGTTATTACATTTTATTATGAGCATACCTATGTTTAGTGCTTGCTTAACATATCTATGCATATGAAGCGTTTCTACTGCGTTAATACATTTTGTTATGAGTATATCCATATTTATTCCTTGCTTCGATTTTCTATGCATATGTAGCGTTTCTAGTATTTTATTACATTTTAGTATGAACATAACTATGTTTAGTGCTTGCTTCATATTTCTATGCATATGTAGCATTTCTACTATGTTAATACATTTTATTATGAGTATATCTATATTTAGGCGTTACTTCGATTTTCTATGCATATGTAGCGCTTCTACTATGTTATTACATTTTATTACGTGGATAACTATGTTTAGTGATTGCTTCATGTTTTTATGCATATGTAGCCTTTCTACTGTGTTAATACGTTTTTATTATGAGTATATCTATATTTAGGCCTTGCTCCATGTTGCTATGCATATGTAGCGCTTCTACTGTGTTAATACATTTTATTATCAGTATATCTATGTTTAGTGCTTGCTTCATACTTCTAGGCATATGTAGCGTCTCTACTATGTTATTACATTTTATTATGAGCACAACTATGTTTAGTGCTTGCTTCATATTTCTATGCATATATACGTTTCTACTGTGTTAATACATTTTATTATGAATAAATCGGTGTTTATGGCTTGCTTCATATTTCTATGCATATGTTGCGTTTCTACTTTGTTATTACATTTTAATTTGTGCATATCTATGTTTAGTGCTTGCTTCATATTTCTATGCATATGTAGCGTTTCTACTGTGTTAATACATTTTATTATGAGTATATCTATGTTTAGGCCTTGCTTCATATTTCTATGCATATGTAGCGTTTCTACTATGTTATTACATTTTATTATGAGTATATCTATGTTTAGGCCTTGCTTCATATTTCTACGCATATGTGAGTTTCTACTATGTTACTACATTATATTTTGAGCATATGTTTAGGGTTTGCTTCATATTTCTATGTATATGTACCGTTTACTGTGATAATACTTTTTATTATGAGTATATCTATGTTTAGGGCTTGCTTCATTTTTCTATGCATATGTAGCGTCTCTACTATGTTAATATATTTTATTATGAGTATATCTATGATTAGAGTTTGCTTCATATTTCTATGCATATGTAGCGTTTCTACATTGTTTTTACATTTTATTATGAGCACAACTATGTTTAGTGCTTGCTTCATATTTCTATGCATATATGCGTTTCTACTGTGTTAATACATTTTATTATGAATAAATCGGTGTTTATGGCTTACTTCATATTTCTATGCATATGTAGTGTTTCTACTGTGTTATTACATTTTAATTTGTTTATATCTATTTTTAGTGCTTGCTTTATATTTCTATGCATATGTAGCGTTTCTACTGTGTTAATACATTTTATTATGAGTATATCTATGTTTAGGCCTTGCTTGATATTTCTATGCATATGTAGCGTTTCTACTATGTTATTACATTTTATTATGAGTATATCTATGTTTTGGTCTTGCTCCATATTTCTATGCATATTTGCGTTTCTACTATGTTAATACATTTTATTATGAGTATATCTATGTTTAGGGCTTGCTTCATATTTCTATGCATATGTAGCGTTTCTACTGTGTTATTATATTTTATTATGAGTATTCCTATGTTTAGGGCTTGCTTCATATTTCTATGCATGTGCGTTTCTATGGTGTTGATACATTTTAATGTGAGTATATCTATATTTAGGGCTTGCTTCATATTTCTATGCATATGTAGCGTTTCTACTATGTTAATACATTTTATTATGAGTATATCTATGTTTAGGGCTTACTTCATATTTCTATGCATATATAGCGTTTCTACTGTGTTAATACATTTTATTATGAGTATATCTATGTTTAGGCCTTGCTTCATATTTCTATGCATATGTAGCGTTTCTACTGTGTTATTACATTTTATTATGAGTATATCTATGTTTTGGTCTTGCCTCATATTTCTATGCATATTTGCGTTTCTACTATGTTAATACATTTTATTATGAGTATATCTATGTTTAGGGCTTGCTTCATATTTCCACGCATATGTGAGTTTCTACTATGTTAATACATTATATTTTGAGCATATGTTTAGGGTTTGCTTCATATTTCTATGCATATGTAGCGTTTCTACTATGTTAATACATTTTATTATGAGTATTCCTATGTTTAGGGATTGCTTCATATTTCTATGCATATGTGCGTTTCTATGGTGTTGATACATTTTAATGTGAGTATATCTATATTTAGGGCTTGCTTCATATTTCTTTGCATATGTAGCGTTTCTAATATATTAATACATTTTATTATGAGTATATCTATGTTTAGGGCTTGCTTCATATTTCTATGCATATGTAATGTTTCTAATTATTAGCTACATTATAATCTCAAAATTATTAATTAGGAAGTAGGTTATATTTCTATAAATATGTGGAGCCTCAACTGTGTGAGTAGCCTACTCCACAGTTTCGATATTTAAATTATTCCTACTTAGTTCATATTTTTTACTATGTGAAGTTTCTACTGTGTTAATACATTTTATTATGAGTATATCTATGTTTAGGCCTTGCTTCATATTTCTATGCATATGTAGCGTTTCTACTATGTTATTACATTTTATTATGAGTATATCTATGTTTTGGTCTTGCTTCATATTTCTATGCATATTTGCGTTTCTACTATGTTAATACATTTTATTATGAGTATATCTATGTTTAGGGCTTGCTTCATATTTCTACGCATATGTGAGTTTCTACTATGTTAATACATTATATTTTGAGCATATGTTTAGGGTTTGCTTCATATTTCTATGCATATGTGAGTTTCTACTATGTTAATATATTTTATTATGAGTATATCTATGTTTAGGGCTTGCTTCATATTTCTACGCATATGTGAGTTTCTACTATGTTAATACATTATATTTTGAGCATATGTTTAGGGTTTGCTTCATATTTCTATGCATATGTAGCGTTTCTACTATGTTAATACATTTTATTATGAGTATTCCTATGTTTAGGGATTGCTTCATATTTCTATGCATATGTGCGTTTCTATGGTGTTGATACATTTTAATGTGAGTATATCTATATTTAGGGCTTGCTTCATATTTCTTTGCATATGTAGCGTTTCTAATATATTAATACATTTTATTATGAGTATATCTATGTTTAGGGCTTGCTTCATATTTCTATGCATATGTAATGTTTCTAATTATTAGCTACATTATAATCTCAAAATTATTAATTAGGAAGTAGGTTATATTTCTATAAATATGTGGAGCCTCAACTGTGTGAGTAGCCTACTCCACAGTTTCGATATTTAAATTATTCCTACTTAGTTCCTATTTTTTACTATGTGAAGTTTCTACTGTGTTAATACATTTTATTATGAGTATATCTATGTTTAGGCCTTGCTTCATATTTCTATGCATATGTAGCGTTTCTACTATGTTATTACATTTTATTATGAGTATATCTATGTTTTGGTCTTGCTTCATATTTCTATGCATATTTGCGTTTCTACTATGTTAATACATTTTATTATGAGTATATCTATGTTTAGGGCTTGCTTCATATTTCTACGCATATGTGAGTTTCTACTATGTTAATACATTATATTTTGAGCATATGTTTAGGGTTTGCTTCATATTTCTATGCATATGTGAGTTTCTACTATGTTAATATATTTTATTATGAGTATATCTATGTTTAGGGCTTGCTTCATATTTCTACGCATATGTGAGTTTCTACTATGTTAATACATTATATTTTGAGCATATGTTTAGGGTTTGCTTCATATTTCTATGCATATGTAGCGTTTCTACTATGTTAATACATTTTATTATGAGTATTCCTATGTTTAGGGATTGCTTCATATTTCTATGCATATGTGCGTTTATATGGTGTTGATACATTTTAATGTGAGTATATCTATATTTAGGGCTTGCTTCATATTTTTATGCATATGTAGCGTTTCTAATATGTTAATACATTTTATTATGAGTATATCTATGTTTTGGTCTTGCCTCATATTTCTATGCATATTTGCGTTTCTACTATGTTAATACATTTTATTATGAGTATTCCTATGTTTAGGGCTTGCTTCATATTTCTATGCATATGTAATGTTTCTAATTATTAGCTACATTATAATCTCAAAATTATTAATTAGGAACTAGGTTATCTTTCTATAAATATGTGAAGCCTCAACTGTGTGAGTAGCCTACTCCACAGGTTCGATATTTAAATTATTCTTACTTAGTTCATATTTTTTACTATGTGAAGTTTCTACTGTGTTAATACATTTTAATCTTGTTATCTAAACATTTGGGACTTGGTTATTGTTTTCTGTGATTCTTTATCGTTTCTACTGTGTTAGTAAATTATTATGTGTATATTTAAAAAATATTGGAACTTGGTTCATATTTTTTATGAAAACTTAGCGTTTTACACTATTTTGGTACCATATAATCTCAGTATTTAAAAATTTGGTACTTCCTTCTTAGTTTTTAAGAATATAGTGTTTGTTTAGTTTTAATACATTATAATATCAGTACTTATTAAAGATTTGTGATTTGTTTATATTTTCTATGAATACGTAGTGTTTCTGCTGTTTCTTGTTCTTTTTAATGTCTGTATTTAATAATTTGGGGTCCACTACATATTTAGTTTACGGATATGTAGCGTTTCTACTGTGTTAGTACCCACATATTAATGTCGGTATTTAATAATTTGTGGGGTCCACTTCATATTTAGTTTACGAATATGTAGCGTTTCCACTGTGTTAGTACCCACATTTTAATGTCGGTATTTAATAATTTGTGGGGTCCACTTCATATTTAGTTTACGAACATGTAGCGTTTCCACTGTGTTAGTACCCACATTTTAATGTCGGTATTTAATAATTTGTGGGGTCCACTTCATATTTAGTTTACGAACATGTAGCGTTTCCACTGTGTTAGTACCCACATTTTAATGTCGGTATTTAATAATTTGTGGGGTCCACTTCATATTTAGTTTACGAACATGTAGCGTTTCCACTGTGTTAGTACCCACATTTTAATGTCGGTATTTAATAAATTGGGGTCCACTTAATATTTAGTTTACGAATATGTAGCACTACTGCTGTGTTAGCACCTACATTTTAATGTCGGTATTTAATAATTTGGGGTCCACTTCAAATTTAGTTTACGAATATGTAGCGTTTCTACTGTGTTAGTACCTACATATTAATGTCGGTATTTAAATATTTGTTGCTTCATATTCTAAGTAGCGTTGCTACTGTGTTAGTATTTTATAGTTTTAGTATTACAACCTGACAAAGTTTTCCTCTGGAAAATAAATCATTTTTACCGTGTTTTTATATATTTAGCTCAGAATTTTAAAATTCTTCTACTTGGTATTAACCTCTCTTAAGGACTTTATATACGCCAGCAAGTGCTTACAACCGTAAAACTATGGCTTATACCCATTTATAAAATATCTGGGGTAATTTTAATTGCTGTAGATAACTAAAGTAACAAAGCAATGATATTTACAACCAATTAAACCGTAGTTAGAGGCCTAAAAATACGTATATTGTTACGCAAATACGCAGAAGAGCGCGCGCATACGAATTAAAATACGTACAAGTGTACAGCCAAGAGATATAGGCCAAAAGATTTGCGTTAAATGGCGGTGCGTGAAATTTCACAACACTGGAAATACTAATTAACTAATTAAGCAACTAAATGCTTGTCAATGTGGTTGCAGAACAATATACTTGCTTAGGATGTAATTACAATGTACTACTCCTCAAGCGTGACTAACCAGCTCCGACAAAACATATTAGCTCTTCCTTTCAATTTTAAACCGTAGATAATGTTTTACTGAACACGTAAACATTGTCAGTAGAGAGACAAAACGAGTTTACGTTAATAGTGAGTTGTACTCATTGCTTACTTTTGTTGTAATTAATATGTTATTGTTGTTGGACCATTGTTGGCTTTAAGTTAGTGGACTATACATTTTGTGCCTGTTTTTAGGCGAAGGTGTACTAAACCCATACTAAGGACAAATAGAAATGCATAAAGGATAATTAAAGAAGGGACTTCAAACTGCGACAACATGTACAGAGTTGTCAGTCTTACATGTCCAAGAACTCCATGAGACAGGCTGTTACAGATTAAAATCTGATGTAAAGGTAGAGATGTAGAACGTTTTGTCAAAATATACTATTTGGTTCTGTCCATTATAAATAACAATCTGTTAGCCTCTAGAAGCTCGAAGCATTGCATAGCTTCACTGATGTAGATACAGATCTGGGTTATTTGGGAAAAAAACCCCAAAACCGTTATTTTTTTATCTATTTATGTACTGTATTGTGCCAGGCAGATATTGTTTACACTATATCTAAAAAAAAACTTTGCTTTAAAGTTCACTGTATGTGGTCCCTATGTGTGATACCCCCTACAGCGTCATATGGAGTCCAAGAGGCTCGTGGTGTATCCTTTCTTATAGGATCATATGGTGCCAATTCAAGTTTGTGTGGTGTTCCCTACAGGCTCGTTTGGTGGCTCTACAGTCTCGAATAATGTCCTACAGACTCGTGTGGTGCCCTACAGTCTCGAATAATGTCCTTTAGGTTCGTGTGGTGCCCTACAGGCTAATGTGGAGCCCCATTAGGCGCAAGTGGTCCTCTATACTGGTTTGGTGGCCCTACAGTCTCAAATAATGTTCTACAGACTCGTGTGATGCCATACAGTCTCATGTAGTACCATAATGTTTCGTATGGTGGAATACAGGCTCATGTGGGGCCTCCATAATTTTATGTGATGCATTACAGTCTTAAATAATGTCCTACAGACTCGTGTGATGCCATACAGTCTCATGTAGTACCATATTGTTTCGTACGCTGGAATACAGGCTCATGTGGGATCTCCATAGGTTTATGTGATTCATTTCAGTCTCGAATAATGTCCTATAGGTTCGTGTGGTACCCTACAGCCTAATGTGGAGCCTCATTGGGCGCAAGTGGTGCTCTATACTCGTTTGGTGGCCCTACAGTCTCGAATAATGTCCTATAGGTTCGTGTGGTACCCTACAGCCTAATGGGGAGCCCCATGGGGCGCAAGTGGTCCTCTATACTCGTTTGGTGGCCCTACAGTCTCGAATAATGTCTTACAGACTCGTGTGATGCATTTCAGTCTCTCGTAGTACCATAATGATTCGTATGGTGGAATACAGGCTCATGTGTGCCTCCATAGGTTTATGTGATGCATTACAGTCTTGAATAATGTCCTACAGACTCGTGTGATGCATTTCAGTCTCTTGTAGTACCATAATAGTTCGTATGGTGCCCCACAGGCTCGCAGTGTACCCTTCCTTATAGAATCATATAATGCCCATTCAGGTTTGTGTGTTGTTCCCTACAGGCTCTTGTGGTGCCCTACAGCCTAATTTGATGTCCTTCAAGCTAGTGTGTTGCTTTACAGCTGGTTTGACTCCTACAGGATTGTTTAGTATGCTACAGGCTCGTGTGGTGTCCGTACAATTTTATGTGATGTCCTAAGAGCTCGTGATGTGTCCTAATTGCTTGCATAGTGTCCTACAATTTTTTTGATGTGGTCTAAAACTTGTGTGGTGCCCCTACAGACTCGTGTAATGCCCTACAGGGATCATGTGTTGTCCCTTCAGTCTCGTGTATGTCATAGAGGGTCGTGTGATGTCCTATAGGCTCATATATTACATTACGGCTTCATATAATGTCCCACAGGATCGAGAGATACCCCCACGGGCCCCTGTAGTTCCACAAAAGACTGTGTGGTGCCCTACGAACCTATGTAAGATCCCTATATGCGCATGTGCTGCTCTCAAATACTATGTTGTGCTCTACAGGCCCCTATAGGACTGTGAAGTGTACTATAGACTCATTTGACGTCCCTACAGTCTCGTTTATATCATAGAAAGTCGTGTGATACCCTACAGGCTCGTATAATGCTCTACAGAGTCATGTGGTGTTATACAGGCTGGTGTAGTACCCATACAATCTCGTTTGATGTCTAAAAGTCACGTGTGGTGCCTTACGGGCCCGTGTAGTTCCCTACAAGCCCGTGTGGTGCCCTACAGGCTCGTGTAGTTCCCTACATTTTTGTGTGGTGGCTTACAAGCTCGTCGGATGCCCTTCAGAATCGTATATTGCTCTACCGTCTCTTGTTAAGTCTTATAGGTTCGTGTGGGTGCCTACAGTCTCATGTAATGCCTTACAGCCTAGTAGTGTCCCTAATGGCTCTGTGGTGCCACTAAAGGCCCGTGCGGTGCGCCTCAAGTCTCATGTGATGTCCTACAGGCTAGTGTGGTGTCTCTAATGGCTTTGTGGTGCCCTTAAAGTCTCGTGTGGTATCATACAGTCTCGTGTGGTTCCCTGCATGCTCTTGCTGTACCCAAACAGCCGTGTGTGTTGCCCTACAGGCTCGTGTGGTATCCGTAATGGGCTACAGCCTCCTATGGTATCACCATAGGTCCTTGTTTTGCCATATTTGCCCGTGTGGTGTCCTTCAGGCTAGTGTGTTGCCATACAGGCTGGTTTGATCCCTACAGGATCGTGTGGAATGTTACAGGCTCATGTGGTGCCCGTACAATCTTATGTGATCTCCTAGGAGCTCGTGATATGTCCTACTGGCTTGCATAGTGTCCTACAATTTTTTTGGTGTGGCCTACAAACTTGTGTGGGGCCTCTACAGACTCGTGTAAAGCTCTACAGGGATCATGTGGTATCCTTTCAGTCTCGTGTATGTCCTACAGGCTAGTGTGCTGTCTCTAATGGCTCTCTGGTACCCCTTATGGCCCGTGTGGTGCGCTTGAAGTCTCGTGTGATGTCCTACAGGCTAGTGTGCTGTCTCTAATGGCTCTCTGGTACCCCTAAAGGCTCGTGTGGTGCCCTACAGTCTCGTGTGATGCCCTACTGGCTTCTACAGGCCAGTGATTTTACATATTGAGCCGTGTGCTGTCCTACAGGCTCATGTGTTGCCCCTAAAGGCCTGTGTGGTGCACTACATGTTGTATGATGTCTTACTGGCTCAAGTGACGCCATACCGATTTTTTGGCCCCGAGGTTGTACTCTGGTTACCTGTTCGGAAGTTACAGCACTGCTGTTCATTGAGTGTTTCGAGATGCAAGAAGTACCTAAAAAGACACAGACACTATACTCACTAATATTAAAACATCCTGCCCAAATAAAATGACCTTAATACGCTTTTACAATCACAAGTTAGTCAATACATAGAATGCATATGATGATATGATATTACAATTTTACTGTATATTTTGTAGTTATTTTAAAATTAAATAATAATATACACAATCTAGCAATCAATAATTTTTCCCCTCTAACGCGTTTTAATGGCAAAGGAAACATCATCAGCGAGAATATCAAATACAATTTCTAAACTGTACCTCGTTTGGTATAACAGATTTTAAATATCATCACTAATGCTGATGAGTATTAAACAAATAACATTGTTTTATCTGCATTACTATATAGCTGTATTAATCGTGTGCAATATAGCTACAAAGTAGCCTACCTAGATAGCATAAGTAAGGTTTTAAAATATACAAAATTATTTTACCGAAATAAGCTAGTCAGGGTGTATATATCAGTGTGTTGTTGTAAGATCGAGAAAAATACAGCCAACCCTTTCAGTTCAAAAATTGTTTAGTTAAAGTCGGAAAATAATATTTTTTTTTTAACTCAACCCATCTTAAACCGAATATTTTGCCGAAAGATCTTAATGTAACTAGCATAGGCACATAAAGCATTCTCTATAAAGGAATGTTTAACAGTGAAATTATATTTCTATGACGATAACTGATAAAGTAGTATATGTTTTAAGCATTATTTTTGATTTGCGACTTTCCTTTTAAAAACACTTGTTCTTCCTTAGAAATTCTTTTCAAGTAATATATTAACTCATGGTGTCGAGTTTTTTAAGTACCCCTATTTGTTTTGGCAAACACTTTAAATACGCTTCCTAATCGGCAAAACATGTTTTTATAAGTGCTAATCGTACACGACTCCATTCCCAGTGCCAAATTTTGTATCTCATTAACTCTTTATTTAACAATGCGCAAAAGAAAGAAATTAGGAACGAATTTATTATTTGTAATCACTTTATTGTTGAGCCACGTTAGGGAGAGATTTATGGTGTTATTGTAGTATTTAATATGCCTTACACTGAAAGACGTTCATTTTCTACCTGGCTACCCGATGCCCTTTTCACCCTCTCGTTAGGTGCTATTATAAAGGACTAGTTCTTACTTTACGACCTAGAATCCAGTAAACACGGTTCTTTGCCAATTTAAAGCTTAACAATAGTGGACTAATTGGAGGGGCTAATTTCAGATTATTGCCTTCCGAGGGATCGAATTCACGAGCATAGCGCATCGATACCGGAAGCCACGAGTATCAGAAACGGCTGGTGAAAGATGAAAAATTAATGAGGAACATGTGTCCACTAACACTTGTGTCGACTAAGCATTTCCTGTCAAACGGTCAGAATGATTTGGTTTGCTCACAAATTATATTGAACATGCATTTAAAAAAAAACTGTCAGCTCAGTAAATGTGTAACAAAATTGCTATCAAAATTTTGAGCAAGTTAAAGGGGAAGTTATAACTAATTTCAACTATAAATATTTGTTACTAGATTTTCATTCTTAAGAATTTATGCAGGTAATTTAAAAAAAAAGACTGGCCAGTCTATTACCCTTTCGTCAACAGATTCATTTCCACCATCAGACCAGTGTATGTATGGATAACAATGAATATTATTTAGTAAAAATGTTTATTATAAGTTGTTAATTATAATTAGGAACAAATTTTAACACCTATTATAACTTGAAAATTCAAATACATAATACTGTTTAATAATAATAATGCTATTATTTATGATATTAATATGGTATTATATATTTGACTGTGTAATTTATGATAAGTAATATTAATTTGTTCATAATGACTTATAATACAGAAAATTTACATTATTATTGATTATTTATGCTATCCCAATGTACACCAGCTTGGTGATGGCTACGAACTTGAAGCCGCTAGAGTAAATAAAGGATAACTGATTGGCTAAACATTCGTTTTTTATTTCCAACATTAATATTTGTATTAGAAATGAACTATTTGCAACTGAAGGAATGTTTTCAAAAATTATAGGTAGTAGGTATCTTCAATTATTTTTATAATATGTCTTGCTAACGTAAGCCATACAATCATACAAGAGTTAATATCCAATGATGCTTTTCAGGGATAAAATAAAAAGACGTCCAAAACGTCAAGTCATTGCAAAGTATGGACAATATAAAGACCAAGTATTACCTGAGGAGGATCAGCTGTTTTAAATTCTTGTATGATTGAAAAGTTGTAATTAATTATACATATATATTGTAGGGAACCTTTTGGAGTCTCGTTAAAAACATCCTAATCATAGTAGCTTAAATCTTTTAACTTAGAAAAGATCTTAATTGAACAATGTAAGTGGAATATTTGTCACAGGAATATGGGAAGAAAGGTCCCGTTAGATGTAACATAGCGCTAAAACCCTTCAGTTCTACAATATATTAGAGGCCTATATGATGTCGCGGAAGAAAATACCCCCTTATCAAAGGAGAAGCTTGCATTGTGGTTTAAAATATCAAAAGCCTACTCTGGAAGAACATGGTTAACAGTTTATCCGCTTGGATCGCAAGGGTCACTCCCTGCACAGATGCGTTTCCCATTATTTCTTGAGAGCAACCATTCCATGGAGTGCAGTTGTGTAGAGATCCTCTGGCAGCACCTACATAGATTGTCGGATTTAAGTCGGGACCTTCTCTTATATTTAAACATTAAATTAAATTTTCAAGTATCGCCAACATGAACTCGGAGCAATAACAAAAACGTCTATATTCCCTGGGCTGCAACGTGAACAAGGGAAAATCCAGAAGAAAATATGATACATAGGGCTTATATGAGCATATTTTTTCAGCTTAAAATTCTGAGAGGAAACTATTTCCAAAGGTTTTAATTGATTAAGGCGGTTGATAACTGTCAAGGGCAATAATTAAGGGCTATTGGCTTATTACTTGCAAAACAATTATTAAATCATATCAATCATCAACTCACACTATATATTTTATTCCTTAAACGCGTTTCAATGACAGTCAGCTTCATCCTTGTGTATAGCCAAAACTAACTAAATATAGTTAGATGTTTATAGACAATTATAAACCGTTGCTACAAATATTTACACGACCTTTATGCACATTTCGCTAACAAAGTTACAAGAAAACAAACCTTTTGCACCTTTTGCTTTTTTTTGTAGTCTTTGATGATGCTAACTATGTAAGCGAAATGTACATAAAGGTCGTTTAAATATTTGTAGCAAAAGTTTATAAATGTTTATTAATTATGATACGCTACTGAGCTCTATATTGCGTGTTTTTAGTTAGAGTATGTGTGTAATAATATTGTACATCTAAAAATAGTTATACTTTAGCTCTCTTTTTAGCCATCCCTATTCTATATGGTGATGAGTTTGCCATTGCAACGCGTTTGAGGAATAAATTATAGATTCTGAGTTGGTTTCAATAATTACCTTTGGCAATAAGCAAAGCTCCTGTATTGAGCTCTTGTGAACCTACGTTTAAAACACTTTGATGACTAAAAAATATTTCAAAATGTTAAAATTCGTCACTTTTTTATTTTGCCTTATTTATAGCTGTCTTTTCCTTCATACATAATGACACTTTTCATAAAACTACTGGCCGTTTAACACACTATTTACTGTTATTATCAATTTTCAATCTATATTGTAACCTGTTTATTTTGTAGGTTTACAATGCTAGTATAAGCTACGACCACCTAGCCAGATGCCATTACTCCAAAACAAACACACTGTTAAGTCTATTCTGAAAAGAGGAGCCCTCTTATGTTAACTTGACTCAAAAGAAATGGAAAAATCAATCAACGTAAGTGAAGTGGAGGACAAAAGGTGGTAGGTTTGAGCCCGTCGCACGCGTACAAGAGGCCTAGAAGCCTGGAGAGCAATTGTTGCTGGCGGCCTACACCTGGCCTGGACTCAATTACTTTCCCATTCAATACTTGTCAACCTCACAGTGAATGTGTCCGTCCAACTACACGCTCAGTTACAAGAAATTTGTTCACTCCCTTTAAGGTGTACGGCCATGTCAATCAACACATCGCGAATACCTAATTATTTTCAAGTATATTTCTTAATGGTTAAAACCATTTAAGTCCGGGTATTAAATTTACGTTTACATTGATACACTTAATTTCGTATTTCTGAACAAAACCTAGTATGTTAAAAGTTGAGGTACAGTACTGCAAACACTCAAATTCTCTTGATAAAACAAGATATTACTATATAACTATACTACATCTATCTGTTTCGGGTAGGATTGGTTTTAAAATAATATGTGAGTTTACTAACGGTAACCTTAGACGCAGACAAACGGTTGATTATGACAAAGCATATTAAATAGTTTTCATACAGTAGGCTATTCTAAACACTCAAAGGTTCTTGATGTGACAAACATATACTTCATTACTATATACCTACACTACATTTGGATATATGTAGTATAGGGTAGACATCTAGACAGATGTTTGTGGTAGGTTTGGTTTTAAAACATTATAAGTTTACTAACGGTAACCTTAAACTCGGACACATAGTGTAGTATTTTATTAGGAAACTTGGCCCGTTACTATGGGCTACTACCTCTAACATACTTTGTCATGTTCAACGGTTTGTCAGATTATTAAGATCCCGTTAGTAAACTTATATTGTTTTAACCAACCCTATCATAACAGATAGATGTAGTAAAGCTATATAGTATTGTATTATGTAATAGTGTCGGGCTTTATCAAGAAGCTTTGTGTGTTTCCAGTAGGCTACTGTACGTCAAACTCTACCATGGTATGTCATGTTCAACAACATGACTGAATGTGAGGTTACTGCTAGTAAACTTATATTGTTTTAACCAACCCTATCATAACAGATAGATGTAGTAAAGCTATATAGTATTGTATTATGTAATAGTGTCGGGCTTTATCAAGAAGCTTTGTGTGTTTCCAGTAGGCTACTGTACGTCAAACTCTACCATGGTATGTCATGTTCAACAACATGACTGAATGTGAGGTTACTGCTAGTAAACTTATATTGTTTTAACCAACCCTATCATAACAGATAGATGTAGTAAAGCTATATAGTATTGTATTATGTAATAGTGTCGGGGTTTATCAAGATGCTTTGTGTGTTTCCAGTAGGCTACTGTACGTCAAACTCTACCATGGTATGTCATGTTCAACAACATGACTGAATGTGAGGTTACTGCTAGTAAACTTATATTGTTTTAACCAACCCTATCATAACAGATAGATGTAGTAAAGCTATATAGTATTGTATTATGTAATAGTGTCGGGGTTTATCAAGATGCTTTGTGTGTTTCCAGTAGGCTACTGTACGTCAAACTCTACCATGGTATGTCATGTTCAACAACATGACTGAATGTGAGGTTACTGCTAGTAAACTTATATTGTTTTAACCAACCCTATCATAACAGATAGATGTAGTAAAGCTATATAGTATTGTATTATGTAATAGTGTCGGGGTTTATCAAGATGCTTTGTGTGTTTCCAGTAGGCTACTGTACGTCAAACTCTACCATGGTATGTCATGTTCAACAACATGACTGAATGTGAGGTTACTGCTAGTAAACTTATATTGTTTTAACCAACCCTATCATAACAGATAGATGTAGTAAAGCTATATAGTATTGTATTATGTAATAGTGTCGGGGTCTATCAAGATGCTTTGTGTGTTTCCAGTAGGCTACTGTACGTCAAACTCTACCATGGTATGTCATGTTCAACAACATGACTGAATGTGAGGTTACTGCTAGTAAACTTATATTGTTTTAACCAACCCTATCATAACAGATAGATGTAGTAAAGCTATATAGTATTGTATTATGTAATAGTGTCGGGCTTTATCAAGAAGCTTTGTGTGTTTCCAGTAGGCTACTGTACGTCAAACTCTACCATGGTATGTCATGTTCAACAATATGACCGAATGTGAGGATACTGCTAGTAAACTTATATTGTTTTAACCAACCGTATCATAACAGATAGATGTAGTAAAGCTATATAGTATTGTATTATGTAATAGTGTCGGGCTTTATCAAGAAGCTTTGTGTGTTTCCAGTAGGCTACTGTACGTCAAACTCTACCATGGTATGTCATGTTCAACAATATGACCGAATGTGAGGATACTGCTAGTAAACTTATATTGTTTTAACCAACCCTATCATAACAGATAGATGTAGTAAAGCTATATAGTATTGTATTATGTAATAGTGTCGGGCTTTATCAAGAAGCTTTGTGTGTTTCCAGTAGGCTACTGTACGTCAAACTCTACCATGGTATGTCATGTTCAACAATATGACCGAATGTGAGGATACTGCTAGTAAACTTATATTGTTTTAAAGTCAAACCTTGTCTAAACATAAAGATGTAGTATAGTGCTACAGATAATGGTTACAGCTCATAGTCTGTAAAGTAAAATTCAACCACTTTTTTTTCATAGTCTAATTTACCATTAGTAAATTTATATTTTTTAGAAAACCATACGTATGTTAACCAGGCGACTTTATTTAAATACGTTGCAAAATAGCCATATTTTGTTATAGTATAAGATAGATTTTCGGTTTTATGAAAAACCATTCTGACTTGTGTGTGATCTTTCATTGTATTATAATTCAATATTTTTAAAATTCGTTGACCATCTATAGTGTTTGAAAAATTAAATAATTTATTTTAGGTATAAAATGTATGTCTGAGACTATGTGTGAAAAGGAAAATATTTTTTCCTAACAAATTTTTTTGACAAAGCTCAGGCTTTGTTATAGGCCTATATTACCATAATATTTATTGGTTTATTAGTCCAATAAAATATATTACCATCAATAAACTTTTTTTAGTGTGATTGTATAGTTATTTTTGCATTTGATGAAGCAAATGGTGATTGCATTCATCTTATTTTCTCAAAGAGACAAACTACTACAGAATTGCTCTACTATCGAGCGCCTGTTTGCTGACGAACAAAGGTTGACGCCGCGTTGTGTATATTGGCTGTGAACACTACATAACGACGGCAAATTTACATAGTTCATTCTTGAATCAACAAATATCGAATATAGTTAATTAAACAGATAGCTGTGAGCGGAGCGGAGCTGATCGAGAAGGAATTCCCTAATTGTTTTTGACATG
>JBAIZL010000218.1:100000-150000 GCA_036971475.1 Prosapia bicincta | reverse complement strand
TTCGATATGAGTACCTCGTTTATACGAGTAAATATGACGCCATATTTGTGAAATAAAACTTCGAAGATCGCCTAAATGGTCTACAACGTATGTAGGCCTATGTAGCAAAACTACTATGTCAGAGGATAAACATATTTAACGAATTTCCAAGTAAGTTTTGGTATAATTTTAGTTTCTAAAAATGCAATTATAGTGTTTGCTTTTTATAGTATATTTTCACTTGCACCCGGTTACCTGATTTATTAAATACATTCCACCCTGGTACTCTAATTTAATGTTGACTGAAAAACCTACTCTTTAATTCGTAACCTATTAAATTATTTCACCTATTTTGTTAACTTGTGACTAATTTAGAGCGTTAAATCGGCCTAAATTTATTTGATTTTTAAATTTTTGCCTAAATTTTATAACTTACCCCTACCCCAACAGAGGAGATTTCTGTCTGCTTTACCGAATGCAAGAACATTCTGTCGTTCTCTTCAAACACGATTCTGTAATAGCCTATAGCCTCAAAATCACATTTTGTTAACATATATTTAACCTAGAAAGAACGAATTTAAGCTTTCATAAACGGACAAAATCAGGAGTATTTAAAGGGTATTTAAAAAAATACGAGACGAAATACAGTACTCAAAAATACGGAAGAAAAGTGATGCAAGTATCAGGATGACGGGCATTGCTGGCGAGATCATTACAATTGGTATGATCGAGCACTACTAGCCAGTGTGCGTACTCTCTCTCGCCCTCCTTCCTCCACGACTTCATACTGTGCACGCTGACTACGCCTAACTTAGCGTGTATAACTGCATGTTTTGACATTGCACTTCATTAAGCTTCGGTCTGTATGTATGTAATTTCTAAACAGGATGAATAACTCCTATTAACTTCCTACACTTAATAAAACAATTTTCTCCATTCCAACAATGTCAACAGAGTTTTAGGATTGTTTAATTGAAGAAAGTGTAATTTCTATTAATGAATTCCTCCTTTATTATTTGACCAGTGTTAATAGCCTAGAACGTGTTGAATTCTATATAAAATAAGCTCATGTTTATGTCTGTTTTATATTCAATGTTATTATCTTGTCAGCTAGAATTATTTTTAAAACTTGTTTGCAATTCAGTATATAGTTTTACATAATATTGCTTGCTCATTTAGCCCAACCCGGGAAGCACGTATGGATTATCGAGTTCCACGAACGAAAGCAATTTTACTTCCCATATATGCATTAATTTACATATTTACAGTATTTATATTTTTACAAAAATACATACTTTTAAAGATATTGTAAACACTTGTCCAACCAACATTGCATTTCCTTCTCTTTTTATTTTTTTTTTGACAGTGTCCAGTGACTCACCAGTCGCCTGACTACACTGTTTCTGACATTGTTTTACTGGAATCAAGAGAATTTTATCATCACATATTCCAGCTTCTTCTTCATAAAACTCTAATACACGAAAAACTCTTTCTTATATTTTATTTTAACAAGAGGCATGATATTATACACTTGAAAACAGTAGCGACACACTGAACTTGATAATTCGCAGTGAGAGACTGACTAGAATAGTCTAGCAACAGGACAAGAAAAGCAATGTTTGCAGAGCAAACTCACCCTTGCAAGTCAACATTTGCCGCTCGACGACCAGTGCAGGTTATAACATTCAGGGACTTCATAGCTGGCAGCGGAAATAGGAAGTAACCTTCTGACCTTGTCTTTTAAAAGACAGCCAGCTCTAACATAACATAACCTCAAAGTTCATCACATTTCCTTCCATTACACAGAATTATTCAAGCCAATAGCACAGAGAGAGGTTAAGAAGGCCAATATATTATTCCATTAATTATATGCAAATTTAAAATGCAAGTGTCTAATTAAATTTTGAAGATACAAACGTCAACTTTCTGATAACTTTAGACCTTTAACTGTGTAATTATGAGCTGTATTTAACTGAATGAATGTCTTTATCTTAACAGAGTTTATGGAATACATTCACTTTTCCAAAACCAAACATATTTTGATTAATATTGAAAAACCGCCCTCAGGCTTATATCCTTCTCCTTTTGTTTGCGGTATTTCTTGTACGTTTGTGGGCCATAAATATTGTTTTGTAACAGTTATTTGTCATCAACCGTTTTGGGATTCATGACTCCAGCTCTTGAGTAGTTGATCCTTTAAAATTCCAAAGTTTTGTTTTATTGACATCTATGTTTATCATTATCTCCCCCTCTATCTTTCTTTTAACTTCAATGTTTAGATTTTATATCTAAGAGTACTAGGCTACAAATTAGTTTAAAATCTCAACATTTTCACTGATAAAGGCAGAGAAACATGAAAAACTCCATTATTTTAGAAGAATAAAACCTGCTTTAAAATAGCGAAAACGCTCATGAGTTTTCCCGCATTTTAGTTTATAATATACAAGAAAAAAAGATTAAATAAATCTGGTCTCAGCAAACTATTGCTGTCTTCACTTGTTATAACTTCCTGAGAAGCTAGTGAGTGTAAAGAACAACACATTTTAGTAAAAATCATTAGCCATCAAAGATTGCTAATTTTTTGTATATATTCCGTATTTGTGTTACGTCAAAAAGGACCCATTGTCATCTAGTAGTCCTGGAGCCCAATAGTTCTAGTTACATCCTTACAAGCAGTGGCAGGCTAACGGGGGACGTGGACGATCCACCCAATGCCCCATGTTGGACATAGGCCCCTAACTGGTTGGTAATTTCTTTAACAACATATTAACATGATTTGACACGTTAATTATAGATCTACATTTCAGACCATCGACTTACCATAGTTGTTGTACATATATCATATATATGTGCATTAATTATGAAAAAATAGCATATAAGATATGACGTATCGTAGCCGTAGCCAGTAGCCTACTAAATTACTTTAAATTTTTTCAAATAGAAATTTATAAGGAAAATAGTGATACGCCCTCCGTAGTTGTAATTATATTATTCATACCAAATATCTACATAACCTGATAAACTTTTTACATTTCTTCGAACCTTTGCATATAAATAATTATCAGATTATGCAGACATTTGGTATGAATAATATTAATTTAAATACGGAGGGACTCTAACTATTTTTTGTAAAAATATATATTTCTAAAAATAGAAAACACTTTAAGTAATTGCAAAATAAAAAAAAAACGCAGAACGATACCTAAATAAAATTTGACTAAAAACAAATTTGAATCTAATTGCTTCAAAATTGCCATCATAATATATTTAATTTAACAAATTATAACTTCTTGTCCAAATACTGACTTTCGCTATACATGCACAAATTGCTCTCAAATTAGAAGAAAAAGCGGACGCATTACAAATAAAAAATATTTTCCTCGATCATTTTTATTTTTACAAAATGCAATATCTCCCTTTTAGAATGTATTTTTTTTATGTAGCTTGTATGTAGCCTATATACAAAAAGCAGTACTGAAATGTGCAATGTAATAAATATGTTTATTTTTGTAGGTGATTATAATATTAATAACAGGTCCACTTAATATTTTGTAGGCGAATAATAGGCCCCTCTTATTTACCACACCAGGCCATATTTTTCAAAACAGTAGCCTCTGCCTACAAGTATATACTCCTCGTAACAAAGTCACGTCAATGGAGCCTAACGTAAACTTCCAGCCCCGGGAACCATTGATTTTAGTTACAGCTCTTAAAGTATATATTTCTTGTTCTGGGTCACCTTCTAGCTATGTATTAGTTATCTGGGTTACGTCAAGTGGCCCTTCGTCATCTTCTAGCCCAAGGGCCTCAAGATTCTAGTTACGCCTCTACAAGTATGTATTCCTTGTTCTGGGTTACCTTCTAGGTATGTATTAGTTATCTGGGTTACGTCAAGTGGCCCTACGTCATCTTCTAGCCCAAGGGCCGCAAGATTCTAGTTACGCCTCTACAAGTATGTATTCCTTGTTCTGGGTCACCTTCTAGGTATGTATTCTATATCTGGGTTACGTCAAGTAGCCCCTCGTCATCTTCTAGCCCATTGGCCTCAAGGTTCTAGTTTCGCCTCTACAAGTATGTATTCCTTGTTCTGGGTCACCTTCTAGGTATGTATTCTATATCTGGGTTACATCAAGTAGCCCCTCGTCATCATCTAGCCCATTGGGCTCAAGGTTCTAGTTACGCCTGTACAAGTATGTATTCCTTGTTCTGGGTTACCTTCTAGGTATGTATTAGTTATCTGGGTTACGTCAAGTGGCCCTTCGTCATCTTCTAGCCCAAGGGCCTCAAGATTCTAGTTACGCCTCTACAAGTATATATTCCTTGTTCTTTGTCACCTTCTAGGTATGTATTCTATATCTGGGTTACATCAAGTAGCCCCTCGTCATCATCTAGCCCATTGGGCTCAAGGTTCTAGTTACGCCTGTACAAGTATGTATTCCTTGTTCTGGGTTACCTTCTAGGTATGTATTCCTTATCTGTGTTACGTCAAGTGGCCCCTCGTCATCTTCTAGCCAAAGGGCCGCAAGGTTCTAGTTTCGCATCTCCAAGCATGTATTCCTTGTTCTGGGTCACCTTCTAGGTATGTATTTCTTATCTGGGTTACGTCAAGTGGCCCCTCATCATCGTCTCGCCCAAGGGCCTCAAGATTCTAGTTACGCCTCTACAAGTATGTATTCCTTGTTCTGGGTCACCTTCTAGGTATGTATTCTATATCTGGGTTACATCAAGTATCCCCTCGTCATCTTCTAGCCCAAGGGTCTCACGTTTCTCGTTACGCCACTACAAGTATGTATTCCTTGTTCTGGGTTACCTTCTAGGTATGTATTCCTTATCTGTGTTACGTCAAGTGGCCCTTCGTTATCTTTTAGCCCAAGGGCCTCAAGATTCTAGTTACGCCTCTACAAGTATGTCTTTCTTGATCTGGGTCATCTTCTAGGTATGTATTCCTTATCTAGGTTACGTCAAGTGGGCCATCGTCATCTTCTAGCCAAAGAGGATTGAAGATTCTATTGATGCCTCTACAAGTATGTATTTCTTGTTCTGGGTTACCATTTAGTTATGTATTAGTTATCTGGGTTACGTCAGGTGGCCCCTCGTCATCTTCTAGCCCGAGGGCCTCATTGTTCTTTTTACGCCTCTACAAGTATGTATTCCTTGTTCTGGGTCACCTTCTAGGTATGTATTCCTTATCTGGGTTACGTGAAGTGGCCCCTCGTCATCTTCTAGCCAAAGGGAAGCAAGGTTCTAGTTTCGCCTTTACAAGTATGTATTCCTTGTTCTGGGTTACCTTCTAGGTATGTATCCTTTATCTGGGTTAGGTCAAGTGGACCTTCGTCATCTTCTAGTCCGAGGACCTCAAGGATCTAGTGACGCCTCTACAAGGTTTTATTCCTTGTTCTGGGTCACCTTTTAGGTATGAATTTCTTATCTGTGTTACATCAAGTGGCCCCCATCATCATCTAGTACAAGGGCCTCAAGGTTCTAGTTACACAACTACAAGTATGTATTCGTTGTTCTGGGTTACCTTCTAGTTATGTATTTATTATCTGGGTTACGTCAAATGGCCCGTCGCATTCCTCTAGCCCAAGAGCCTCACGGTTCTAGTTACGCCACTAAAAGTATGTATTCCTTGTTCTGGGTTAAATTCTAGGTATGTATTCCTTTCCTAGGTTACGTCAAGTGGCCCCTCGTCATCTTCTATCCCTAGGACCTAAAGGTTCTAGTTACGATTCTACAACTATGTATTCCTTGTTCTGGCTCACCTTCTAGGAATGTATTCCTTATCTGGGTTACATCAAGTGCCCCTTGTCATCTTCTAGCCCAAGGGCCTCAAGGTTCTAGTTACGCCACTACAAGTATGTATTCCGTGTTCTGGCTCACCTACTAGGAATGTATTCCTTATCTGGGTTGCATCAAGTGCCCCTTGTCATCTTCTAGCCCAAGGGCCTCAAGGTTCTAGTTACGCCACTACAAGTATGTATTCCGTGTTCTGGCTCACCTACTAGGAATGTATTCCTTATCTGGGTTACATCAAGTGCCCCTTGTCATCTTCTAGCCCAAGGGCCTCAAGGTTCTAGTTACGCCACTACAAGTATGTATTCCGTGTTCTGGCTCACCTACTAGGAATGTATTCCTTATCTGGGTTACATCAAGTGCCCCTTGTCATCTTCTAGCCCAAGGGCCTCAAGGTTCTAGTTACGCCTCTACAAGTATGTATTCCGTGTTCTGGGTTACTTTCTAGGTATGAATTTCTTATCTGGGTTACGTCAAGTGGCCCCTCATCATCGTCTCGCCCAAGGCCCTCAAAGTTCTATTTCCGCCTTTACAAGTATGTATTCTTTTGTTCTGGGTTATGTTCTGGGTTATGTTCTGGGTATGTAGTAGTTATTAGTGTTACGTCAAGTTTGCCTTCGTCATCACCTAGCCCATTGGCCTCAAGGTTCTAGTTACGCCTCTACAAGTATGTATTCCTTGTTCTGGGTTATCCTCTAATTATGTATTAGTTATCTGGGTTACGTCAAGTGGCCCTTCGTCATCTTCTAGCCCAAGCTCCTCAAGGTTCTTTGTTACGGCTCTACAAGTATGTATTCCTTGTTCTGGCTCACCTTCTAGGAATGTATTCCTTATCTGGGTTACATCAAGTGCCCCTTGTCATCTTCTAGCCCAAGGGCCTCAAGGTTCTAGTTACGAGTCTACAAGTATGTATTCCTTGTTCTGGGTCACCTTCTAGGTATGTATTCTATATCTGGGTTACATCAAGTAGCCCCTCGTCATCTTCTAGCCCAAGGGTCTCACGTTTCTCGTTACGCCACTACAGGTTCTAGTTACTCCTCTACAAGTATGTTTTTTTTGTTCTTGGTTACCTTCTAGGTATGTATTTGTTATCTGGGTTACGTCAAGTGACCCCTCGTCATCTTCTCTATTCCAAGAACCTCAAGGTTCTAGTTACTCCTCTACAAGTATGTTTTTTTTTGTTCTTGGTTACCTTCTAGGTATGTATTTGTTATCTGGGTTACGTCAAGTGACCCCTCGGCATCTTCTCTATTCCAAGAACCTCAAGGTTCTAGATACTCCTCTACAACTATGTTTTTCTTGTTCTTGGTTACCTTCTAGGTATGTATTTGTTATCTGGGTTACGTCAAGTGACCCCTCGGCATCTTCTCTATTCCAAGAACCTCAAGGTTCTAGTTACTCCTCTACAAGTATGTTTTTTTTTTGTTCTTGGTTACCTTCTAGGTATATATTTGTTATTTGGGTTACGTCAAGTGACCCCTAGTCATCTTCTCTATTCCAAGAACCTCAAGGTTCTAGTTACTCCTCTACAAGTATGTTTTTTTTTTTGTTCTTGGTTACCTTCTAGGTATGTATTTGTTATCTGGGTTACGTCAAGTGACCCCTCGGCATCTTCTCTATTCCAAGAACCTCAAGGTTCTAGTTACTCCTCTACAAGTATGTTTTTTTTTTGTTCTTGGTTACCTTCTAGGTATGTATTTGTTATCTGGGTTACGTCAAGTGACCCCTCGGCATCTTCTCTATTCCAAGAACCTCAAGGTTCTAGATACTCCTCTACAAGTATGTTTTTTTTTGTTCTTGGTTACCTTCTAGGTATGTATTTGTTATCTGGGTTACGTCAAGTGACCCCTCGTCATCTTCTCTATTTCAAGAACCTCAAGGTTCTAGTTACTCCTCTACAAGTATGTTTTTTTTGTTCTTGGTTACCTTCTAGGTATGTATTTGTTATCTGGGTTACGTCAAGTGGCCCCTAGTCATCTTCTCTATACCAAGAACCTCAAGGTTCTAGTTACTCCTCTACAAGTATGTTTTTTTTGTTCTTGGTTACCTTCTAGGTATGTATTTGTTATCTGGGTTACGTCAAGTGACCCCTAGTCATCTTCTCTATTCCAAGAACCTCAAGGTTCTAGTTACTCCTCTACAAGTATGTTTTTTTTGTTCTTGGTTACCTTCTAGGTATGTATTTGGTATCTGGGTTACGTTAAGTGACCCCTCGTCATCTTCTAGCCCAAAGGCCTCAAGGTTCTAGTTACGCATCTACAAGTAGGTATTCCTTGTTCTGGGTTACCTTCTAAGTATGTAGTAGTTATTTGGATTACGTCAAGTGGCCCTTCGTCATCTTCTAGCCCAAAGGCCTCAAGGTTCTAGTTACTCCTCTACAAGTATGTTTTTCTTGTTCTTGGTTACCTTCTAGGTATGTATTTGTTATCTGGGTAACGTCAAGTGGCCCCTAGTCATCTTCTCTATCCCAAGAACCTCAAGGTTCTAGTTACTCCTCTACAAGTATGTTTTTCTTGTTCTTGGTTACCTTCTAGGTATGTATTTGTTATCTGGGTTACGTCAAGTGGCCCCTAGTCATCTTCTCTATTCCAAGAACCTCAAGGTTCTAGTTACTCCTCTACAAGTATGTTTTTTTTGTTCTTGGTTACCTTCTAGGTATGTAGTCAAGTGACCCCTCGTCATCTTCTAGCCCAAAGGCCTCAAGTTTCTAGTTACGCATCTACAAGTATGTATTCCTTGTTCTGGGTTACCTTCTAAGTATGTAGTAGTTATTTGGATTACGTCAAGTGGCCCTTCGTCATCTTCTAGCCCTAGCGCCTCAAGCTTATAGTTACGCCTCTACAAGTATATATCCCTTGTTCTGGGTTACCTTCTAGGTATGTCTTCCTTGTCTGGGTTAGGTCAAGTGGCCACTCGTCATCTTCTAGTCCAAGGGCCTCAAGGTTCTAGTTACGCCTCTACAAGTATGTATTCCTTGTTCTGGGTTACCTTCTAGGTATGTATTCCTTATCTGGGTTACGTCAAGTCTCCCCTCGTCATCTACTAACCCAAGGGCCTCACGGTTCTAGATACGGTACTACAAGTATGTATTCCTTGTTCTGGGTTACCCTTTAGGTATGTATTCCTTATCTGGGCTACGTCAAATGGCCCCTCATCATCTTCTAGCCCAAAGGCCTCAAGTTTCTAGTTACGCATCTACAAGTATGTATTCCTTGTTCTGGGTTACCTTCTAAGTATGTAGTAGTTATTTGGATTACGTCAAGTGGCCCTTCGTCATCTTCTAGCCCTAGCGCCTCAAGCTTATAGTTACGCCTCTACAAGTATATATCCCTTGTTCTGGGTTACCTTCTAGGTATGTCTTCCTTGTCTGGGTTAGGTCAAGTGGCCACTCTTCATCTTTTAGTCCAAGGGCCTCAAGGTTCTAGTTACGCCTCTACAAGTATGTATTCCTTGTTCTGGGTTACCTTCTAGGTATGTATTTCTTATCTGGGTTAGGTCAAGTGGCCACTCGTCATCTTTTAGTCCAAGGGCCTCAAGGTTCTAGTTACGCCTCTACAAGTATATATCCCTTGTTCTGGGTTACCTTCTAGGTATGTCTTCCTTGTCTGGGTTAGGTCAAGTGGCCACTCGTCATCTTTTAGTCCAAGGGCCTCAAGGTTCTAGTTACGCCTCTACAAGTATATATCCCTTGTTCTGGGTTACATTCTAGGTATATCTTCCTTGTCTGGGTTAGGTCAAGTGGCCACTCGTCATCTTTTAGTCCAAGGGCCTCAAGGTTCTAGTTACGCCTCTACAAGTATATATCCCTTGTTCTGGGTTACATTCTAGGTATATCTTCCTTGTCTGGGTTAGGTCAAGTGGCCACTCGTCATCTTTTAGTCCAAGGGCCTCAAGGTTCTAGTTACGCCTCTACAAGTATGTATTCCTTGTTCTGGGTTACCTTCTAGGTATGTATTCCTTATCTGGGTTACGTCAAGTCTCCCCTCGTCATCTACTAACCCAAGGGCCTCACGGTTCTAGATACGGTACTACAAGTATGTATTCCTTGTTCTGGGTTACCCTTTAGGTATGTATTCCTTATCTGGGCTACGTCAAATGGCCCCTCATCATCTTCTAGCCCAAAGGCCTCAAGGTTCTAGTTACTCCTCTACAAGTATGATTTTTGTTCTTGGTTACCTTCTAGGTATGTATTTGGTATCTGGGTTACGTTAAGTGCCCCCTCGTCATCTTCTAGCCCAAAGGCCTCAAGGTTCTAGTTACGCATCTACAAGTAGGTATTCCTAGTTCTGGGTTACCTTCTAAGTATGTAGTAGTTATTTGCATTACGTCAAGTGGCCCTTCGTCATCTTCTAGCCCAAAGGCCTCAAGGTTCTAGTTACTCCTCTGCAAGTATGTTTTTCTTGTTCTTGGTTACCTTCTAGGTATGTATTTGTTATCTGGGTTACGTCAAGTGGCCCCTAGTCATCTTCTCTATTCCAAGAACCTCAAGGTTCTAGTTACTCCTCTACAAGTATGTTTTTTTTGTTCTTGGTTACCTTCTAGGTATGTAGTCAAGTGACCCCTCGTCATCTTCTAGCCCAAAGGCCTCAAGTTTCTAGTTACGCATCTACAAGTATGTATTCCTTGTTCTGGGTTACCTTCTAAGTATGTAGTAGTTATTTGGATTACGTCAAGTGGCCCTTCGTCATCTTCTAGCCCTAGCGCCTCAAGCTTATAGTTACGCCTCTACAAGTATATATCCCTTGTTCTGGGTTACCTTCTAGGTATGTCTTCCTTGTCTGGGTTAGGTCAAGTGGCCACTCGTCATCTTCTAGTCCAAGGGCCTCAAGGTTCTAGTTACGCCTCTACAAGTATGTATTCCTTGTTCTGGGTTACCTTCTAGGTATGTATTCCTTATCTGGGTTACGTCAAGTCTCCCCTCGTCATCTACTAACCCAAGGGCCTCACGGTTCTAGATACGGTACTACAAGTATGTATTCCTTGTTCTGGGTACCCTTTAGGTATGTATTCCTTATCTGGGCTACGTCAAATGGCCCCTCATCATCTTCTAGCCCAAAGGCCTCAAGTTTCTAGTTACGCATCTACAAGTATGTATTCCTTGTTCTGGGTTACCTTCTAAGTATGTAGTAGTTATTTGGATTACGTCAAGTGGCCCTTCGTCATCTTCTAGCCCTAGCGCCTCAAGCTTATAGTTACGCCTCTACAAGTATATATCCCTTGTTCTGGGTTACCTTCTAGGTATGTCTTCCTTGTCTGGGTTAGGTCAAGTGGCCACTCGTCATCTTTTAGTCCAAGGGCCTCAAGGTTCTAGTTACGCCTCTACAAGTATATATCCCTTGTTCTGGGTTACCTTCTAGGTATGTCTTCCTTGTCTGGGTTAGGTCAAGTGGCCACTCGTCATCTTTTAGTCCAAGGGCCTCAAGGTTCTAGTTACGCCTCTACAAGTATATATCCCTTGTTCTGGGTTACATTCTAGGTATATCTTCCTTGTCTGGGTTAGGTCAAGTGGCCACTCGTCATCTTTTAGTCCAAGGGCCTCAAGGTTCTAGTTACGCCTCTACAAGTATGTATTCCTTGTTCTGGGTTACCTTCTAGGTATGTATTTCTTATCTGGGTTAGGTCAAGTGGCCACTCGTCATCTTTTAGTCCAAGGGCCTCAAGGTTCTAGTTACGCCTCTACAAGTATATATCCCTTGTTCTGGGTTACATTCTAGGTATGTCTTCCTTGTCTGGGTTAGGTCAAGTGGCCACTCGTCATCTTTTAGTCCAAGGGCCTCAAGGTTCTAGTTACGCCTCTACAAGTATGTATTCCTTGTTCTGGGTTACCTTCTAGGTATGTATTTCTTATCTGGGTTAGGTCAAGTGGCCACTCGTCATCTTTTAGTCCAAGGGCCTCAAGGTTCTAGTTACGCCTCTACAAGTATATATCCCTTGTTCTGGGTTACATTCTAGGTATATCTTCCTTGTCTGGGTTAGGTCAAGTGGCCACTCGTCATCTTTTAGTCCAAGGGCCTCAAGGTTCTAGTTACGCCTCTACAAGTATGTATTCCTTGTTCTGGGTTACCTTCTAGGTAAGACGTCCTACATCCAAATGCTGCAGTTCGACCGACAACGCTGCTGTATTGCGGACTAGTACAACTTGTCGAATGGCCACGTTACCATACTTCTATTCCCCGTCTGGTTAGTCCGTCCACGTTATGGAATGAGATATTTATCCATTCTAGGGTTGCCTTTCAGGACTTCGTTAGACCGTAAGAGTGTGCTGGTGACAAATGAAACAAACTAACGGTCAGAATTGGCTACTAACATCTTGTGCTTTATAACACAAACGTTCCTACATATAGAATACAACGTATACATATCTATGTATAAATTTAAATCGTATTTACGTGACTTGCCCGAACTAGTCGGACAATAAGTATAGAAATAAAGATAATTCACCAGTGAATGTATGTGTTAAAAGAAGTAACATGGCAGCCATACTTTTTACTTGTTTTTGCTAGAAACAAGCAGATGTTTTAACCTAAAACAACCTATCAGAGAGATCCAAGAACCTTTTAGTGTAATACTGTAGTTACGATCTCTCTCCGCTTTGATTGCTACATAAACTGATTTTACAATTAATCAATTCTCCGAACAATGCCTATAGAAATATAACAGAATGACGTGTTTTAGTGAGCAATGAAATCGTAAAAATTGATTGTGTTTGGATTAGAACTGACATAATGCACACAAAACAACTTGTTTGGACGTAGATAAACATGAATAGGGACAATTATGCATCCATACTGAAGTATACAAAAATACTATAATATGAAATTTATAGGTTATGTGAATCTTTCCACATATTGTACACCAAGTTTCTACATTGAAAAACTGATTGATCTACCCTCCGAGATCTATAACGATATATTTCTAGGAGATACAAATGTTTTGTCAAATACAAAATGTTGGAAAGTATTAAATAATACTTTTTTTTATTGTTTTAAATAACTAATAACATTGATTAAAAACTATATGCCATACATAGTAGACCACCGCCATTTATATTTACTTTTTAAAAGAAATTGCATTTCATTGAAGCGCTTTTTTACACGTACTTGTTCCACTTATTAGCAAGGAAGTTTCGTAACCATTGGACTACGAAATCACGATTACTCTAGGTTCTAAGGTGCGTTCATGATCCTACCCGCTTTCACGATTTCTCCACAAGGAAATAAAAGCGTTAATGTGCAATATGAAACTATGTTCTAGATACAATACATTACGCCAATACAGAGCATGGCAATTTTTAACAGATTCTGAAAAGCACTTTGGCTAAAATGAAGGCATCCATTAACAGATGAATAAGTTCCTTATAGTCCGTAATTTGAAATAGCCTTCATATTTCCCAAAAAATGTGGGAACAAAATCATGTTTTACAGTCAAAGTATTAATTATTAAAAAAAAAAATATAGCCCGTAGTGAGGCAAAATACCATTCTACGTTTGCACATTTAATAACAATATACAGCTGTCATAATTTCCTATGTAACAGACATATTTCTTTTATTTGATTGAAAATAAAACCATCGTGTTAAGTTGAACTCTTCGAAGATGAGAAGAGCAAAGGGAAGAGAAAGGACAGGAAGAGAGGAGTACAACAAAGTGGCAAACTAAATCGAAAGTGATGATGAACAATTGAAAGTGAATCAATAAGAAATAACAAATACCTTTTCCGTAAGTTACTTAAAAATCGATAGCAGTTGCTTTTCAGATTTAGTTCATCGAAACATAACTTCTTATCGTCGATAGCCGGAAATAAAGACATAACCTCTGACCAGCTATATCCGCTATCCAGGTTAAGCAGTTGGGAAAGGTTACAGTACAATGACTGCCTTTTAATTACGCAATCGGACAAAGTTTTTGTAATTTCCAGACGTATCAATGAGAGTTGTTTGTAAGGAAAGAATTGGAATTCAAGTTTCAAAGATAATTCCAGAGCATCAGGGAATGATAAGTCATTTGAAGCAGTGCTACCAGATCGGTATCAACGTGAAGGTGACATCATCCCATCTGCTTCTGTAGTTCTTGTTTACATAAAAATATAGAGACCTTCATAGTGACGGTTGCCTAATAATATCACCATCCCTAATGTATTATCCCACCCATGTGAAACTAGACCAGTATTGTGACGGTTTACGTAATGATGTTATCATCTAATAGACTACTATACCCTTTTTAGTGACGGATGCCTAATAATATCCCACTCCCTAATGTTTTCACCCACCCATGTGAAACTAGACCAGTATTGTGACGGTTTACGTAATGATGTTATCATCTAATAGACTACTATACCCTTTTTAGTGACGGATGCCTAATAATATCCCACTCCCTAATGTTTTCACCCACCCATGAGCCACTAGGCCTTTATTGTGGTGGTTTACTTAATGATGTTATCCTCTATTAGACTACTATATCTTTATAGTGGCGGTTACAATAACAATGTCAATCTCCCTAATGTTTTCACCCACCCATGAGCCACTAGGCCTTTATTGTGGTGGTTTACTTAATGATGTTATCCTCTATTAGACTACTATATCTTTATAGTGGCGGTTACAATAACAATGTCAATCTCCCTAATGTTTTCACCCACCCATGAGCCACTAGGCCTTTATTGTGGTGGTTTATTAATGATGTTATCCTCTATTAGACTACTATATCTTTATAGTGGCGGTTACGATAACAATGTCAATCTCCCTATTGTTTTCACCCACCCATGTGCCACTAACCCTTTATTGTGGTGGCTTACTTAATGTTGTTATCCTCTATTAGACTACTATATCTTTATAGTGGCGGTTACAATAACAATGTCAATCTCCTTATTGTTTTCACCCACCCATGTGCCACTAACCCTTTATTGTGGTGGTTTACGTAATGATGTTATCCTGTATTAGACTACTATATCTTTATAGTGGCGGTTACAATAACAATGTCAATCTCCCTAATGTTTTCACCCACCCATGTGCCACTAGGCCTTTATTGCAGTGGTTTACTTAATTATGTTGTCCTCTATTAGACTAATATATCTTTATAGTGGCGGTTACAATAACAATGTCAATCTCCCTAATGTTTTCACCCACCCATGTGAAACTAGACCAGTATTGTGACGGTTTACGTAATGATGTTATCATCTAATAGACTACTATACCCTTTTTAGTGACGGATGCCTAATAATATCCCACTCCCTAATGTTTTCACCCACCCATGTGAAACTAGACCAGTATTGTGACGGTTTACGTAATGATGTTATCATCTAATAGACTACTATACCCTTTTTAGTGACGGATGCCTAATAATATCCCACTCCCTAATGTTTTCACCCACCCATGAGCCACTATACCTTTATTGTGGTGGTTTACTTAATGATGTTATCCTCTATTAGACTACTATATCTTTATAGTGGCGGTTACAATAACAATGTCAATCTCCCTAATGTTTTCACCCACCCATGTGCCACTAGCCCTTTATTGTGGTGGTTTACGTAATGATGTTATCCTCTATTAGACTACTATATCTTTATAGTGGCGGTTACAATAACAATGTCAATCTCCCTAATGTTTTCACCCACCCATGAGCCACTATACCTTTATTGTGGTGGGTTACTTAATGATGTTATCCTCTATTAGACTACTATATCTTTATAGTGGCGGTTACAATAACAATGTCAATCTCCCTATTGTTTTCACCCACCCATGTGCCACTAGCCCTTTATTGTGGTGGTTTACGTAATGATGTTATCCTCTATTAGACTACTATATCTTTATAGTGGCGGTTACAATAACAATGTCAATCTCCCTAATGTTTTCACCCACCCATGTGCCACTAGCCCTTTATTGTGGTGGTTTACGTAATGATGTTATCCTCTATGAGACTACTATATCTTTATAGTGGCGGTTACAATAACAATGTCAATCTCCCTAATGTTTTCACCCACCCATGTGCCACTAGGCCTTTATTGTGGTGGTTTACTTAATGATGTTATCCTCTATTAGACTACTATATCTTTATAGTGGCGGTTACAATAACAATGTCAATCTCCCTAATGTTTTCACCCACCCATGAGCCACTAGGCCTTTATTGTGGTGGTTTACTTAATGATGTTATCCTCTATTAGACTACTATATCTTTATAGTGGCGGTTACGATAACAATGTCAATCTCCCTATTGTTTTCACCCACCCATGTGCCACTAACCCTTTATTGTGGTGGCTTACTTAATGTTGTTATCCTCTATTAGACTACTATATCTTTATAGTGGCGGTTACAATAACAATGTCAATCTCCTTATTGTTTTCACCCACCCATGTGCCACTAACCCTTTATTGTGGTGGTTTACGTAATGATGTTATCCTGTATTAGACTACTATATCTTTATAGTGGCGGTTACAATAACAATGTCAATCTCCCTAATGTTTTCACCCACCCATGTGCCACTAGGCCTTTATTGTGGTGGTTTACTTAATGATGTTATCCTCTATTAGACTAATATATCTTTATAGTGGCGGTTACAATAACAATGTCAATCTCCCTAATGTTTTCACCCACCCATGAACCACTACGCCTTTATTGTGGTGGTTTACTTAATGATGTTATCCTCTATTAGACTACTATATCTTTATAGTGGCGGTTACAATAACAATGTCAATCTCCCTAATGTTTTCACCCACCCATGTGCCACTAGCCCTTTATTGTGGTGGTTTACTTAATGATGTTATCCTCTATTAGACTACTATATCTTTATAGTGGCGGTTACAATAACAATGTCAATCTCCCTAATGTTTTCACCCACCCATGTGCCACTAGGCCTTTATTGTGGTGGTTTACTTAATGATGTTATCCTCTATTAGACTACTATATCTTTATAGTGGCGGTTACAATAACAATGTCAATCTCCCTAATGTTTTCACCCACCCATGTGCCACTAGGCCTTTATTGTGGTGGTTTACTTAATGATGTTATCCTCTATTAGACTACTATATCTTTATAGTGGCGGTTACAATAACAATGTCAATCTCCCTAATGTTTTCACCCAGCCATGTGCCACTAGGCCTTTATTGTGGTGGTTTACTTAATGATGTTATCCTCTATTAGACTACTATATCTTTATAGTGGCGGTTACAATAACAATGTCAATCTCCCTAATGTTTTCACCCACCCATGTGCCACTAGCCCTTTATTGTGGTGGTTTACTTAATGATGTTATCCTCTATTAGACTACTATATCTTTATAGTGGCGGTTACAATAACAATGTCAATCTCCCTAATGTTTTCACCCACCCATGTGCCACTAGGCCTTTATTGTGGTGGTTTACTTAATGATGTTATCCTCTATTAGACTACTATATCTTTATAGTGGCGGTTACAATAACAATGTCAATCTCCCTAATGTTTTCACCCACCTATGTGCCACTAGGCCTTTATTGCAGTGGTTTACTTAATGATGTTATCCTCTAATAGGCTACTATACCTTTATAGTGACGGTTGAGGTAATAATGTCACCCTTCCTAATGTTTTCACCCACCCATATGCCACTAGGCCTTTATTATGGTGGTTTACTTAATGATGTTATCATCTAATAGACTACTATACCATTATAGTGACGGTTGACGTAATAATGTTACCCTTCCTAATGTTTTCACCCACCCATATGCCACTAGGCCTTTATTGTGGTGGTTTACTTAATGATGATATCATCTAATAGGCTACTATACCATTATAGTGACGGTTGACGTAATAATGTCACCCCCGCAGGGGGGTGCGGACTAGCCGCACCTACGAGGGATTTGGCGTCCCTCGCGGTACCCTAGCCTAACACTACACCACTCACAAAAACATACACACACACATACACGCACCAACACAATCTATACACATTTCAACACTTACATCTTCGCTTAGGGAATTTTGACTGGTCAGAACCGTTGCGCGTTGAGAGTGCTGAAAAGTCCAGAGCGTGACAAACTCTGGTCTGGGATGCTGATGTGAGCTTGCTCTGCCGAAGACGTAAGCGCGGTTTCTGGTCTACCAGCCGCTTCGGTCCTTGGTCAGGTAGTGTCCGCGGTGCATGTTTGTCGGAGCCTGTGCACAGTATTACGAGTTCCCAACTGATGCCCATCCAGTCGAGCTAAGGAGAAAAGCTATAGGCCTCAGAGTTCTGAGGATTGGAAATGATCTTATTGTGATCCAAGGGTGTACCCGTTCCTATAGTCTCGCCCGTAACGCTTGACACGATGGCTGGCAAAAAAATATTTATGGATTCCAAAACCACGTCAAATATGACTAGTTTAAAGAGAACACGCCAGGATTCTCCTGACGGTAGTCAAGATTTGAGTAAAAAGTTGATGGTGGCAACGTCGCAGACATTGCCATCAGCAAAGTACTTAGTTGTATCTAGTGCCGAAGAAGGGAAAGATCTTTCCAAAGTTTCTCCTTTCCTGATTAACAAGGCCATTACTGCTTGTGCTGGAGGCCCAGTAGCCTCTATTAAGAAACTTAGAAACGGAACATTGTTAGTTGCGACTTCCACCGACAGACAAACCCATTCTCTATCAAAAATGACCTCATTCTTTGACCAGGTCATGGTATCTGTGGCTCCCCACAGATCCTTGAATTACTCAAAGGGGGTCATCACATGTAGGGATTTAATGCACCTTCCAATCGAAGAAATTAAGTCCGAACTGTCTTCTCAGTTAGTTACGGACGTTGTCCCTATCATGAAAATGGACAAAGGAGAAAAGGTAGCAACAGCTTCCTTTATCGTCACCTTCGGCAAACCGGAAATACCCGAATATTTACATGCAGGTTACCAAAGGCTCTCAGTGAGACCATACGTGGCTAACCCTAGGCGCTGCTTCAAGTGCCAGCGATTTGGGCATATCAGCTCTACGTGTTCGAAGCAGAACGTATGCGGTATATGTAGCGTTGAAGGCCATGATGATAAGGATTGTGTTAATTCTCCGAAATGTGGCAACTGTGGTGGTGACCACCCAGCGCGATCCTACAATTGTCCTACCTTTAAGGAAGAGAAAGCTATCCTAGGCATCATGGCGAAAGACAAGCTGTCGTTTCCAGAGGCCAAAAAACTCTATCGATCAACTCAGCCAAAGACAGACAGTAAGACTTATGCCGCTACCCTGACCGCTTCAAAATCGTCTTGTTCCAACTGTGCTGAGCTGTCCAAGAAGATTGAAGCTCTAACTGAACAAGTGTCTCGCCTTTTGTGCTTAGTCACAAATGGTCCGTCCTTGAATTTGGTACAACCTGCAGCAACGGATAATGTTTTACCTCGTGTACCTGTCCCTTCCACTGGGGGGATTGGAGCACGAAATAAATCACTAAGCGAGCCTTGTGTTTCTGTGCAGAAGATATTATCAACGGGTAATAAACCTTCTGTGCAGAAGACGGAAAAATCCAAACCACGTAGACCAGTGTTACGACAGACCACATCGCCATCGTCGTTACCGGGCATTAAGAAAAATGCTAACAAAGGAGGGAATGTAAAAACTACCCCTCCTAAACCTAAAACTTCCTCAGATTCCATCTCTGAACGGGTGGATATGGAATCTGAGAAATGTAAGCCTGAGACGTCTAAAAACGTCCCAGGCAAGAAAGGAGAGAGCACCAATGGGTGTCAAATAAATCCTTTGCTAAGCTAATAAATGTCTTTGCTTAGGAAGTCAGTGATACAATGGAACGTCAACGGTGTTAGGAGTCACATAGAAGAACTTAAAGTACTCGTGCCAGATGTGTATCCAATGTTTGTATGCCTACAGGAGACACATCTCCACGAATCGCATAATTTCCATTTAAGGGAGTATTCAGTTTTTAGATCGGACTTCGTTACAGAAGATCGAGCTAGAGGTGGCGTAGCCATCCTAGCCCGTGACTGTATCGATGCTGTTTCTCTAAACTTAATAACTCCTTTACAAGCAGTAGCCGTTCAAACAGCTGTCCCGTATAAAATCACTGTGTGTTGTGTCTACTTGCCACCACAAGAAAACCTGCATCACAGTGATTTAGTAAATTTAATAAGTCAGTTACCAACTCCGTTCTTATTGGTAGGAGATTTCAATGCCCACCATTTATCTTGGGGATCTCCAACCTGTAACCCTCGAGGACAACTAGTGGAGAGTGTAAGAACGGAACTGGACCTATGCCTGCTAAATGACGGTTCGCCTACTCATTTAGCGGCATCTACTGGTGGATGGACAGCTGTTGACCTATCGATCTGCAGTCCTCAATTAGCTACTAGATGCACATGGTCGGTACTCCATGATTTGTATGGAAGCGACCATGTGATCATTAAGATCAATTTATGTGACTCTCAACCTTGTTATGCTCGAAATTCCCGTTGGATTTTGCGAAAAGCCAACTGGGACCCCTTTACGAAATATTTTGTATCACTTGACACAGATTACCTGACACCCATTGATGCAATTGTTGAAAATTTCACTAAGACCATTTTAAATGCCGCTGTAGAGACCATTCCGAAAACCTCTGCACATCCACGCCGACCGCCTGTGCCGTGGTGGAACGACGAATGCACAGAAATCCTCCGTTTACGACGAAGAACTTTAAGGAGATTTAAGCGTAACCCAACAAGTGACAACCTTCAGGAATATAAAATACTCCGTGCGAAAGCACGGAGGATATTTAGGCTGAGTAGAAAGAACTCTTGGGAACAGTATATTAGCACAATTAGACGAACAACTTCATCCTCCACAGTGTGGAGGAAACTAAGATCAGTTTGTGGTACTTCCATTCCGTTGCCAGCTATTGCGCTGAATCAACCGAATGGAAGTTTGACCACGGACAGTGATAATATTGCTAATGTGCTGGGAAAATCATTTTCTAACTCTTCTGCTACTACAGCCTATAACATAGTATTCCAGAGACATAAATTGAAGGAAGAAGCAATACCGTTTACTGTTGGGTTGTCTGGCGACTCACCTTTAAACACTCCTTTCTCATTAGGGGAATTGGAGTCAGCTCTCGCGTCAACGAGGGATTCTGCACCAGGTCCTGATTCCATTGTATACTCCATGCTGAAACATCTACCATCATCGGCGAAACTTTTCCTCCTTCGAATATACAATCGGCTATTCGAGGAGCAGTCTTTCCCTGATGCATGGTTAGAAGCGACAGTAATTCCTATCTTAAAACCAGGTAAAGACAAAACCAATCCCAGTAGTTACAGGCCTATATCTCTAACAAGCGTCTTGTGCAAACTACTGGAGAAGATGGTCAACCGCCGTCTTGTCTGGTACCTAGAAACCAACAATTTCATTTGCAACGAGCAGTGTGGTTTCAGACAAGGGCGATCATCGGTTGACCAATTGGTCTTGTTAGAATCCGCTATTCAAGATGCCTTTCTCTTGCGTCAAACACTCGTTGCTGTTTTCTTCGATCTTGAGAAGGCATACGATATGGCATGGAAAAGAGGAATTCTGAACACTTTAAAATCATGGGGTATACAAGGGAATATCCTAGCATTCATCGCTAACTTTCTTTCAAACAGATCTTTCCGCGTTCGACTTGGAGGCACGTATTCAAACAGCTATACACAGGAGAATGGTGTACCGCAGGGCAGCGTGCTAGGCGTCACGCTATTTGCCGTTGCAATAAATAGTATCACCAGCAATATACGATCTCCGGTACACTGTTCCCTTTTTGTGGATGACTTTTGTATATATGTGCCTGCTCGGTGTATGGCAACAGCGGAAAGGTCTTTGCAGTTAGCAATGTACAGATTAGAGGAATGGTCAAAAGCTACACGTTTCAAATTCTCTGCTTCGAAGACCCAATGTGTAGCATTTAGTCGTCGTAGGCAGCACCAGGTGCCGATTCTTTATCTTGATGGGATTCAGCTTCAAACCACGGATAGTGTTCGATTTTTGGGTCTTTTATTTGATAGAAGACTCTCATGGATCCCACATGTTCGTGATTTGAAGGTGAGATGCAGCAAGAAATTGGATATGTTAAGAGTCCTTAGTGGTACGAATTGGGGAGCAGACAGAACTAGTATGCTTCGGTTTTATCGTGCAGTCGTTAGATCGCGCATAGATTATGGTTGTCAAGTTTACTCATCTGCACGACCTACTGTTCTGAAAACTCTTGATACCATCCACCACTCTGGACTTAGACTGGCTACTGGTGCATTTAGAACTAGCGCAATCCCTAGTCTTCTTGTCGAAGCTGGGGAACCTGCCCTTTCTAGACGACGTCAGATGCTACAAATATCTTACGTTTCTGTTCTTCGAAGCAAACCCAACCACCCGGCATTTGAAATAGTCTTTCACAATACGCTAAATGAAGTGTACAATACACGTCAACGTTCGACCCATCCTTTTGGCATATGAACTTTAAGAATAATGGATGACCTTGAATTGCAACTTCCAACTATGTTTGAACGACAAATGTGCTATCTACCTCCATGGATAATAAAAGCGCCACACTTCGATTTCTCATTGTCCAGTTATATAAAACACGATACTCCTGATGTGGTCTACCACCAGGAATATTTATCCATTTATAAATCTCACCAACACAGTGAAATTATTTTCACTGATGGATCTAAACTGGACAATGGCGTTGGGTGTGCGTTTTATGCATCTGGTTGTACCTACACGTACGGATTGCCCTCAGCTTGCAGTGTTTTCACGGCAGAACTATTGGCTATTTTTAAAGCTTTGACCGTCATTCAATCTCGATCCTCGCATTATCTTTTGTGTTCGGATTCCAAAAGTGCTCTTCAGGCTCTTCAGGATGTTTTCTCTAGCAACCCTTTAGTTGGGGACATTTTGTGTGCTGTACACAGGCTTCAATTGAGGGGTCTGGGGGTGACTTTCTGTTGGGTACCTGGACATTGCGGAATACTTGGAAACACAAAAGCGGATGAAGCGGCGAAGAGAGCTACAAGTTTGGTGCCTATTACTCAACTAGTTATGGCATCTGACTATGTGTGTTTCGCGAAACATTGATTGCTCGCTGCTTGGAATGACGAGTGGCATACTGTGATTGAGAATAAGCTGAGGGAAATTAAAGATACCGTCCGTCCATGGAGGTCTTCAATTCGTTCAAAACGTAGGGAGGAAGTGGTGGTTACACGCCTTCGCGTTGGCCACTCTTTTGCAACTCATGAATATTTGATGCGTCGTGAAGATCCACCAATATGCCAATACTGCGGGGGTATCTTCACAATAAAACATATTTTGGTAGATTGTGTTAATGTAAGCAATGTTCGTGCCCTTTTTAATTTAAAAGGGAGTTTAAAGGTGGTGCTAAGGGACGATGCCTCGGCCATTGACCGAGTCATCGCTTTCTTGCACCACTTGAAAATATTTTTTTAAAATTTAATACATAAATATATATATTTTTTTAATTTTATTTATACATATAATTCTCTGTGTTTCTTTTATTTATTTTAATTAAATTTATTTTCTGTTCTTGTTATTGTTATTGAGATTTATTTATTGCTGAATTGTTACCTATTATTGTTTTACATATTATTTATTTACTGTTATATTGTTCTTTGTTGTTATTTTGTTATTTAGTTTCTAAGAATTTTTTCATTGCTATATTGTTGTTTTTTTGTTTTTTATTGTTAGTGTTTTGAAATTTTTTGTTGTATTTATTTATTTGTTTATTTATTAATTTATTTGATTTTATTTAAAACATTACGTTCCGTATTAGATTTTGTTTGGCGATGATAACCACAATTGGTTTTTCGCCAGGAAAAAAAAGGAAAAAAAAAATTATAATGTCACCCTTCCTAATGTTTTCACCCACCTATATGCCACTAGGCCACTAGACCCATGTGCCACTAGGCCCGTATTGTGGTGGTTTACTTAATAATGTTATCATCTAATAGACTACTATACCTTTATAGTGACGGTTGACGTAATAATGTCACACTTCCTAATGTTTTCAAACACCCATGTGCCACTAGGCCTTTATTGTGGTGGTTTACTTAATGATGTTATCCTCTATTAGACTACTATATCTTTATAGTGGCGGTTACAATAACAATGTCAATCTCCCTAATGTTTTCACCCACCCATGTGCCACTAGGCCTTTATTGTAATGGTTTACTTAATGATGTTATCATCTAATAGACTACTATACCATTATAGTGACGGGTGACGTAATAATTTTACCCTTCCTAATGTTTTCACCCACCCATGTGCCACTAGGCCTTTATTGTAATGGTTTACTTAATGATGTTACCATCTAATAGACTACTATACCATTATAGTGACGGGTGACGTAATAATTTTACCCTTCCTAATGTTTTCACCCACCCATGTGCCCTAGGCCTTTATTGTAATGGTTTACTTAATGATGTTATCATCTAATAGACTACTATACCATTATAGTGACGGGTGACGTAATAATTTTCCCTCCTAATGTTTTCACCCACCCATGTGCCACTAGGCCTTTATTGTAATGGTTTACTTAATGATGTTATCATCTAATAGACTACTATACCATTATAGTGACGGGTGACGTAATAATTTTCCCTCCTAATGTTTTCACCCACCCATGTGCCACTAGGCCTTTATTGTAATGGTTTACTTAATGATGTTATCATCTAATAGACTACTATACCATTATAGTGACGGGTGACGTAATAATTTTACCCTTCCTAATGTTTTCACCCACCCATGTGCCACTAGGCCTTTATTGTAATGGTTTACTTAATGATGTTATCATCTAATAGACTACTATACCATTATAGTGACGGGTGACGTAATAATTTTCCCTCCTAATGTTTTCACCCACCCATGTGCCACTAGGCCTTTATTGTAATGGTTTACGTAATGATGTTATCCTTTAATAAACCACTATACTTTTATAGTGGCGGTTAAAATAATAATGTCAATCTCCCTGATGTTTTCACCCACCCATGTGCAACTAGACCTATATTTGTGTTGGTTTACTTAATGATGTTATCCTCTAATAGCCTACTTGCTATAACTTTATAGTGACGGTTGCCTAATAATGTCACCCTCCCTAATGATTTCACCCACCCATGTGCCACTAGGCCCCTATTGTGGTGGTTTACTTAATGATGTTATCCTGTTATAGCCTACTTACTATAACTTTATAGTGACGGTTGCCTAATAATGTCACCCTCCCTAATGTTTCCACCTACCCATGTGCCACTAGGCCTTTATTGTGGTGGTTTACTTAATTATGTTGTCCTCTAATAGACTACTATACCTTTATAGTGGCGGTTAAAATAATAATGTCAATCTCCCTAATGATTTCACCCACCCATGTGCCACTAGGCCTTTATTGTGGTGGTTTACTTAATTATGTTGTCCTCTAATTGACTACTATACCTTTATAGTGGCGGTTAAAATAATAATGTCAAACTCCCTAATGATTTCACCCACCCATGTGCCACTAGGCCTTTATTGTGGTGGTTTACTTAATTATGTTGTCCTCTAATAGACTACTATACCTTTATAGTGGCGGTTAAAATAATAATGTCAATCTCCCTAATGATTTCACCCACCCATGTGCCACTAGGCCTTTATTGTGGTGGTTTACTTAATTATGTTGTCCTCTAATAGACTACTATACCTTTATAGTGGCGGTTAAAATAATAATGTCAATCTCCCTAATGAATTCACCCACCAATGAGCCACTAGGCCTTTATTGTGAAGGTTTACTTAATGATGTTTTCCTCTATTAGACTACTATACTTTTATGGTAACGGTTAACCTAATAATGTCAATCTCCCAAATGATTTCACCCACCCATGAGCCACTAGGCCTTTATTGTGAAGGTTTACTTAATGATGTTTTCCTCTATTAGACTACTATACTTTTATGGTAACGGTTAACCTAATAATGTCAATCTCCCAAATGATTTCACCCACCCATGAGCCACTAGGCCTTTATTGTGAAGGTTTACTTAATGATGTTTTCCTCTAATAGACTACTATACAATTATAGTGACGGGTAACCTAATAATGTTAATCTCCCTAATGATTTCACCTACCCATGTGCCACTAGACCTTTATACCGTCTCATCTCCGTCCAGTAGTAATAGCGTTGTTTTACGTATTGACGTTATCTACATATTGTTTTACTTTTTCCGCTTATATTCTTGATGGTATACCGTCTTATCTGGTTCTAGTCGTAATTTTGTTGCTTTACTTAACAATGCAAACCTCGTTGCTCATATGCTCCTATGCTCCAACTTGTACTCCTGATGGAATACCGTCTAATCTGGATCTTGCAGCAATAGGGTTGGTTTATGTAATGATGTGTTAATCATATCTGTTTCTCGGCCTCTACTTGTATTCAATATACCGTGCTATCTCATCTACGTCTAATAATAATAGTGTTTATATACGTAATGATGTGATCCACCTATTGTTTCTAAGTTTCACTTATATGTTTTATTTCATACCGTCTAGTCTGATTCTAATCGTAATTGTGTTGGAACGTGATAATGGCAACCTGATATCCGTGCGTATACTTCCACTTTTGCCTCATTTCCGTTTAAGAGTAATAGTGTTGATTTACGTAATGATGTGATCCACATATTGTCTAGGTTCCCACTTATATACTTGATGGAATACCAACACATCTCATTCTAGACGTAATTGTGTTGATTTAAGCATGAATGCAATCCTCATATCCGTTCCTATACTTCCTCTTGTACTCCTAATGGCATACTGTTTCATCTACATCTTGCATTATTAGTTCTGGTTTACGTAACCAAGTGTTCCTCATATCTGTTTCTTGGCTACTACTTGTATTCTTGATGGCATATCGTCTCATATGTATCTATCAGTAATAGATTTGCTTTACGTAATATTGTGCTCCTCAAGTCTGTCACTAACATTCCACTTGTATTTCTGATGTCATACCGTACCATCTGCATCTATCTATCAATAATAGTGTTGATTTACGTAATGACGTTATTTCTCACATATGTTTTTATGCTTCCACTTATTTTAGGTGAATAGGCCTATCGTTCCTAGAATTTTACGTTCACATTGTTTACGCTCCTGCCTCGCAGTAACTACCTACTACTTACGCATTCATTTTGTAGTTTTTCTGTGCCATTCCAAAGAATGTCAGCCCTGTTATTACGTATATTTTATTCACATTTTTTTGCGCAGGTGCTTACGAGACTACAGTAGAGAACAAGTCGCACACAGAAATGTCCATGTTTAAAAGCTATGCTCAGCTCACTCTTGAATAATATCCTAAACATTTCAATATATGCGAAATAAAATGGTGTTCCCCACATTCTTTAATGGTGGTAGTAAGACCCATTATTTAAAAGCTTTCCCATTTTCAGATACAAAATATAAAAGTTCCTTTCCCTTTATTAAAGTAGATACCTGTGAGTTTAACCGCTTTAGTGAAACTTGTACACAAGAAATAGGAAGACAAACTTAACAAACCGACTTCTCGTCAGCCGTGTGTAGATAACGATCTCTAAACACACGGCAGTTAGGAGGAGTAAATCCTATTAATATGGCTGCTAAGATGGGTGGGCAACGGGAGAGACATTTTTCGCTACGCATCTCCCTCTACGATCAATTACCAAACTAAAAATAGCTAAACTCTCGCTCTCCGCTTGGAGCGCCTCATTAAAGCCAAGTTGTTAAACGTTTACAACTTGAAGTGTTTGGTGGTTGTGATAATGGATGGCGTCCTGATACGCTCCGTTTCGTTTTGTCTGTCAAGAGGCACTTTTTACCGGTTGCCAATGCCTCCCACTTAATAACGCCACAACGGAATAACTTTATCTAGTACCAGTTCGGAAGAAATGTTATTTTTTAAGCATTTGTAAATTAAATAATCGCACTAATGTGTCATTTTATGTAGACCTTTAGCAACAAAGACGTCACGTTTATCCTGTTCTCAAACACTCTCTCCCACCCGTCATTTTACATCTACTTCTTTTACTTCTCTGAAAATTTTACTCTAAACTTGCTGTGTAAAATGTGAGCAGTAATTCAACCATGTGTTCCGAAATATGCAATTTTCACCCCTAAATATATCTTACAGTTGTAGCGGTGAGGTATCGTTTGGCTATTAGACTACTACATATAAAGGATAATTCACGGTGATTGTGAATTAGGTGTTTTGTAAAGGTCATGGTAAAATATTTTGGTTTTGACATGCGAAGTGCGAAGCAAGATAAAATTCCTCACGCGTGTTAGGTTCAAAGCATACTACAGTAAACCTAACCTCTACTAAAGTCATAGAACGATGTCTACCCATTACGCCATGATGTAGAAAGAGGTATACGTAAGCAGGAAAATATGGGATAATGATTAGTGGAAAAATTTATCTATTTTATTTATCTATTTATAACCTATTTTCTACTAAAGTCATAGAACGAGGTCCAAGCATTATATCAAGGTGTGGAAAGAGGTATAGGCCTAAGCAGGAAAAATTGGATAATGATGGGGAAAACTGATTAACTTGTCTGGGATTTAGATGAAAGTTGTACCTTACATCTGGGGAGCTGGATACGTAAGTAAACTTACTTTCTACTAAGGTCATAGAGCGGTGTGTACCCATTACATTAAATTACAGAAAGACATATAGACAGAAAAAAGCTGAGATAATGATGGGACATACTAATCAACTTATTTGGAATTTAGATGGAAGTCGTACTTCACGTCTTGGAGTTTACATATGTGGGGAAACTACTTACTACTAAGGTCATAGAACGGTGTAGGAAGAGCATAGATGGGGATAGGGTGAGATAATGATGTAACATACTGATTAGCTAGACTGGGATTTACATTGAAGTTGTACATTACTGAGAGGTTGCATACACATAGTGCGGACAATGTAATAGTACCCTTGGCCTTGAGAGATCGCAGTAGGCGAGACAGGTATCTTTACTATAGTCATAGAACGGTGTCTACCCTTTACATCATGAGAAAGGAATAGTATAGATTGGGAAAAGATGAGATAATTATGGGACATATAGATCAAGGGCTCTGCGATTTAGATGTAACTTGTATTTCGCCTCAGGTCGGGTCAGGGAGTTGGCCCACGAAAGTGGAACTCTTCTTTACTAAGGTCATAGAATGTTGTCTACCCACTACATCAAAGTGTAGAAAGAGAATAGATGGGAAAATGGGAGAACGATGGTACATACTGACCAATGGTATGAAATTTTGATGGAGTTAAGGCTTCATGTCAGAGGGGTTGCATACGTAAGTAAACTTACTGTGTACTAAGGTCATAGAATGATGTCTCTCCACTATATTAAATTGTAGGAAAACGAATAGAAGAAAAATAGATGCGATAATGAAAGGTCATACTGATCATCTGGTCTAGGATTTGGTGGGGAACTACATTGTCTACGTATGCGTAACTATCCGTAAGTGGAACTATCCTCTACAACGGTCATAAAAGGGTGCCTACTTTTTACATCAAGTAGGAAGTTGTATAGACGGGAAAAATATGGAATAATGATGGGACATACTGATCCACTGATCTGGGATTACTGATCATCTGGTCTAGGATTTGATGGGGAACTACGTTGTCTACGTATGCGTAACTATCCGTAAGTGGAACTATCCTCTACAACGGTCATAAAAGGGTGCCTACTTTTTACATCAAGTAGGAAGTTGTATAGACGGGAAAAATACGGAATAATGATGGGACATACTGATCCACTGATCTGGGATTACTGATCATCTGGTCTAGGATTTGATGGGGAACTACGTTGTCTACGTATGCGTAACTATCCGTAAGTGGAACTATCCTCTACAACGGTCATAAAAGGGTGCCTACTTTTTACATCAAGTAGGAAGTTGTATAGACGGGAAAAATATGGAATAATGATGGGACATACTGATCCACTGATCTGGGATTACTGATCATCTGGTCTAGGATTTGATGGGGAACTACGTTGTCTACGTATGCGTAACTATCCGTAAGTGGAACTATCCTCTACAACGGTCATAAAAGGGCGCCTACTTTTTACATCAAGTAGGAAGTTGTATAGACGGGAAAAATATGGAATAATGATGGGACATACTGATCCACTGATCTGGGATTACTGATCATCTGGTCTAGGATTTGATGGGGAACTACGTTGTCTACGTATGCGTAACTATCCGTAAGTGGAACTATCCTCTACAACGGTCATAAAAGGGCGCCTACTTTTTACATCAAGTAGGAAGTTGTATAGACGGGAAAAATATGGAATAATGATGGGACATACTGATCCACTGATCTGGGATTTAAATAAAGGTTATGCCTCAGGTCTGAGGAGTTGCATACATAAGTAAAGTTACCTTCTACTAAGGACATAAAATGATGTCTAGTCTCTACATCAAGGTGTAGGAAGACGTATATAAGTGTAGGATAGACGTACGTGATTCAAATGATGGCATGATCAAATGGTCTACGATTTGGATGGAGGTTATGTTCCACGTATGGGAGGTACATACGTAGTAAACCTATCCTCTAATAGGGTCATAGAAAGGTGTCTACCCTTTACATCAACGTTTAGGAAGATTTACAGACGGAAAAAAACATGGGACACGCAGATCAAATTTTCTGAACTTAGATGAAGGTTAAGCTCACGTTTGAGGGGTTGCTTATTTAATTAAAACCTACTCTCTACTAAGGTCTTACAACGGTGTTTACTTTTTATATCAAGGTGTAGGACGTTGTATAGACGGAAATAAGGTGGGATAATGATGGGACATACTGATCAAATGCAAATGGAATAGTATTTAAATAGAAGGCGTACCTTACGTCTGGGAGGGATGCATACGTAAGTAAACCTACCTTCACTAAGGTCATAGAAAGGCTTACTTTTTATATCAAGGTGTAGGACGTTGTATAGACGGAAATAAGGTGGGATAATGATGGGACATACTGATCAAATGCAAATGGAATAGTATTTAAATAGAAGGCGTACCTTACGTCTGGGAGGGATGCATACGTAAGTAAACCTACCTTCACTAAGGTCATAGAAAGGCTTACTTTTTATATCAAGGTGTAGGACGTTGTATAGACGGAAATAAGGTGGGATAATGATGGGACATACTGATCAAATGGACTGGTATTTCAATAGAAGGCGTACCTTACGTCTGGGAGGATGCATACGTAGGTAAACCTACCCTCACTAAGGTCATAGAAAGGCTTCTATCCTTTACATCAAGGTGTAGAAAGTTATATAGACGGAAATGAGTTTGGACAATTATGTGATATACTGATCAAACGTTCTGGGACTAAAAAAGAAGTTATACCTCACGTCTAGGATGGTGTATACGTAACTAAATCTACTCTCTTCTAAAATCTTACAACGGTGTCCAGCCATTACAGCTAATTGTAGGAAGACGTACAGACGGAATACAAAATGAAAACATACCTTGGTCTGGGATTTATAGAGAGGCTATAAAATAGTACGTTAGGTTAAAATAATTTACTATTTATAATGCTTTATGAATTGTAATATTTGATAAATTTGATATACCAAATGATAAACAGTCTAAATGCCTTTTAAAACACATATTTGATAGGCTTAGCAATATTACCAGGATTCAACATGTTGTAATACCTTCACTTTGTAAACTCCGACTTTATTATTGGCTTTGTAAGCGGCGACCACATGATATAGCAAGTGGAACAGCTTTAATTACTGTATATTAATATTGTTTATAAGTTGGGGTTGAGTCAGTTTTTCCCGGCAGCCCGCTAGAAAATGCTTCAGCATTCCCTGGACCTTAATACCCTTTAATTAAGCAAGTCTTTAGTTGAATTAAATCCCTCCGCTTTACCACAGCTTCCGATATTGTTCTCTTTACTACGGGACGTTCTTTAGCCTCACAAAATTAGAATAGCCGCTTTAATAGCTTCAAAAGTTTCGAGACGAAACCGCAACAAAGAAAGAAATGTACTTTTGGGGGGTAAAACAATCAATGTATAATAAAGAAAAAGTGACAGCTGAAGGTCATCGTAATATCATTACCTCCAAGATGGATTTGCAAAAAGTTAAACTCGAGAAAAAAACTGATATAAGCCTGCCTTTAAAACAAAATAAAAAACTTGACAAATTATAACAATAATACAGAATAAGAATTGTGAAATCTCTAAATCTACAAATTAAAGAATAACAAAGTACCACTATTTTTGTGTATAGCACCAGTGTATCGATGTTAGTACTAGTGTACTTGTGTATAGTACCAGTGTAGCGGGGTATAGTAGCAGTGTAGCTGTCTATAGTACTATGAATAAGTACCAGTGTAGCGCTTTATATTTGCAGTTTAGCTGTATATCGAACCAGTGTAGCGGTATATAATACCAGTGCAGTGGGGTATAGTAGCAGTGTAGCTGTGTATAGTACCAGTGTAGCTGTGTATTAGTACCAGTGTAGCGATTTATATTTGTAGTTTGGTTGTGTACCAGTGTAATGGTATATAGTACCAGTGTAGCGGGGTATAGTAGCAGTGTAGTTGTGTATAGTAGCAGTGTAGCGGTGTATAGTACCAGAGTAGCGGGGTATAGTAGCAGTGTAGCGGGGTATAGTAGCAGTGTAGTTGTGTATAGTAGCAGTGTAGCTGTGTATTAGTACCAGTGTAGCGATTTATATCTGCAGTATAGCTGTAAATAGAACCAGTGTAGCGGTGTATAGTACCAGAGTAGCGGGGTATAGTAGCAGTGTAGCGGGGTATAGTAGCAGTGTAGCGGGGTATAGTAGCAGTGTAGCGGGGTATAGTACCAGAGTAGCGGGGTATAGTAGCAGTGTAGCGGGGTATAGTAGCAGTGTAGCGGGGTATAGTAGCAGTGTAGTTGTGTATAGTAGCAGTGTAGCTGTGTATTAGTACCAGTGTAGCGATTTATATCTGCAGTATAGCTGTAAATAGAACCAGTGTAGCGGTGTATAGTACCAGAGTAGCGGGGTATAGTAGCAGTGTAGCGGGGTATAGTAGCAGTGTAGCGGGGTATAGTAGCAGTGTAGCGGGGTATAGTAGCAGTGTAGCGGTGTATAGTACCAGTGTAGCGGTGTATAGTACCAGAGTAGCGGGGTATAGTAGCAGTGTAGCGGGGTATAGTAGCAGTGTAGCGGGGTATAGTACCAGAGTAGCGGGGTATAGTAGCAGTGTAGCGGGGTATAGTAGCAGTGTAGCGGGGTATAGTAGCAGTGTAGCGGTGTATAGTACCAGTGTAGCGGTGTATAGTACCAGAGTAGCGGGGTATAGTACCAGAGTAGCGGGGTATAGTACCAGAGTAGCGGGGTTAGTAGCATTTTATAGTACTAATGAAGCTGTTTATTAGTACCAGTGTAGCGATTTATATTTGCAGTTTGGCTGTATACATAACCAGTGTAGCCGTATATAGTGTCAGTATAGCGGCTTATAATACCAGTGTTGAGGGGGTACAGTAGCAGTGTAGTTGTGTATAAAACTAGTATAGGTGCAAAGTATTAGGGTATCGTTGTATAGTACCACTGTACCAGTGTATATTACCAGTAAAGTAGTGTGTAAAACTAACGTAGCTGTTTATAACACCATGCTGTCGGTGTATAGTTTTAGTTACACTAATACTATGCACCTAACTAGTACTATACACTGCTACTATACCCTGCTACACTGGTACTATACACCGCTATACTGATACTACATACCACTACACTATTTCTATATACAGCCAAATTGCCGATATAAATTGCTACACTGGTAAAAATACAAAGCTGCACTAGTACAATACACTACTACAATATCACTGGTAAAATACACAGGTACACTAGTACTAACAGCGTTACACTGGTGCTATACACAAAAGTAGTGGTACATTGTTATTCTTTAATTTGTAGCTTTAGAGATTTCACTATTCTTAATATGTATTGATTTTATAATTTGTCAAAATTATTGTTTTGTTCTAAAGGCAGGCTTAGATCAGTTTTTGTTTAGCGGTGTGGAGTACTAGCGTAGCTGTTTATAGGGCAAGTGTTGCTGTGTATTAGTACCAGTGTAGCGGTGTTAATTATTAGTGTATCGGGGTATAGTAGCACTTTAGCTATGTATAGTACTAGTGTAGGTGCATAGTATTAGTGTAGCGTTGAATAGTACCAGTGTCGTTGTTTATAGTGCCAGTGTCACTGTGTATTAGTACCAGTGTAGCCGTGTATATTAACAATGTAGCGTTGTATAGTACCAGTGTCGTTGTTTATAGTGCCAGTGTCGCTGTGTATTATTACCAGTGTAGCCGTGTATAATACCAGTATAGCGTTGTATAGTACCAGAGTCGTTGTCTATAGTGCCAGTGTCACTGTGTATTAGTACCAGTGTAGCCGTGTATAATACCAGTATAGCGTTGTATAGTACCAGAGTCGTTGTCTATAGTGCCAGTGTCACTGTGTATTAGTACCAGTGTAGCCGTGTATAATACCAGTATAGCGTTGTATAGTACCAGAGTCGTTGTCTATAGTGCCAGTGTCGCTGTGTATTATTACCAGTGTAGCCGTGTATAATACCAGTCTAGTGTTGTATAGTACCAGTGTCGTTGTTTATAGTGCCAGTATCACTGTGTATTATTACCAGTGTAGCCGTGTATAATACCAGTCTAGTGTTGTATAGCACCAGAGTCGTTGTCTATAGTGCCAGTGTCGCTGTGTATTATTACCAGTGTAGCCGTGTATAATACCAGTCTAGTGTTGTATAGTACCAGTGTCGTTGTTTATAGTGCCAGTGTCACTGTGTATTAGTACCAGTGTAGCCGTGTATAATAACAATGTAGCGTTGTATAGTACCAGTGTCGTTGTTTATAGTGCCAGTGTCGCTGTGTATTATTACCAGTGTAGCCGTGTATAATACCAGTCTAATGTTGTATAGTACCAGTGTCGTTGTTTATAGTGCCAGTGTCAATGTGTATTAGTACCAGTGTAGCCGTGTATAATAACAATGTAGCGTTGTATAGTACCAGTGTCGTTGTCTATAGTGCCAGTGTCGCTGTGTATTATCACCAGTGTAGCCGTGTATAATACCAGTCTAGTGTTGTATAGTACCAGAGTCGTTGACTATAGTGCCAGTGTCGCTGTGTATTATTACCAGTGTAGTCGTGTATAATACCAGTCTAGTGTTGTATAGTACCAGTGTCGTTGTTTATAGTGCCAGTGTCACTGTGTATTAGTACCAGTGTAGCCATGTATAATACCAGTATAGCGTTGTATAGTACCAGAGTCGTTGTCTATAGTGCCAGTGTCGCTGTGTACTATTACCAGTGTAGCCGTGTATAATACCAGTCTAGTGTTGTATAGTACCAGTGTCGTTGTTTATAGTGCCAGTGTCACTGTGTATTAGTACCAGTGTAGCCATGTATAATACCAGTATAGCGTTGTATAGTACCAGAGTCGTTGTCTATAGTGCCAGTGTCGCTGTGTATTATTACCAGTGTAGCCGTGTATAATACCAGTCTAGTGTTGTATAGTACCAGTGTCGTTGTTTATAGTGCCAGTGTCACTGTGTATTAGTACCAGTGTAGCCGTGTATAATAACAATGTAGCGTTGTATAGTACCAGAGTCGTTGTCTATAGTGCCAGTGTCGCTGTGTATTATTACCAGTGTAGCCGTGTATAATACCAGTCTAGTGTTGTATAGTACCAGAGTCGTTGTCTATAGTGCCAGTGTCGCTGTGTATTATTACCAGTGTAGCCGTGTATATTACCAGTCTAGCGTTGTATAGTACCAGTGTCGTTGTTTATAGTGCCAGTGTCACTGTGTATTAGTACCAGTGTAGCCGTGTATAATAAAAATGTAGCGTTGTATAGTACCAGTGTCGTTGTTTATAGTGCCAGTGTCGCTGTGTATTATTACCAGTGTAGCCGTGTATAATACCAGTCTAGTGTTGTATAGTACCAGTGTCGTTGTTTATAGTGCCAGTGTCACTGTGTATTAGTACCAGTGTAGCCGTGTATAATACCAGTATAGCGTTGTATAGTACCAGAGTCGTTGTCTATAGTGCCAGTGTCACTGTGTATTAGTACCAGTGTAGCCGTGTATAATACCAGTATAGCGTTGTATAGTACCAGAGTCGTTGTCTATAGTGCCAGTGTCGCTGTGTATTATTACCAGTGTAGCCGTGTATAATACCAGTCTAGTGTTGTATAGTACCAGTGTCGTTGTTTATAGTGCCAGTGTCACTGTGTATTATTACCAGTGTAGCCGTGTATAATACCAGTCTACTGTTGTATAGCACCAGAGTCGTTGTCTATAGTGCCAGTGTCGCTGTGTATTATTACCAGTGTAGCCGTGTATAATACCAGTCTAGTGTTGTATAGTACCAGTGTCGTTGTTTATAGTGCCAGTGTCACTGTGTATTAGTACAAGTGTAGCCGTGTATAATAACAATGTAGCGTTGTATAGTACCAGTGTCGTTGTTTATAGTGCCAGTGTCGCTGTGTATTATTACCAGTGTAGCCGTGTATAATACCAGTCTAATGTTATATAGTACCAGTGTCGTTGTTTATAGTGCCAGTGTCAATGTGTATTAGTACCAGTGTAGCCGTGTATAATAACAATGTAGCGTTGTATAGTACCAGTGTCGTTGTCTATAGTGCCAGTGTCGCTGTGTATTATTACCAGTGTAGCCGTGTATAATACCAGTCTAGTGTTGTATAGTACCAGAGTCGTTGTCTATAGTGCCAGTGTCGCTGTGTATTATTACCAGTGTAGCCGTGTATAATACCAGTCTAGTGTTGTATAGTACCAGTGTCGTTGTTTATAGTGCCAGTGTCACTGTGTATTAGTACCAGTGTAGCCATGTATAATACCAGTATAGCGTTGTATAGTACCAGAGTCGTTGTCTATAGTGCCAGTGTCGCTGTGTACTATTACCAGTGTAGCCGTGTATAATACCAGTCTAGTGTTGTATAGTACCAGTGTCGTTGTTTATAGTGCCAGTGTCACTGTGTATTAGTACCAGTGTAGCCATGTATAATACCAGTATAGCGTTGTATAGTACCAGAGTCGTTGTCTATAGTGCCAGTGTCGCTGTGTATTATTACCAGTGTAGCCGTGTATAATACCAGTCTAGTGTTGTATAGTACCAGTGTCGTTGTTTATAGTGCCAGTGACACTGTGTATTAGTACCAGTGTAGCCGTGTTTAATAACAATGTAGCGTTGTATAGTACCAGAGTCGTTGTCTATAGTGCCAGTGTCGCTGTGTATTATTACCAGTGTAGCCGTGTATAATACCAGTCTAGTGTTGTATAGTACCAGAGTCGTTGTCTATAGTGCCAGTGTCGTTGTGTATTATTACCAGTGTAGCCGTGTATATTACCAGTCTAGCGTTGTATAGTACCAGTGTCGTTGTTTATAGTGCCAGTGTCACTGTGTATTAGTACCAGTGTAGCCGTGTATAATAAAAATGTAGCGTTGTATAGTACCATTGTCGTTGTTTATAGTGCCAGTGTCGCTGTGTATTATTACCAGTGTAGCCGTGTATAATACCAGTCTAGTGTTGTATAGTACCAGTGTCGTTGTTTATAGTGCCAGTGTCACTGTGTATTAGTACCAGTGTATCCGTGTATAATAACAATGTAGCGTTGTATAGTACCAGTGTCGTTGTCTATAGTGCCAGTGTCGCTGTGTAATATTACCAGTGTAGCCGTGTATAATACCAGTATAGCGTTGTATAGTACCAGAGTCGTTGTCTATAGTGCCAGTGTCACTGTGTATTAGTACCAGTGTAGCCGTGTATAATACCAGTATAGCGTTGTATAGTACCAGAGTCGTTGTCTATAGTGCCAGTGTCGCTGTGTATTATTACCAGTGTAGCCGTGTATAATACCAGTATAGCGTTGTATAGTACCAGTGTCGTTGTTTATAGTGCCAGTGTCGCTGTGTATTATTACCAGTGTAGCCGTGTATAATACCAATATAGCGTTGTATAGTACCAGTGTCGTTGTTTATAGTGCCAGTGTCACTGTGTATTATTACCAGTGTAGCCGTGTATAATAACAATGTAGCGTTGTATAGTACCAGTGTCGTTGTTTATAGTGCCAGTGTCACTGTGTATTAGTACCAGTGTAGCCGTGTATAATAACAATAAAGCGTTGTATAGTACCAGTCACGTTGTTTATAGTGCCAGTGTCGCTGTGTATTATTACCAGTGTAGCCGTGTATAATACCGGTATAGCGTTGTATAGTACCAGTGTCTTGTTTATAGTGCCAGTGTCGCTGTCTATTAGTACCAGTGTAGCCGGGTATAACACCAGTCTAGTGTTGTATAGTACCAGTGTCGTTGTTTATAGTGCCAGTTTCGCTGTGTATTAGTACCAGTGTAGCCGTGTATAATAACAATGTAGCGTTGTATAGTACCAGTGTCGTTGTTTATAGTGCCAGTGTTGCTGTGTATTAGTACCAGTGTAGCCGTGTATAATAACAATGTAGCGTTGTATAGTACCAGTGTCGTTGTTTATAGCGCCAGTGTTGCTGTGTATTAGTACCAGTGTAGCCGTGTATAATAACAATGTAGCGTTGTATAGTACCAGTGTCGTTGTTTATAGTGCCAGTGTCACTGTGTATTAGTACCAGTGTAGCCGTGTATAATAACAATGTAGCGTTGTACAGTACCAGTGTCGTTGTCTATAGTGCCAGTGTTGCTGTGTATTAGTACCTAAGTAGCCGTGTATAATAACAATGTAGCGTTGTATAGTACCAGTGTCGTTGTTTATAGTGCCTGTGTCGCTGTGTATTAGTACCAGTGTAGGCGTGTATAATAACAATGTAGCGTTGTATAGTACCAGTGTCGTTGTTTATAGTGCCAGTGTTGCTGTGTATTAGTACCAGTGTAGCCGTGTATAAGAACAATGTAGCGTTGTATAGTACCAGTGTCTTGTTTATAGTACCAGTGTTGCTGTGTATTAGTACCAGTGTAGCCGTGTATAATACCAGTGTAGAGTTGTATAGTACCAGTGTCGTTGTTTATATTGCCAGTGTTGCTGTGTATTAGTACCAGTGTAGTAGTGTATAATAACAATGTAGCGTTGTATAGTACCAGTGTCGTTGTTTATAGTACCAGTGTCGCTGTGTATTAATACCAGTGTAGCTATGTATAATACCAGTGTAGTGTTGTATAGTACCAGTGTCGTTGTTTATAGTGCCAGTGTTGCTGTATATTAGTACCAGTGTAGTAGTGTATAATAACAATGTAGCGTTGTATAGTACCAGTGTCGTTGTTTATAGTGCCAGTGTCGCTGTGTATTAGTACCAGTATAGCCGTGTATAATACCATTGTAGTGTGGTATAGTAGCGGTTTAGCTGTGTATAGTACAAGTGTAGATGCATATTAGTGTAGCGTTGTATAGTACCAGTGTCGTTGTTTATAGTTCCAGTGTCACTGTGTATTAGTACCAGTGTAGCCGTGTATAATAACAATGTAGCGTTGTATAGTACCAGTGTCGTTCTTTATAGTACCAGTGTTGCTGTGTATTATTAGTACCAGTGTAGCCGTGTATAATACCAGTGTAGCGTTGTATAGTACCAGTGTCGTTGTTATATAGTGCCAGTGTTGCTGTGTATTAGTACCAAAGTATCCGTGTATAATAACAATGTAGCGTTGTATAGTACCAGTGTCGTTGTTTATAGTGCCAGTGTCACTGTGTATTAGTACCAGTGTAGCCGTGCATAATAACAATGTAGCGTTGTATAGTACCAGTGTCGTTGTTTATAGTGCCAGTGTTGCTGTGTATTAGTACCAGTGTAGCCGTGTATAATAACAATGTAGCGTTGTATAGTACCAGTGTCGTTGTTTATAGTGCCAGTGTCGCTGTGTATTATTACCAGTGTAGCCGTGTATAATACCAGTCTAGTGTTGTATAGTACCAGTGTCGTTGTTTATAGTGCCAGTGTCACTGTGTATTAGTACCAGTGTAGCCGTGCATAATAACAATGTAGCGTTGTATAGTACCAGTGTCGTTGTTTATAGTGCCAGTGTCACTGTGTATTAGTACTAGTGTGGCCGTGTATAATAACAATGTAGCGTTGTATAGTACCAGTGTCGTTGTTTATAGCGCCAGTGTTGCTGTGTATTAGTAGCAGTGTAGCCGTGTATAATAACAATGTAGCGTTGTATAGTACCAGTGTCTTGTTTATAGTGCCTGTGTTGCTGTGTATTAGTACCAAAGTAGCCGTGTATAATAACAATGTAGCGTTGTATAGTACCAGTGTCGTTGTTTATAGTGCCAGTGTTGCTGTGTATTAGTACCAAAGTAGCCGTGTATAATAACAATGTAGCGTTGTATAGTACCAGTGTCGTTATTTATAGTGCCAGTGTTGCTGTGTATTAGTACCAGTGTAGCCGTGTATAATAACAATGTAGCGTTGTATAGTACCAGTGTCGTTTTTTATAGTGCCAGTGTCGCTGTGTATTAGTACCAGTGTAGCCGTGTATAATAACAATGTAGCGTTCTATAGTACCAGTGTCGTTGTTTATTGTGCCAGTGTCACTGTGTATTAGTACCAGTGTAGCCGTGTATTATAACAATGTAGCGTTGTATAGTACCAGTGTCGTTGTTTATAGTGCCAGTGTCACTGTGTATTAGTACCAGTGTAGCCGTGTATAATAACAATATAGCGTTGTATAGTACCAGTGTCGTTGTTTATAGTGCCAGTGTCACTGTGTATTAGTACCAGTGTATCCGTGTATAATAACAATATAGCGTTGTATAGTACCAGTGTCGTTGTTTATAGTGCCAGTGTCACTGTGTATTAGTACCAGTGTAGCCGTGTATAATAACAATATAGCGTTGTATAGTACCAGTGTCATTGTTTATAGTGCCAGTGTCCCTGTGTATTAGTACCAGTGTAGCCGTGTATAATAACAATGTAGCGTTGTATAGTACCAGTGTCGTTGTTTATAGTGCCAGTGTCACTGTGTATTAGTACCAGTGTAGCCGTGTATAATAATAATGTAGCGTTGTATAGTTCCAGTGTCGTTGTTTATAGTGCCAGTGTCACTGTGTATTAGTACCAGTGTAGCCGTGTATTATAACAATGTAGCGTTGTATAGTACCAGTGTCGTTGTTTATAGTGCCAGTGTCACTGTGTATTAGTACCAGTGTAGCCGTGTATAATAACAATATAGCGTTGTATAGTACCAGTGTCGTTGTTTATAGTGCCAGTGTCACTGTGTATTAGTACCAGTGTAGCCGTGTATAATAACAATGTAGCGTTGTATAGTACCAGTGTCGTTGTTTATAGTGCCAGTGTCACTGTGTATTAGTACCAGTGTAGCCGTGTATAATAACAATATAGCGTTGTATAGTACCAGTGTCGTTGTTTATAGTGCCAGTGTCACTGTGTATTAGTACCAGTGTAGCCGTGTATAATAACAATATAGCGTTGTATAGTACCAGTGTCGTTGTTTATAGTGCCAGTGTCACTGTGTATTAGTACCAGTGTAGCCGTGTATAATAACAATATAGCGTTGTATAGTACCAGTGTCATTGTTTATAGTGCCAGTGTCGCTGTGTATTAGTACCAGTGTAGCCGTGTATAATAACAATGTAGCGTTGTATAGTACCAGTGTCGTTGTTTATAGTGCCAGTGTCACTGTGTATTAGTACCAGTGTAGCCGTGTATAATAATAATGTAGCGTTGTATAGTTCCAGTGTCGTTGTTTATAGTGCCAGTGTCACTGTGTATTAGTACCAGTGTAGCCGTGTATTATAACAATGTAGCGTTGTATAGTACCAGTGTCGTTGTTTATAGTGCCAGTGTCACTGTGTATTAGTACCAGTGTAGCCGTGTATAATAACAATATAGCGTTGTATAGTACCAGTGTCGTTGTTTATAGTGCCAGTGTCACTGTGTATTAGTACCAGTGTAGCCGTGTATAATAACAATATAGCGTTGTATAGTACCAGTGTCATTGTTTATAGTGCCAGTGTCGCTGTGTATTAGTAGCAGATTAGCCGTGAATAATACCAGTGTAGTGTTGTATAGTACCAGTGTCGTTGTTTATAGTGCCAGTGTCGCTGTGTATTAGTAGCAGATTAGCCGTGAATAATACCAGTGTAGTGTTGTATAGTACAAGTGTCGTTGTGTATTAGTAAAAGTGTAGCCGTGTATAGTACCAGTGTAGCGTTGTATAGTACAAGTTTTGTGGTGTATAATACCATTGTAGTGTGGTATAGTAGCGGTTTAGCTGTGTATAGTACAAGTGTAGATGCATATTAGTGTAGCGTTGTATAGTACCAGTATCGTTGTTTATAATGCTAGTGTCGCTGAGTGTTAGTACCAGTGTAGCCGTGTATAATAACAGTGTAGCGGAGTATATTAGCAGTGTAGCTGTGTATAGTACTAGTGTAGGTGCATAGTATTAGTGTAGCGTTGTACAGTGCCAATGTCGCTGCGTATACCACTAGTGTAACTCTGTATTGGTAGCAGTGTAGCGATGTATATAGTCAGTGTAGCAGTCAATTGAACCAAAGTAGTGGTGTATAGTACCAGTATAAAGGATAATAGCACCAGTATAGTGATGTATAGTATCAGTGTAGTGGTGAATAGTACCAGCATAGAGATGTATGGTACCTGTATAGCGGTTTATAGTGGCAGTGTAGCGATTTATAGTGGTAGTGTAGCTATTTCAAGTGGCAGTGTAGTAATTTATAGTACCAGTGTAGCACTATTGTACAAGTGTAGTTTTATATAGTAACAGTGTAGTGGTGTAGTGCGAGCGTAGCGGTGTATAGTGCTAGGATATCGGTGTACAGTACCAATGTAGCAGTGTAAAGTACCAATGTAGGTATGTATAGTGCTACAGTAGATGTGTATAGTAGCATTGTAGCCATATGTGTTCGTTTAATATTCAGAACGAATTTACGGCTTTGAAATATTTTATGTAAAATGGAGCAGCCAGATTTAATTTATATAAAAGAAGCTCGAATTTCTAGAACATTAATATTAATTACAAGATTTTCTTTAAAAAGTTAAACAAAAATGAATAAAGGTAATCGTTTCAAAATACGTCTTAATTTCGTAATATAAGCGTGTTTTATCTTTAAAAAATAAAACGTCGGTGCTATACATAAATTTTATAAAATTAAAAGAAAATCTTATACGTGTAATTCTTGTGTGAACTACAACATTCACCTTATTTTTATGTCAAATTTAGTCCTTTATCATTGAGAGTTTATATTCACCTTAAACTTGATCAACAGCATCATCCCTAATCTGAACGGCCAACTTCTCTTTAGCTTAAACTACGCCATACATCATTGGGCGTGTAATTTTTACCAGTTCTAACCAGAACATACATCTTCTCTTTATCTCAAATTACGCTGTAGGCCCTATATAATTTTGCATTATTTTTTTTAAAATTTGATCAACATCATCATTCCAACCTGACCATATATCTTCTCTTTATCTCAAATTACGCTGTAGGCCCTATATAATTTTGCAATAATTTTTTTTAAATTTGATCAACATCATCATTCCAACCAGACCATACATCTTCTCTTTGTCTCAAATTACGCCGTAGGCCCTATATAATTTTGCATATTTTTTTTAAAAATTTGATCAACATCATCATTCCAACCAGACCATACATCTTCTTTTTATCTCAAATTACGCCGTAGGCCCTATATAATTTTGCATTATTTTTTTAAAATTTGATCAACATCATCATTCCAACCAAACCATATCTTCTCTTTATCTCAAATTACGCCGTAGGCCCTATATAATTTTGCATAATTTTTTTAAAAATTTGATCAACATCATCATTCCAACCAGACCATACATCTTCTCTTTATCTCAAATTACGCCGTAGGCCCTATATAATTTTGCAATAATTTTTTTTAAATTTGATCAACATCATCATTCCAACCAGACCATACATCTTCTCTTTGTCTCAAATTACGCCGTAGGCCCTATATAATTTTGCATAATTTTTTTAAAAATTTGATCAACATCATCATTCCAACCAGACCATACATCTTCTTTTTATCTCAAATTACGCCGTAGGCCCTATATAATTTTGCATTATTTTTTTAAAATTTGATCAACATCATCATTCCAACCAGACTATACATCTTCTCTTTATCTCAAATTACGCCGTAGGCCCTATATAATTTTGCATTATTTTTTTAAAATTTGATCAACATCATCATTCCAACCAAACCATATCTTCTCTTTATCTCAAATTACGCCGTAGGCCCTATATAATTTTGCATTATTTTTTTAAAATTTGATCAACATCATCATTCCAACCAGACTATACATCTTCTCTTTATCTCAAATTACGCCGTAGGCCCTATATAATTTTGCATTATTTTTTTAAAATTTGATCAACATCATCATTCCAACCAGACTATACATCTTCTCTTTATCTCAAATTACGCCGTAGGCCCTATATAATTTTGCATTATTTTTTTAAAATTTGATCAACATCATCATTCCAACCAGACTATACATCTTCTCTTTATCTCAAATTACGCCGTAGGCCCTATATAATTTTGCATTATTTTTTTAAAATTTGATCAACATCATCATTCCAACCAAACCATATCTTCTCTTTATCTCAAATTACGCCGTAGGCCCTATATAATTTTGCATTATTTTTTTAAAATTTGATCAACATCATCATTCCAACCAGACTATACATCTTCTCTTTATCTCAAATTACGCCGTAGGGCCTATATAATTTTGCATTAATTTTTTTAAAATTTGATCAAAATCATTACGCTGTATATCATTGGGGGTTATTTTTCACTTTCAACTAGATCATAAGCATTATCCTTACCAGAACTTCTATTTAGTAGTTTAGAGCTTAGCTAGTGAGGACTATTCACAAATGTAAAACACGAAATAGTTAACTCAAAATCTCATCAAAAGTTAGTTTTCAATAAACAAATACTCTAGTTCACAACAAACTAGTTTCGGCGACGATGTTGCCTTCCTCAGTGCTTGGCTACTACTCACTTAGTAGTAGCCAAGCACTGAGGAAGGTGACATCGTCATCAAAACTAGTCTGTTGTGAACTAGTGCGTTTGTTTATTAAAAACTAATTTTTAGTGAGATTTTGAGTCCACTGTTTAGTGTTTTACGTTGCGAAACTTTTATCTTTTCACAATCTCAAAATTACGCCTTCATTGGGCATTTCCTTCTTTTCCCAGTTTTATCATAGGCATTATCCCAACCAGAATATCCCAACCTTTATATCTTCTATTTAGCTTAAATAAAGTTCTAAATAATTATGGTTTCAAATTTCACTTTCAGCATTATCCCCAATCAGAACTCTACTCTTCTCTTTATTTCAAAATACGCCGTATATCAATTGACGTTTAATTTTCTCTTTCTACTTGATCAACAGCATTTCCCCCAAACTGAACGTCCGTTCTGGTCTTTAGATTAAATTACAAGAGGTTATTTTTGTAATAACTTCCTCTGAATGTGATTGCTTTGCAGTGGAAATGTACATAAGGATTTCAATAAAAGGTTTTGGGGGTTAAGAGATTTCATTTACTTAAAATAATAAAATAAATTTAATTTATTTTATAGGTTTACCTATATTTTATTTGCAATTATTCCTATGTATTAATTTATCATGTAGGTTAACTACATTAGTAGTATGGTCGAGTCTATAGAATTTCATCACTCTACGGCAATTAAGGCGTATTTAAACCGATCGCAAAGACACATATGAAATCCCCCTTCTGAAAGTTAACAATGAGTTATAATCATGTATTTTGTTGTATTATGTTGTAAGATAGTCTATTATCTATAATACGTTTCCTTCGTGATCTTAATGTGTGAAAATTCCACCAACAATACTGAACTGCGAACATTAAGCAAGTGATGGGTTTATCAGTATCCACCTCATTTACTGCATTGCACATTAAACCAATAACAGAGTTCGCATCACAATGGGCGACTTGACACCCAATTTCCCCATTTCACTCCTCAATTCACACCACTATCTGTTGCAAAGCTCGTTTCCTGGCGGCTGACAACGGTTATAAACACAACTGGCCGCGTGATAAAACGGGATAGACTGTTCATTGCGCACAATCAATTATAAAGCAATTATGGTGAAGGAAAGGTTGTTTGTGTTAAGTTTTAAAAAAACAGTAATATTTGCTGATCTGTAATGCTGTTAATGGTTTTTCGAAAAAAAAATTCACTGAAAACCTGAAAAGACACCACCTAAAAAAATATTCAATGGGGCTGTCCGACAAAAGAGAGTACTTAATTTGAAAAATGTATTCAATAACGTTTTTAACAGAAACCTAGGCAGTAGAAAACTTGTATTATATTTTGAAAAATGAACTTAATAAAATTTGTATTTAACAAATTTATTTGAAAACTGTTCTTAATAGGTGTCAGATGCGCTTGAGGGAGTTTTTATTTCAAAAATTGGAATTAAAATATATAAATCATTATCATTATACTGAAATGATTTTAGTAAGATTTATGGATGTATATAAAAATATACTTATTGACTGATAATAGATATTTAATTATAACATTTTTCAACTTCATAATATACAATAAATAGAGTAGCCTATGTATTTAAACAGCTGTTTTACCACATAACCTATAAAATAAAATCGTTATTGTATCGATTGTACAAAATCGTATGTTAACACTTTAGTTAAGCAAAAGCGTGAAGAGCGTCCCGTGACGTGACAGATGAAATGATTTTAGGCCTACTACCGTGCATGATATATTTTACACAGCTAGAAGAATATTCACTTCAATAAATTTAAGAAAAAGAACTTTCCAACTACTCGTGATTAGACAGAATTAGTAACGAATCTAAGAATTTACCATTACATTAACATCGAATACATCTTCCTCAACGAGTTCTGAACCCTCAATCCCAACTGTAACGAAAATTAAATTAGACTACTAAGGTAAACCGAACTTTACTGAGAAAAATTACAGAACGATACAACACAAATAAATTTTGCGTATTTTGTTAATCTGGATAAACATTTTTATTTAATTTATAATTTTTGTTTAATATTTATAAATACATTTATAGGCTATAATTAGGGCAACCGACAAAGGCTGTGTAATATGTTATTGTCTAAGTATGTCATTACAAGGAACAAAATGATAGGCTGTGTTCGAGATACAGGACCTTTCAAGAGCCATCAAACCACCCATGCGGACCTACTCACAACGGGAGTTATTTTACGGGTGAATAATTTTTCCAAAAAGGATATTTGTATTCCAAATCAAGGCACATAATAAACAGTTTAATTTACACGTGTAAAGATTACGCTGGTGTGTTTGCTTCGGCATAGGGCTCCTAATTACCGAATTATATCGAGTATGAAACAAACAACTCCAATTTACTGATCGTTACATTCGCGGACAGAATTTTATTATGTCTTTATTACAGAGTGAAGTATTGTTGATTGATTTGATAACTCGACAACACTAAACAAATGCAATTAGAGTAGAAATAAGATGGCAGTATATTAACTGTTTGTGTGGTCTATTTCGCGCTTATTTTCCAGCTAAATTAGCGTAAAGCTTTCTTGGACTCATTTCTAATTGTTTCACTGAAAGCAACATTTAACGCCTACAACTGCTTGGAGGAAAAGAGAACGTGTGTGCTTTAACGATCACACTTTTAACACTAGTTTTTTTCTTTCGAGTTAAGCAGACTATGTTAGCTTGACTGTTTTTTTTTCATTCATCTTGACACTTTCCTGTTACTTAGTTAGTTTCTGTTTCTTTCATTTTAGGCCTTTCCTGATAGTTCTGACATCTTTTTAAAGACTCACGTTTCAGAATTTTTTCTCACGTGTTTTCCATTCAATACAACTCTTTTCATTCCAGTGAATAGAATAGAGTTTATCCAAGGAATTACATAGAGATATTAATTTCGTAATTTTTATTCAATAATGTAACGTAATCATCAAAAACAATTCCATTTTTTTAATGTTTACGGAGAGGAGCCGATACCTGACACAACATTTAAACACTATAAATACAACAGCGAGAGAGACAGAGACAGACAGAGTGAGAGAGAGAATGTGTCTCACCTACAATCGCGTGCGTATACCCTCCCCCACACGCACACACGCACGCACACACGCACGCAAGCACGCACAAATCACACACACACACACAAACAAACACACGCTCGCTCGCTCGCTCGCTTGCTCGCACTTTCAACAAATTAGTCCCACCTACAAATAGGCATATGATAACAGGTAGCGAGAACACACAATACAATAATAAAATAATAACAATAATAGGCTTCAATAAATAAAATCTTCGAGTTATCATAAACAGGTGATAATCAGTTTGAATATTATTACGAATGATGGACTGGAAATATACTGAATAAAAGCATAAAACCCCATGATTGGGAAGCCTCTTGGGTTACTCTTGTGCAGGGTTACTAAAGTTGATGGGGCGGGGTATAGAATGGCGTTTTACCAGTTACAACCAGGTGTAAGAAGAAGGGTTGGATTATTAGATTAGAGAAGCCATTTCGTGGCTAGGAACGGTTAAGCTAGATGTTCTGAGCTATACCAGATAGTAGAGATACTTCCTGGATATCTTACCCACTCAATTGGGTGGAAAAGATTTGTCTACCTACAACCACGCACGAGCGTTTTGTGTATCCCTACTGAGTATAACGACCTTACTCTCATTCACGCCATCATTCCGCAATCGTACCCCATTCCAACCAAGCGATTTATGCCTTAATCTCCTCTTCAGAATAAAACATCAAAATATAGTCAACATTCCTGCATCACATCTACAAAAACGTGTGAAGTATAGGAAAACGTCAGTAAAAAAATATATTTAATCAAAATTTTCATTCCTGTCCAGTATGACATAGTCCGTATGTCATAAATCTACCAAATATAAAAAGTCCATAACTCAATACCAAAGCCCGGCGGAATTACAATTTTCTCAGTGTATGAATAACTTGGAAATTTATTTTATAATTTTGCATTAAATTTTGAAAACTGCTGTTTCTTTAGTCAATGTCAATGTAATTTTCATTATTTGAATTTTTATTTGTCTACATTTATTCAAATCACCCGAGGTTTTAACGTTTGACCTAGTATCATTACAATCAATCTAACAATTAATAAGCACTTAATAACCAATTATTCATAATATTATCGTTTGTTTTATTTGGAGTGATTATTTATTAGTTAAATGCGTGCTAAATTAGCTTTTATTAAATTAAAACCCTTTTTTTCTCTTTTACCTTAGTTTTAAAAGCATTTTTCTACATATAAGATATAATTATATGTTCCCAGCACTTTTTTCATTTTACACCACTGGTGTAACAGTGTGCTATGTTTTATAAACAACAGTTGATTTTATACTGAGTTAAATTTACCTCGTTTTTGTATTTTAAGGATTTTACGTTTTAGGGCTAGTTTTTCTGGATTAAGTAGGCCTATTATTTGTTTTCTGTGATCCTAAGGACTTTCCTCATCACCAGGTGATTGTTTTTTGGAGTATGGTTGAGATCTGGATAACTGGTAGTTACAATTTTTTTTTTTTACTGAACAGTGATGTTATTTTTAGGGTTTTAGTTTTGGGCCTAGTTTTTTTCACACTAAGTTTAATTTTTTTCTGTGGTCCTGAGGACTTTCTGTATCACCAAGTGTAGTGTTTTTGTAACTTGAATGAGATCTGGGTAACCAATAGTTAACAATTGTTTTTTTACTGAACAGTGATGTTATTTTTACGATTTTAATTTTCGGGGATAGTTTTCCACCCTACGTTTTAATGGTTTCTGTGATCCTGATGACTTTCTAAATCACTAGTTGATTTTTTTAAAAATAAGTTTTCCAGACTTCTGTGTAGAGGACTTTCTATATCATCAGGTGTAATGTTTTTTTGAAATATGGTTGAGCTGTGGGTAAGCGATAGTTAGCGGTTTTCCTTTTTTTACTGAACAGCTATTTACTTTTTGGGGATTTGGGGCGCCTGCGCTGTTTTATTATACTTTCTGTGTTACTTAGTACTTTGTTAATTACCAGGTGTAATGTTTTTGCTGTATGGTAGAGGCTTCGGTAACCTGTAGTTAGCTATTTTCTCTTTTTACTGAAAAGTTATGTTATTTTTATTACCTTTTGAGGTTTTAGGATCTGGGCCACATGCACTATTTTATTATTTTTTCTGTTCTTCTTAGTCCGTTTTTTCATTATCAGGTGTCAAATTTTTGAAATATTGGTGAAGTCTGGGTAACC
>JBAIZL010000218.1:87500-90000 GCA_036971475.1 Prosapia bicincta | reverse complement strand
GAGTTGAATGCATTTTGCATATCCAGAGTGACTACTGCGCAGTATTTTTTCTCACCATCAGTCCATCTGTCTCCTGTAGTCGCATCCTTTGCTGTGCTAACTACCATATTAATCGCATCAGCCGTTGACCTTCCTCTGCGAAAACCATACTGACTATCTGACAGATGCTTTTCAACTATTTCCTCTATTCTTGTATACATAATCCGCTCAAAAATCTTTTCCGCCGAGTCAAGCATGCAGAGTGGACGATAGGATGATGGTTCGTCCGGTGGCTTTTTTCCTTTTGACAAAAGGACAAGTCTCTGCAGCTTCCATTTGGTAGGAAAGTGCCCTTCCTGTACGCATCTATTGTACATATGTAGGAACATCCCTGACGCTATATTTATGGCTCTTTTCAGGGCAATGTTCGGGATACCATCGGGTCCTGGTGCCTTATTGTTTCTCAATCTTGAGCTCGCAGACATTAGCTCCTCTAATGTTATCGGTGGGACCGGCTCGTCAGTGCAGAAGTTACCTATCTGTAGCTGTTGTTGTCGCGGGAAGAGGACAATCCTCCGCGACAATCCTCCCCAATAGAACCGGACAGGTGGGTGAGGCCTGTGATTGAGGTTTTACTCTTTTCATAACCACTTTATATGGTCTGCCCCATGGGTCACCTTCTGCCTGTTCCACTAGTTCTTGCCAGCAGTGTGCCTTACTGCTTTTGATGGCCTTAACCAGTTTGAGCCGCGCAGCTTTATAGGATTCCTTCCGGTCGCTATAATTCGGTTTTTTCCTGCCTCTAGTGACGCTTCTTCTTGCTCGGATGGCCTCCTGGCGACTGTTGGCGATGTCATTATTCCACCAATACATGGGAGGGTGATCATTTCTCGGACGCTTTCGCGTCATTGTGGCGTCACATGCAGCGGCAACTCTGCACATTACTTCCTTCACCTCATTCTGTGCATCATTTGCTGTAATGGCTTCGCTATTGAAGGCCACTTGGAATAGCTCCGCATCGAATTTACTAGCGTTCCATCCTTTGAGGTTCGTCCTTTTACGTGAGGGCCCCTTCTTAACCTGTTCCCCCATCACTTCAAAGCTGATGACCCGATGGTCGCTCATATTGAAAATATCATGTACCGTCCAGGCATTGCCCCCGCTGGTCAAGCTGGGACTAGCCCATGTAAGATCAACGATCGAGCTTCCACTATTCCTCTCAAATGTCGGGAGGGTTCCGGTATTCAGGAGGGCCATGTGCAAGAAGGACATCGCCTGGAACGTTTTATTTCCTCTTTCATTCGTTTTCTTGCTGCCCCACTCCAATGCCCAGGCATTAAAATCACCAGCTATCACACTGGGGGAGTGTTCCTTGACATCCTTTACTAGCCTGTCAAGCAGGTCCGTAAATTCACTGGTGTTTAGGCTGGGCGGAGCATATATGCTATAAAAATGCACTCCTCCAAGCGTAGCCCTCACATATCCTCTTTGGGTGCTATCTGGCTGGTCTTCAAAGGGGCGGTCATTGCACGACCATATAGCAGCCTTTCCCGTGGCATCGGTAATCCATGCTTGTGTTTTGAGCCTAGTGTACGGGTCCACCATAGTCACTAGGTCAATTTTCATCTCTCTGACCAGTTGGGTCAGTAGATCGTGTGCGGCCTCACAATGGTTCAGATTATGCTGTAATATTCTCATTTTCGGCTGCCGGGTTTACCCTTGTTCTTCTCATGGAAGAGAGTGCACTTATAGCTACCCGCTATGTGATTGGAATTTCTTTCTCCCTCCGAGCATAGGGGACAGCACGGTTCATTCGGACAGTCGGCGATTTTATGGCCCACCTGGCTACACTTGAGGCAAAGGCTGGATCTGTCGATTTGGCTCGTGCAGTATCCAGCCATATGCCCTGAGTTCCAGCAATTAAAGCACTTTAACGGCCTTCTTACCTCCTTCACAGAGCAATTGACCAGTCCTATTCGGATTCTGCCCTTTTCGCCTAGGACGCTACGAGCCACCTCAACTGGCAGTCTGACAGAAGCAGTTAGGGTTCCCCTGTAGGCCGGTCGCAGAGCTCTTATGGAGCTATCCACAATTGTGCACTCGCTACCTGCTACTTTTTGAAGGGTTGCTTTGATTTCTGATTTAGTGGTTGTCTCTTCAATGTCCCTAATTAGGAGCTGCACTTCATGGTACTTTCCAGTTACCACTGCCTTATCCCCCAGTACTTCAGTCATCCTTCTTTGGAGGGGTTCCAACTTATCCCCGTTTTCTCTGCTGAGGACTATCAGCATTTGGTCGATCCTTAGCCTTCTGACCTTGTCGATATTGCCCTCCAGTTCATTCCCTTGGAGACCTTCCTTCACCTTCTTTAGAATGTCGGCGTATGAAGCGTCGTTTTGTGCGCTGAAGAGAAGGGCCCCAGGTAATGTTTGTTTCTCTTTAGCACGCTTTTTCTTTCCCGTAACCTGCTTCCATTGCTCTTCTTCGTGTTCCTTCTTTGGTTTCCACTCCTTCTGTTGTT
>JBAIZL010000217.1:15000-17500 GCA_036971475.1 Prosapia bicincta | reverse complement strand
ATGTTTGGTATAACTTATGGCCTTCTACTAGGCACCTAAACTCTTGTATATTCATTATTTGATGTGTCATTCTCTTGACAGACTCTTCGACACTTAACCGTCAAAAATCATACAATATGCTTGGTATAACTTATGGCCTTCTACTAGGTACCTAAACTCTTGTATATTCATTATTTGATGTGTCATTCTCTTGACAGACTCTTCGACACTTAACCGTCAAAAATCATACAATATGTTTGGTATAACTTATGGCCTTCTACTAGGTACCTAAACTCTTGTATATTCATTATTTGATGTGCCATTCTGTTGACAGACTCTTCGACACTTAACCGTCAAAAATCATACAATATGCTTGGTATAACTTAGGGCCTTCTACGAGGTAACTAATCCCCTGTATATTCAATATATTGATTATTCATTTTCTTGACAGACTCTTCAACAATTACCCGTCAACAATATTGCAATATGCTTACTATAACTCATAAAGAAAACAATAATATATTTATCTCATTTATTAAATACAGATAATTAACGATGCTTGGGCAGATGATCGCAAAGTGTTAATTCTAGGGCATATGTCGTCAACCGCATTGTGGAAAACTACAATCAACCTACCGGGAGGATATATCAACAACCGATATCATCGTGCCGGAGGCATATGTAGACAACTGATATCAACATGCCGGGGGCATGTGTCGACATCCACAATCGCCGTACCGAGAACATTTGTGCAGAACTTTAATGAACGTTCTTAGAGGGTAGGTCGCCAACCGCATTGTGGAAAACTATAATCAACGTACCGGGAAGATATATTGACAACCGATATCATCGTGCCGGGGGCATATGTAGACAACTGATATCTACATGCCGGGTGTATATGTCGACATCCACAATCGCCGTACCGAGAACATTTGTGCAGAACTTTAATGAACGTTCTTAGAGGGTAGGTCGCCAACCGCATTGTGGAAAACTATAATCAACGTACCGGGAGGATATATCGACCACCGATATCATCGTGCCGGGGGCATATGTAGACAACCGATATCATCGTGCCGGGGGCATATGTAGACAACCGATATCATCTTGCCGGGTGCATATGTAGACAACTGATATCAACATGTTGGGGGCATGTGTCGACATCCACAATCGCCGTACCGAGAATATTTGTGCAAAACTTTAATAAACGTTCTTAGAGGATAGGTCGCCAACCGCATTGTGGAAAACTATAATCAACGTACCGGGAGGATATATCGACCACCGATATCATCGTGCCGGGGGCATATGTAGACAACCGATATCATCGTGCCGGGGGCATATGTAGACAACCGATATCATCCTGCCGGGTGCATATGTAGACAACTGATATCATCGTGCCGGGGTCATATGTAGACAACTGATATCATCGTGCCGGAGGCATATGTAGACAAGCGATATCATCGTGCCGGGGGCATTTGTCGACATCCACAATCGCCGTACCGAGAACATTTGTGCAGAACTTTAATAAACGTCCTTGGAGGATATCAATCCCGACAATCGATATCATGCTTGGGGCTTATGTCGTACAGTCGATGCCATTTAGAACAACTAATATCGGCAATAATTTTGTAATGAAGAGTAGATTGTGTATAAAACTCTATGCAATATCGAATCTTGGATTGGGAAGAATGTGAAATAAAAATCTCAAAGAGAAATGTCATGAATTAATAGAAACCATTTGTAACCATAAATGATGAATATGAAATAAATGGGAAAATAATATTTTTTTCTAGGTTAGAATGATCCTACCGAAAGTTGAATCAACAAATTCCTTGCAGTGTAAGTATTTCAAGTTACTACCTTTCTACTGCAAAAGGGAAACAACTCAATACGACTTGACGAATTCAACGTTCCAAATATTTGTATACCTAGTTTGATATATGTTCCTCTGTCAAGAAGATTTAGTCTTGCGTTTCGATGGAAACATTCTAAATTATAATTTATTATAAGACCGTAGTAGAACATATTATAAATGTGCTTACAATCAAGTCAATTGATTTTAAACTTTAAATACATTACCAAACTTCCATACATTTTTAAAAGTCATTTTTAAAACACGCGACAGTTCAATAAGACAAGGGGAATATCTCATATTCGGAATGGTTTACCAATTCATTCTTTGATTGGACTACTGAACAAATATAAAAATGTTATTTTTATAAACGTAATTCTGAAACAATATCAATATATCACCTGCCATACATATTGAAAGGAAATAGAATACAAAAATGTCAGTCTTCGTTTGGTTCCTTATATTGTACGTCAAAATGTATAAATGCATTTTATTTCAACCGGATGTACAGGTTAGGAAATTGCATCACTTAAAGTGATACATACGCCACTTGGAGTGTTTTATTCACTGAACCGCTCAACGTTTCGATTTGAAAGCGATTTAATTTAATTTATAAAACTCATTACTTCTTTATTTCAAATATCCCAACTTTAATTTTAATTTATTTCTTCA
>JBAIZL010000217.1:0-10000 GCA_036971475.1 Prosapia bicincta | reverse complement strand
GGAGGCAGTGGACATGAAGTGGGATTTTGTCATGTAAAGTACTCAGGTGTCTATTGTAAACACATTTGCTTAGAGCTGCAATACTAGAAATAACGATGTAACTTAAATAACAAATTTCATACATGTTGTAAGCCTATTTTCATCTGCCTAGTAAATGCCTCATAAAAAAAGCATACTGATTAAATAAGACATATTACTTGAATGCTGCGGCGTTTTACAACACTTCATTATTATTTGATACTTGTAGCGCTTGGAATGTTGTGAAGTAATGCCATTATATATAATTACAAAGTTTAGATTTAATTACGTTTATGACAAACGTTATAGGAAAAGTTTGATTTGATGCAAAGTTAGAAAAGTGTATCTGTTTAGGAGAAATGTGCAATATCGATGCAACTGCATTGCTCTTGGAAATTCGGCTCTGGGATTCCTGTGATGTGTTATGCTTTTTATTTCCATCCCTCCGTAACATAATATCCAGTTTTATAAGTCGTTGCAACCATCTTTTGTACAAATCAAATAATTACAACCTACTTCAATAAATTTGCAACGATTTTATTATTTTGATCATGTTTTGCTCCTTTAACAAGTTTTTTAGTTCTTTCTATAAAATAAATAAAACGTCCTGACCACAAAAAACCAATGTTATCTAAATCTTAATGTACATTTCTATTGCAAAACAATCATGCTCAGAGGAAACTGTCAAAGTAAACCAGGAGTTTTTTAATTTGTGTAACGGTATCTACTGAAAAAGATTACTTTTCAATCCTTGCAAAAAAGGTTATTTTTGGGTAAAGATTTTTATTTATTTAGTGAAAAAGATATATATTTGCAAAAGTTTGATATAAAGTTATTTGTTTGGATTATATCAGCTAAGAGTTAACTATTACTATGCAATTTTTAAATAATTAAATTCCAATAAAACACGGATATATATCACTATTATTACATTTATACAAATAGATATAAGTATTTAAATACCGTTTATCCTAATTATATATTCCAAAGTCTAATTACATGTGTTCTAAATATAGACTACACATAACACTTAGATTATAGAAGAAATAATAAGAATTAACTTGATGAAGAACCAAGATCTATCGAATTCGTAAAATCAACTAAATCATAAATTCTCTTGCGAAGCGAATAAAAGTTATAGTTTGAGCGATTTACTATTATTAGACATTAGAAATTCCCAAGAATGTGTGTAGCAAACTGGAGAGTAATATTTTGTTCAGGTAACTAAAAGAAGTTTTGTTATTTACTTTAATATTATTCGAGGACAGGTTTAAATAACTTTCCAATGTTCAGTATTTCCTGTATGGTCAGAAACATTAATGTTCAGTATTTTCCTGTATAATCAGAAACATTAATGTTCAGTATTTTTCTGTATAGTCAGAAACATTAATGTTCAGTATTTTCCTGTATAATCAGAAACATTGATGTTCAGTATTTTCCTGTATAATCAGAAGCATTAATGTTCAGTATTTTCCTGTATAATCAGAAACATTAATGTTCACTATTTTCCTGTATAATCAGAAACATTAATGTTCAGTATTTTTCTGTATAATCAGAAACATTAATGTTTAGTATTTTCCTGTATGGTCAGAAACATTAATGTTCAGTATTTTCCTGTATAATCAGAAACATTAATGTTCAGTATTTTTCTGTATAATCAGAAACATTAATGTTCACTATTTTCCTGTATAATCAGAAACATTAATGTTCAGTATTTTCCTGTATAATCAGAAACATTAATGTTCAGTATTTTCCTGTATGGTCAGAAGCATTAATGTTCAGTATTTTCCTGTATAATCAGAAACATTAATGTTCAGTATTTTCCTGTATGGTCAGAAGCATTAATGTTCAGTATTTTCCTGTATAATCAGAAATATTAATGTTCAGTATTTCCTGTATAATCAGAAACATTATTGTTCAGTATTTTCCTGTACTGTCAGAAGCATTAATGTTCAGTATTTTCCTGTATAATCAGAAACATTATGGTTCAGTATTTTCCGGTATGGTCAGAAGCATTAATGTTCCGTATTTTCCTGTATAATCAGAAACATTAATGTTCAGTATTTTCCTGTATAATCAGAAACATTAATGTTCAGTATTTTCCTGTATAATCAGAAGCATTAATGTTCAATATTTTCCTGTATAGTCAGAAACATTATTGTTCAGTATTTTCCTGTATGGTCAGAAGCATTAATGTTAAGTATTTTCCTGTATAATCAGAAACATTTTTGTTCAGTATTTCCTGTATAATCAGAAACATTATTGTATAGTATTTTCCTGTATAATCAGAAACATTATTGTTCAGTATTTTCCTGTATGGTCAGAAGCATTAATGTTCAGTATTTTCCTGTATAATCAGAAACATTACTGTTCAGTATTTTCCTGTATAATCAGAAACGTTATTGTTCAGTATTTTCCTGTATGGTCAGAAGCATTAATGTTCAGTATTTTCCTGTATAATCAGAAACATTATTGTTCAGTATTTTCCTGTATGGTCAGAAGCATTAATGTTCAGTATTTTCCTGTATGGTCAGAAGCATTAATGTTCAGTATTTTCCTGTATAATCAGAAACGTTATTGTTCAGTATTTTCCTGTATAATCAGAAACGTTATTGTTCAGTATTTTCCTGTATGGTCAGAAGCATTAATGTTCAGTATTTTCCTGTATAATCAGAAACGTTATTGTTCAGTATTTTCCTGTATAATCAGAAACGTTATTGTTCAGTATTTTCCTGTATGGTCAGAAGCATTAATGTTCAGTATTTTCCTGTATAATCAGAAACGTTATTGTTCAGTATTTTCCTGTATAATCAGAAACGTTATTGTTCAGTATTTTCCTGTATGGTCAGAAGCATTAATGTTCAGTATTTTCCTGTATAATCAGAAACGTTATTGTTCAGTATTTTCCTGTATAATCAGAAACGTTATTGTTCAGTATTTTCCTGTATGGTCAGAAGCATTAATGTTCAGTATTTTCCTGTATAATCAGAAAAGTTATTGTTCAGTATTTTCCTGTATAATCAGAAACGTTATTGTTCAGTATTTTCCTATATGGTCAGAAGCATTAATGTTCAGTATTTTCCTGTATAATCAGAAACATTAATGTTCAGTATTTTCCTGTATAATCAGAAACATTATTGTTCAGTATTTTCCTGTATAATCAGAAACATTAATGTTCAGTATTTTCCTGTATAATCAGAAACATTATTGTTCAGTATTTTCCTGTATAATCAGAAACATTAATGTTCAGTATTTTCCTGTATAATCAGAAACATTATTGTTCAGTATTTTCCTGTATAATCAGAAACATTAAATATTTGTTTAAATTAATCTACTTGAAAACATGGATTTTACTAAACTTTTTTTTCACTACTCTTAAGTTACGTTACATTTCCAGTTTTTAAATTAGTAATATGCCAATCAGAAACTGTATTATTTCGTAATATGTTGGCGTCACATATCTAGTATTTGATTTCTTATTTACCACAGTCATTTAATTACGAAATTTATTTATTATTTATGACTTCAGACATTGCTTGCTATACTAACAAGCATTTCCATTGGGCTGGTAAGTAATAGTTTAAATATAAATTAATAACCTATAGTTAGAATTTAGAGTTGAACTTAGTATAAACACTTAAAAATATAAGAACTAATAGGTAACGCATACGTAACCAATTGTCTACGGGAAAATACAGGCTTTGTTGTGTTGTTATGATTTATTTTATAAATCATATTAATTGGAATTAGCCTCATGATCATCAGTTTCTTTAATGTATATTTACTAACTCTCAATCTACAAATGGCATACTTAAGTGTTTTCCATCAACGGGATGTTGCTATTACTCTTGCTGTCAAAATAAGAATTCAGTTTGCAACACTGAACAAATTGTAACAGTTTTTGAACATTAACTTCCGTAAGAAAATGACAACTTTAACTTTTGGATTTTATTCGAAAGCTGTTTAGAAGTGGCACCAAAAGAACATATTGCTTTATATTACTTTACGTACGGTAAATTAACCTAGTTTTATTATACGGCTATTTATTTGTATTTCGTTTCATTTATTAAAAAATAATGTAAAATAGAAAAATAAAATGGAGGGACAGTCACTTTTGGAAACCTTGCTTGAATAATTAAAATAAAATTAAAACCTACAACAATACGGGATGTATTCCTGGAATTTTCAGTTTTAACAATATAATAATTGTCTCTCAGGTTTATAAACTTCGCATTATTAGTGTTTGTGATTCCTTAACCGCCCACAAAAGTGTCGTATAGTCTAATAAAAATAAACATTAACACAAGTTTCTGAAATTCTGGAATTAGTATTCCTAGCTTATGTAGCAATACAAGCTCACAGAGCTTGCATTGAAAAGTGGTAATTATTCTTACTCAAATATTTACAGCAAATAAAAATAACAAACTCTTAGTGTCTTTGGAAGCAATGATATGTTATTTAACCTCTTAGATAAACTAAACTTAGACATGAAGGTAAATATCTTTAGGCTTAAATATTTCAACTTTTTTTTAATGTATGAAGAAATTTCGTCTATAATTTTGATGGGTAAAGATTATTCATTTTATTATTTGATCTGTTTTGTTATTTGTCTGAGTCATATACGCAAAAAACGTTTGTAATAAAATGTATAGTGCTATTATCTTAATGCATGACAAAGGTTAATATAAAAGAAATAAATTTAAATGGATTGATATCACCAAATGGATGGATGCTCTTATAATGCAAGAATTTGTTCATAGGATCGCCACAGTAACAATAGCCTATGAAATAAAAAACGGATTGTGTACATTGGTATGATTACTGCAAAGGACTGCTAAAGGATATGGGGGGGGCTAATGATGTCACGTGGGCAACAGTATGTGCACAGTGTATGCACTGTATATAAGTTGCATTTGTTCTGACTTTAAAGTAACTATACAAGACATTTTTATTCACCTATATAATAGTAAATACTACCCTCTTATGATTAAAAAATACTGTTTAATGTCAAACAGTGTTTCTTATAAACTCCCTAAATGTAAAAGAAGTGTTCGGTGTCCGATTTTCTGATGATGGTTTGAAATCTGAAACTACTCTGACCTTGACAGAGACGGACTTTGTAATGAGGAAGCACGTTGCATTACTTGACCCAATATTTATAGAAATAGTTTCTGCATGGAGCAAACTCTGTGATGGTAACGTAAACAAAATTACCTTAGATGAAAACCGTCAGAATGTTGTACATAACAAATTACATCAGTTTGTAACATGTATGGGGCGCGTAGACAGGAGATAAATAGGAGCAAAGCATTTACGCACGAAACGCCTTCATCTGCCGCCTTATTAGAGTTATGACAGTTATACATTTCCATTTTAACTGGGATTTATTCATATTATTACAAATTTTTTATGCAACACGTTTTTTTTACAGTTTAGCGTTAGCATTTATTATAAGGTTAATTTCAGAAAGATTTCCTAACATGAAACAAAATTTTAAAGTGGTATAATCTGTTATACAAGGCCATTTCAGGCTAGTTTTAATATGTGGTGGGTACAATAATATTATTGCGCAGTAAACAATCACAATGTAAGTTACCGTCAGCTATAGTCATTGTTACTGAAAATATGTAACTAACTTTTTGTTTCTACGTGCATTTTACCTACGAAAAAGGGACCTCCAGATGCCCTAACACAGCACCCCTTGGTTCACCTGGGAGGTGAGAGTAGCATTGTGAGGACTTAATTCCCAACTACCCCAGTCCCCAGTCAGAGCAGTTATTTCTACCACACCCAACCGGTTGACTGACGAGGAGGGATAATTCTTCACCTTTGAACCATGGCCTCGGTCCGGGCCTGCTTATTCAGAAACCTTCCGGAATCCTTATTCACAAGTAACCTACATATCTGTAGGCCGTTCCACTATCCGCCACCCGTGGACCCGCTCAGTTGCTTAGGCAAGCTATCTGGGAGTATTGTCCATAGTAAAAGAGGTATATGAAAACAATCGTATGGATTGATTTTGATGGATGGAACGTATTGATAACAGATACAATTGGAAAAATCAGATTCAATTTTGTTTGCAGTAGGCACATATAACAACACAATTTACTGTATTTCATATAATCACATTTTTAAATTGGAATTAATATTTAATAATCATGTTTTTTATGTATAACACAAAACGTATAAAAACAAATCTAGTTCGAATAGAGAATTTCCTCATGACGTATAACGTAGGGTATAAGCGTAATTTCTTTAGTTAATATTAGTCGCCTATTTTCAAATATTAATTAAGTTTACCAATCGCTCGATGAAACATTTTTTTATGATTAGTAACAATGTATCTCTACTTTTTGTTTTAATTAAACACAAATCTTTGAGTAAACATAATGCATGATATGGATTTACGTTTTCAAGCTGGGAAGATCAGGGATTTGAAAATAGATCTTCGGATATATAAAAGGTGGTTGAAACAAGAAATGTTATCTCCTGCCCCCTGGCGTAGTAAATTTACCGCAATACGTGATAACGGAATATATAGCAGGGGTAAATATACTCGCAAATGGTTACGTTTTTAAAATATACTTACTGTTTTATTAGAGAATCGGGTACAAATATATTTAAGGGACATTATTATGTGTACATCAAACAACGACACAGACCCGGTCTTATGACACAGTTTGGATATACTTAGTTTATAGAATACGAATACATTTTTAAAGGCCTTTAAACTATCTTCTTCAAGTTCAATGTAAGCTAATAGCGCTATAAATGTCAAACAAAAGGTATATATTACAAATTTTAAAATAATTGATATAACACTGAGAAAGTAATAAATTTCACTTGCAAATCTAGTTATTGTCAACGTAAATGCTGTGTTTAGCTGGAATTAGGGAGTACCTTACTACATAAACATGGGAGTTAATTTGCCTAAGGATCGTTTAGGCGATGATTGCAGGAAGATGCCCTTATGAATACCTCTTCAGAATATTTTTACACAATCAGTTTACATTAATTCAATTTAGAACTAAATGCACTGTAGTTAAGATGTATAACTATTCATTACCGTCCCTTTTCTGCGTTTATTTGTAGTCATTGTTTTGTAATTGTTTAAATTTTAAATTGTAAATGTTTAGGTTAATGTAATAAAATTACAAAAGACTACAGAAACGATAAGATATTTTAAACGCAAATATTATCAAGGTTTGTGTAATTTTTCTTTATGAAAAGAAAAATCTTGACGAATACGGAGATGCCAGGCCTACAAAAATAAAGTCAACGACTGTGTTATTTTATGTAAAGACGACGTATTTGGAGCTACGACTGTGTAAGGTGGACAACAGTGCATGGGGTATTTTAATTTGCCAAGAATGCACAAAGCATTTTAGAAATGTAATATAAAGACGTCTCTAAATATAGACAAGAATTTAGAAACATATAGAAAGTCAGGAATGCTATATAACAATGGCAGTTTTAAGTTTATTCGTAGCAGCTACGATTTATGTTGTCACATTCAACCTCGAGTATCACAACGCATCTTCCATTTTGAAACAAAACATTTTTTTAGAAATTATCTTAAAATGTTTGAAAATGTTTAACTACTTGAAACTTTGAAAATATATCAGAACTGTTCATTTAAATAGGTTCCTAACCAGAGGACGATCTCCGACAAATAGGCAATTTAGGTTATCAGATGGCAATAAATACTTGATGGGCAATGAGTACAGTGAAATGGAACCTGTAGATGTACAGTAGGGAGCCTCAACCATCAAGGCCACTGCACTCACCCCTTTCCACAAACCTCTCCTGCTGTAGCTCAGGAGTATGGAACACACTAGAGGATTACTGTAGCTGGGCTGGATGTGGCAGGTCTTTATCCTATTCTACACCCATAGGAATACATCAATCTGCATGACCGACTAGCGCACAACCCTCCACATCGTATCATTGGAACAAACTTGCCATCTACCTGCATTCGTTTTCAGTCTTTAATTTCTGTAAGTGTATTTTCTGATTTTGTGCGTTTGTTTAAAAGTGAAGAGGTTCATTCACTTTAGACTGAAAAAATACTATGAGCCTAAGTAAAAACGTCAGTTGGAAGAAATTAGTCGTTTTAAACTCCTCAAAGCTGAAGCTGATAAACGGACAATTGTGAGTGAAATATTTTAAAAACCTTGTAACCTATCTGGAGTAAGGTCCTCTTCCTTGTCACGAAGTGTCTTTATTGACCACTAAGTGTGGTAAACCTGACACAATTAAAGAAACTCTTGTTTTACCGGCTTCCAAAAATATTGTTGATATCATGCTAGATGATTACCCTAGAAATAAGTCAATCGCTTCATCTGAACGACAATAGGTATACTGTCTCCAGGTGAATTGACGAAATAACGACGGATGTTGAATTTTAATTGATAACAAAGCAATTGTATTACCTTATGTGAAATATATCAATGAACAAAAGAGATTACAGAGAAAAAGTGGTTTGCTAGAATTTCACTTATGCTAAGTGGTCGTCGATATTTTAGGAGGTAGGCTTACAAGATTATTTTGAGAAAAAAGAAATTTTCCAAACAAACGTGAGCGCTTGGGCAACAGACGGTGCTCCTGACATAGCATCATTCTGGGTTTCTAGCCCGCTTCAAGGATATGAATGTCAGATGTCATTCCTACTCATCCACATTGTCTCATTACCAGCCTTACCAGTATGCTTCAATACTTGACAAAGGCTAACTTGAACCGAAGCACGCAAAGCTAAGGTAAGTTGACTCTACGGATTATTATGAATAACCAATATAGACAATCAACCGAAGGCTGTGGTGATGGCAGCACTCAGGCGAGTTAAAGCAATTAATCTAACACAGGATATGGAGGGACAATCAATCTTATAGTGAGCAGTATGTTATAGAGTCCAGTTTCCGTTGTCGCTCATACACAATATTGTGGGTAAAATACACGTCATAGTTGTAGGTTTCAGCACAAAATTGTAAATGCAAATAATTTGTTTCACATAATAAAATCATTATAGTCCTTTATACCTCAGAGTGGCCATAACACCTTATACTTTTTAAATATATCTCATAAACTTCACACACATATATATATATATATATATATATATATATATATATATATATCGCAATATGTATTCTTGTATATTAATAAAGAACTATGTCAAAATACAAATACAAGAATTATAATTGAATTTACAATTCAAAGCTTTTCGTTGGCTAACAGTACCAACGTCATGAGGCTTTTTTTTAAAGTTTTTTTGGCAGTATAACTTTTGTTTTTTATTGTAATTTTTGCATATTTTGGAATAATATTGTTTATAATACATTGTTTATTAAAATATTTATTATAATTTGTGTTCATTAACTGAATTTTCCGTTTTTCAAATAAATTTAAGTCCTTTCTTAAGGCAGCATTACAATTATTAACTGATATCATGTCAATATATATAAAAATTATTATAATAATATGAAATAATAATAAGATAATAAATATATTAAATTATAATATAGTAAAATACCAAAAAATATATAAACAAATTATAAAAAATAAATAAATATGGAACTTAACCTCAAAAAATACATTCACTTCTAATTCACACAAAATACAACCGTGTAAGGTTATAGATATAAATATCGCAATATTTATTCTTGTGTATTAATAAAGAACTAAGTCCAAATACAAATACAAGAATTAAAAATGAATTTATAATTCAAAGCTTTTCGTTGGTTAACAGTACCAACATCATCAGGGTACATCATCAGTACCAACCCTGATGAAGTTGGTACTGTTAGCCAAAGAAAAGCTTTGAATTGTAAATTCTATTATAATTCTTGTATTTGTATTTTGACTTAGTTCTTTATATATATATATATATATAGAGAGAGAGAGAGAGAGAGAGTGTGTGTGTGTGTGTTTGTTAATACCATTTGTCACTTTTCAAAATAGTGCTGTTGATATTTTCTTTTGAAAA
>JBAIZL010000216.1:257500-359209 GCA_036971475.1 Prosapia bicincta | reverse complement strand
TATATATATATATATATATATATATATATATATATATATATATATATATATATATATATATATATATATATATATATATATATATATATATATATATATATATTTGTGTGTGTGTGTGTGTATGTGGGTGTGTTTGTGTGCGTGCGTGCGTGTGTGTTTTATTTAAAATCGTATTATTTACAAAAGGTCGTTACGATAAGAGCAAAAATAAATTTGTGACGAACGTTTCACAAATATTATTCACCACGCAATTCTTTTTAACTATACCAATAAAAATAGATAAATATATGAAAAATTCGATACAATATGTGTCTAATTAATATCCGTTACGCAGGAAATAATCTACAACTGTTAACTTGTTTATATTATTGCAGCAAAAAGGAACTAAAGTATTACTGTCCTAACTAACTCCGCTACATTTAATTATAAATATCACTATTTCCTAATGTACACTCTGTTTCTAACCAATGAGCATTTCTATTTTGATTTTTTAGTTTTAAGGGGATCACTATTATCTCATACAAGGATAAGAAAAGATTGTAAATACAGTAAGGGAATAAAACCCCCCCTGATATACTACATAGGGGAGGTGTGATGGCGTCACGAGTCGTATATAGGGTCGCTGAAGGTGACAGACTCCCCATCGAGGGTATATATTACCCGTTACTCACCCTTGTAACGAAAATATAAGGAAAAGTAGTTGGAATTAGCCCGGAACAAGGAAGTGGTATATTGTTCCCTGGTACTTAGGGGTAAAAGGGGAAATATTGGTTTTGTAATGAACACTAAAACATATTATAATTAATAAATATTTATTATTAACACCTATTCATAAGCTTATCTATCTCTAGTCTTATGACTTAATATCTGACTTAATGGGTTTATTTCTGACTTATTATTATTCTAAGATAAGTCAGTGGGCAATGTGCTCTGTCTCCACGTGGGCGTTGAAGCCATTGACTTTGTCGGCCGTGTACGTGACCTTCCTTATGCTTCCATCAGGCTCGGTTAAGCTGTAACTCCCATGGACAACGCCGTCGACCAAACTCTCTTCTTGTTGCTTCGAGTCGCCTGTATGCGGATCGGTTACTCCGTATGAAAATTTGTAAGAAGGGTTCGGATCTATCTCCTCCACTACGGCCTTGGCAACTGGAGCTGCTATGGCGACATGTGCTGGAGCGGCGTACGTGACCGGAGCAGAGTACGTGACAGCTGGAACAGCGGCCGCGTAGCGGGGTGCAGGAGCAGTGTATACAGGCGCTGTGTAAGTGACGGCGGGGGCGACTTTGGCTACTGCGACAGGGACGGACGTAGCGTAACGTGCTACCGGCGCAGCCACAGCGACGGGTGCCGGGGCTGTGTATGTGACAGCTGGAACAGCGGCCGCGTAGCGGGGTGCAGGAGCAGTGTATACAGGAGCTGCATAGGTGACGGCGGGGGCGACCTTGGCTACCGTGTAGCGTGCAACAGGAGCGCTGTAAGACACAGATGGAGCTGCGAATTTAGCCAGAGAATCGAAGTATCCGAAGGGAGGCGATAGGTCAAAATACCCAGCGTTCGCTAATGCGCACAGAGTACACAAAAGTATCAGCTGTGAACAAAATTATAAAGTTTACATTTAATTGGCTCTCCTAGTTTTAAATTTTGTGCACTGTCCAACTTTACTTTAAAACCAACAGTTATTCCTTTAGCAAAATATCAGTCCTAAGAGACAAAACCTGTCATAAGAGTTTTAAAAATACAAATTGTAGAACGTTATTATTATATAGCTAGCCCTTATTTTTTTGAAAGTTAAACAAATCTCATGAAATTTAACGTTATTAGATATTCTAATACAAAAAGGAATATTAATATTAATAAATTTAATCAGACCTTACTTTATATGCTTATTTGGACATTTTAATAACAACAATTTTACATTAGGAAGATTTTAAAGTAAGGTTGGACTTTATAACGAATAATTCTTGCAAAATTGTTTCTCTCTAAACAACGCACATTCGATCACTGCCATAACGTTTTACCCAATTGTTTCAGTGATTGTTTTCAGTTGGGTTTTCAGGTGTTTTAGTAATCAGTTGCGTTCAGTTGTAATTTTCTGTTGGTGCTAACTGTGTTAAGGAAATGTACATAAGAGTTTGCAATCTTTTTAGTTTTATAGTTGAGTTAATTCTAAACGTTGTTTTATGAGAACAGTGTAGTTTTATACATTATCAGCATGTATCAAACACTTGATTTACTAAAACAAGTAAAAGGCATACACAAAACTCAAAAATAATTATTTATTGATTAATACGCGTTTTAACGACAAAGTCATCATCATCAGTGAGTGTTGCTACTACAAACTCTAACTTACAACTAACTTAGAGTTTGTAGTAGCAACACTCACTGATGATGATGACTTTGTCATTGAAACGTGTATGAGCCAATAAATGGTTAATTTGTGAGTTTTGTGTGTCTTCTATTTGTATTGACATAACCTCACAAGCTAAGCTCAAAGAATAGTTGTATACTTTATTAACTAATAAACATTCCGTAGTATATTGACTATATAAATAGAAATTAAGTAGAACTTTCTTGTTACCAGGCTTTTTGTTTTATAAATACTCTTTTACTATTATAAAAAGAACATATATAGTTATTTAAATTTGTTTTTGTTTACCCTTAATATAGACACAATGGATATGTACCATTGCATATATTATTATACATTATATTACAATTAAATATTATTTTTAAAAAATACAATGTTCATTAGATTTGTTCACTTAGTTTTATGGTTTTAATTAATATTGTAAATTGGAAATAATCTTTCTAATATTTTCAAAACCAGAAACCAAATATGTAATTGTGACTAACTGTAGGTAAAAATATTTCAGAAAATCTTTAAAACAATCTAATATAACTGTTTGCATTTACGTCTTTTACTGTAAAGAGTCTAGTCTTTATTATTTTGCCTTTATTTGGTTTTTCCATTCGTAATTACAAAATCCTTTACGGCTCTGAAAGATGCCCACACAGCAATATCCAAGTAGAAGGTAAGGGATATTCTTAACGTCCTTACAATACACGTGAGTACTTTAATGTTTACTTTAAATTAGAATATTATCTCTTCAGAAACTTTAAATGAAAACTTTAGAGTAAAGTTGTAAATACATTAAATTTGTCGTAGAAATCATTTTTTTAAATTTTAAGTTTACGCTTGAATAGTGCTATGATTTCTTTCTAATGATTTTTACTACTCAATATCGTAAATCTAGACTTTTTCTTTCTTATACACAATTCTAAAACCAAAACCTCAAGTTCTTTTAGAAATGAGCGATTTTCTTAAGTACGTTTTGTCTATTAGATGCATGACTGATATAATAATATAACTAAAACCACAAATTCAGTCGAAATTATAATTATAATATACAAATGCAAGAAAGATGTTTAAGTTTTGAATTTAAGGGAATATATTTACGACATAAAAATTATAAGTACATATTAATAAAAGACTGACAAAACATGCACTAATCACGAAAGCATAGAATTTTTTGTTATTCATACAGGTTTCGACAATACAAATTGTCTTTCTCAGAGATAACTATCTGTTATGAACGCAGTAACTATATAATTGTTGAGGAAGACAAGTTATGTGTCGAAGCACATATTATGAAAAAAAACCTACGTGTAGCCAGTGGTGAGTTTTAAGCTATACTTAAATATATACTTATTTATAGTATCATAAATACCTGCCTTCCCAACATCGTCACACTCGCCGTTGCCGCGTTTCGGAGATCTTCCATCTGTCAGAACCTTTTATGAACTCTTTCATAAGAAGTTCATAAAACGTTCTGACAGATGGAGGTCCTCCGAAACGCGTCAACGGGGAGGGAGACGATGCTGGTAATGGCAGGTGTGTATGATACACTAAATAATAATATATATCTGAGCGGAAAAATAGAAAATTATCAAAAAAAAACCAAAAAATATATTTAACATAAGTTGGTATAGCTGTTACGTCAAACCTAACCAATGACGTCACAGGGAATATTCTAAGATGGCGTCTGAATAATACATATGCCACGTAACGATGATGCACAGTGAACAAAAAACCTCTTACAATGATGCATTAAATACACAATATTCTCACAAAACCTGTTACACTCAGAACGGATTTCCACGGTCCCCCTACATTACATTTCCCCACACTGTAATCCTTGGTCAGGCACCACACACTCACCTTAGCGGCCATCTCTACGAGAAGAAGTGATGTCTGTGCACGGCTGACGAGTCTTTTAAAGCGAAAGAAAAACATTAGGCTGCGTGTTGTATGTTCCACTGAGTTATGTACGTTGGTCCCTTATGTGAAGCTTACCTCCTCATATGGATACTGGTTAAACCAAATACATCTTGCGCCAGGCAAGTCTAGACTAGAGGAATATAGGACGCTGTTATGTCTCGCTTGTGTAAAGTAAAATGGAAAATAGCTGAAGCTGGAAATAGTTCCAATTCTCGATATCACGTCCGCCCATAAAAGAGAGCAACAAGCTGCATTGTGTACGCTACACTAATTACATAACGATAAAGGTAATGCGAACTATTTACGTGAATTGACATTCCGGCAAAAAAGTGTAGCTTGTGTCGCGAATAACAAATAGCTTCTGCGGATGCGAGACCGCGCGCATATTATCCACTTGCCCATAGCTCGGGTTATCCATTGAATATCACCTGCCATGGTGTTTGTCCGTCCTTCACTTGTTCTCTAAACAATCGGCCTGCATTCCAATGTTACACTTGTCCAGCTGTCTTAATGAGGAAAAAGGACATATGGCGTGTGATATGCAGGAAGAGTGAGAAGAAAGATGGCGACAAGGGGTAGGACTCCACATCCTTGTCAAGAACACAAAGTTGGATCCTGCATGTGGAGAGTCTCCGTTCTAGCGACAGGGCCGAGACGTTGTACCAGTATGCAAGAGTTATGCGACCATACTGTAAGGCCTGGACTATGGCGTGTGATATGCAGGAAGAGTGAGAAGAGAGATGGCGACAAGGGGTAGGACTCCACATACTTGTCAAGAACACAAAGTTGTATCCTGCATGTGGAGAGTCTCCGTTCTAGCGACAGGGCCGAGACGTTGTACCAGTATGCAAGAGTTATGCGACCATACTGTAAGGCCTGGACTATGGCGTGTGATATGCAGGAAGAGTGAGAAGAAAGATGGCGACAAGGGGTAGGACTCCACATACTTGTCAAGAACACAAAGTTTGATCCTGCATGTGGAAAGTCTCCGTTCTAGCGACAGGGCCGAGACGTTGTACCAGTATGCAAGAGTTATGCGACCATACTGTAAGGCCTGGACTATGGCGTGTGATATGCAGGAAGAGTGAGAAGAAAGATGGCGACAAGGGGTAGGACTCCACATCCTTGTCAAGAACATAAAGTTGTATCCTGCATGTGGAGAGTCTCCGTTCTAGCGACAGGGCCGAGACGTGGTACCAGTATGCAAGAGTTATGCGACCATACTGTAAGGCCTGGACTATGGCGTGTGATATGCAGGAAGAGTGAGAAGAGAGAAGGCGACAAGGGGTAGGACTCCACATCCTTGTCAATAACACAAAGTTGGATCCTGCATGTGGAGAGTCTCCGTTCTAGCGACAGGGCCGAGACGTTGTACCAGTATGCAAGAGTTATGCGACCATACTGTAAGGCCTGGACTATGGCGAGTGATATGCAGGAAGAGTGAGAAGAAAGATGGCGACAAGGGGTAGGACTCCACATACTTGTCAATAACACAAAGTTGGATCCTGCATGTGGAGAGTCTCCGTTCTAGCGACAGGGCCGAGACGTTGTACCAGTATGCAAGAGTTATGCGACCATACTGTAAGGCCTGGACTATGGCGTGTGATATGCAGGAAGAGTGAGAAGAGAGATGGCGACAAGGGGTAGGACTCCACATCCTTGTCAATAACACAAAGTTGGATCCTGCATGTGGAGAGTCTCCGTTCTAGCGACAGGGCCGAGACGTTGTACCAGTATGCAAGAGTTATGCGACCATACTGTAAGGCCTGGACTATGGCGTGTGATATGCAGGAAGAGTGAGAAGAGAGATGGCGACAAGGGGTAGGACTCCACATTTTTGTCAAGAACACAAAGTTGTATCCTGCATGTGGAGAGTCTCCGTTCTAGCGACAGGGCCGAGACGTTGTACCAGTATGCAAGAGTTATGCGACCATACTGTACGGCCTGGACTATGGCGAGTGATATGCAGGCAGAGTGAGAAGAAAGATGGCGACAAGGGGTAGGACTCCACATACTTGTCAAGAACATAAAGTTGTATCCTGCATGTGGAGAGTCTCCGTTCTAGCGACAGGGCCGAGACGTTGTACCAGTATGCAAGAGTTATGCGACCATACTGTAAGGCCTGGACTATGGTGTGTGATATGCAGGAAGAGTGAGAAGAGAGATGGCGACAAGGGGTAGGACTCCACATACTTGTCAAGAACATAAAGTTGTATCCTGCATGTGGAGAGTCTCCGTTCTAGCGACAGGGCCGAGACGTTGTACCAGTATGCAAGAGTTATGCGACCATACTGTAAGGCCTGGACTATGACGTGTGATATGCAGGAAGAGTGAGAAGAAAGATGGCGACAAGGGGTAGGACTCCACATACTTGTCAAGAACACAAAGTTGGATCCTGCATGTGGAGAGTCTCCGTTCTAGCGACAGGGCCGAGACGTGGTACCAGTATGCAAGAGTTATGCGACCATACTGTAAGGCCTGGACTATGACGTGTGATATGCAGGAAGAGTGAGAAGAAAGATGGCGACAAGGGGTAGGACTCCACATACTTGTCAAGAACACAAAGTCGGATCCTGCATGTGGAGAGTCTCCGTTCTAGCGACAGGGCCGAGACGTTGTACCAGTATGCAAGAGTTATGCGACCATACTGTAAGGCCTGGACTATGACGTGTGATATGCAGGAAGAGTGAGAAGAAAGATGGCGACAAGGGGTAGGACTCCACATACTTGTCAATAACACAAAGTTGGATCCTGCATGTGGAGAGTCTCCGTTCTAGCGACAGGGCCGAGACGTTGTACCAGTATGCAAGAGTTATGCGACCATACTGTAAGGCCTGGACTATGGCGTGTGATATGCAGGAAGAGTGAGAAGAAAGATGGCGACAAGGGGTAGGACTCCACATCCTTGTCAAGAACATAAAGTTGTATCCTGCATGTGGAGAGTCTCCGTTCTAGCGACAGGGCCGAGACGTTGTACCAGTATGCAAGAGTTATGCGACCATACTGTAAGGCCTGGACTATGGCGAGTGATATGCAGGAAGAGTGAGAAGAAAGATGGCGACAAGGGGTAGGACTCCACATACTTGTCAAGAACATAAAGTTGTATCCTGCATGTGGAGAGTCTCCGTTCTAGCGACAGGGCCGAGACGTGGTACCAGTATGCAAGAGTTATGCGACCATACTGTAAGGCCTGGACTATGGCGTGTGATATGCAGGAAGAGTGAGAAGAAAGATGGCGACAAGGGGTAGGACTCCACATCCTTGTCAAGAACATAAAGTTGTATCCTGCATGTGGAGAGTCTCCGTTCTAGCGACAGGGCCGAGACGTTGTACCAGTATGCAAGAGTTATGCGACCATACTGTAAGGCCTGGACTATGGCGAGTGATATGCAGGAAGAGTGAGAAGAAAGATGGCGACAAGGGGTAGGACTCGACATACTTGTCAAGAACATAAAGTTGTATCCTGCATGTGGAGAGTCTCCGTTCTAGCGACAGGACCGAGACGTGGTACCAGTATGCAAGAGTTATGCGACCATACTGTAAGGCCTGGACTATGGCGTGTGATATGCAGGAAGAGTGAGAAGAAAGATGGCGACAAGGGGTAGGACTCCACATACTTGTCAAGAACATAAAGTTGTATCCTGCATGTGGAGAGTCTCCGTTCTAGCGACAGGGCCGAGACGTTGTACCAGTATGCAAGAGTTATGCGACCATACTGTAAGGCCTGGACTATGGCGTGTGATATGCAGGAAGAGTGAGAAGAGAGATGGCGACAAGGGGTAGGACTCCACATACTTGTCAAGAACACAAAGTTGTATCCTGCATGTGGAGAGTCTCCGTTCTAGCGACAGGGCCGAGACGTGGTACCAGTATGCAAGAGTTATGCGACCATACTGTAAGGCCTGGACTATGGCGTGTGATATGCAGGAAGAGTAAGAAGAAAGATGGCGACAAGGAGTAGGACTCCACATCCTTGTCAAGAACACAAAGTTGTATCCTGCATGTATAGAGTCTCCGTTCTAGCGACAGGGCCGAGACGTTGTACCAGTATGCAAGAGTTATGCGACCATACTCTAAGGCCTGGACTATGACGTGACGAACTCCAACCAGTCACTTTCCGGAATCTTCCTAAACTACTCGACAACGAAGAGCCTCCTAAACAGCCAGACGGTTTCTGTAAATCTATTCCCCGTCTGCAATTAGACCTTTATTGCTTCGAAGTTGGCTTTACCTAAGGACCGGCTTTAGATCGCGGGACTTGAAAGGTTGGAATAAACCCACCCCAATATACCTTGAGAGCAAAAAAATGACAGTATATATGTTTCTAAAACAGTAAATTGTCTAGTTTTTAGAGTATTATAAATATCCTGAAGCCTTTTGGCAATAACTTTTTTTTTTGTATTCTATAGACTGATTTGTTAGCTCGTATAATAATATGGGAATTCAATATCATGTAAATGTATGGTATGTTACTTTTTTATTATTAAGAACTATTTATTTGATATAGAAATACCTTTCGTACTTCCAAAACAGCTCATGTTTTCATTAGTACCTAATGCTATATTCTGATAGATTTTGATATTTTTAATATTGTTAAAAATGTTTAATATGTTCATAAATACTTAAACCTTTTTCGAGGTTTATAGACCACATTATGAAACATTGTAGAATTCGTTATATTTCATTAACCTTTTCATTTTTTCATAAACAGATAATGTAATATTTTGAAACATTGAAGTTTTTTTTATACCTAAAAACCTTTTTATCGTCTTATAATTACCCAGGCCATAATATGGAAGCTTTCGGTATTTTTCCTTGCATTGCTAAATACTCGTACGTATTCCATGTAACATAGCTATGTATATTATACTCTGTAGTCATTAAAGATTATTTTTATATAATGTTTAAACATTGTACACATGTAACTAAGTAAATTTAAGTCTAAATGAAAAAAAAATCGACTTTTATAAATTCAAGGGATGCGGTTTATGATAAACTAAAGTAAGTGTATTTCTACAGAATAAAAAAAATGTATATATTAATAACTATTAGTTGTGTTTAATACATGATTGGTCCAAGGTGTTTGTTTCAGTTCCTTCAGGTAGTTTCACGTCACGACTTTAGGAATAATTGTATATCCAGTGGTCTTCATTGTTTAGCCCCTACATCATTTTTATAGGATCAGCGACTAACCTATGGACACTAACATTGAGTGCAAACAGTTAATGTTTATCTTATATTTTTTATCTCATTGTAAATTAATGCAAATCCTTAGATGCAATTATTTATTGTAGGTCCCAGTATGTTTGTAATCTTCTGATGATGCTAACTGTGTTGGCGAAATGTACATCAAGGGTGTTTGAATAATAAAACAAAAATTTTTAAAATTTCTGCAAGGTTATTACACGTTCGGTAATAAATTGACAAAAAACCACTACTTAACCTATATTTATTAATTAAATTCCTTCTACTAGCTCACACTCTCCTGATATATACCTTTTATAAATTTTCAATCGCTAATAAAATAAGTTTTTATTTATCTAATCAAGTTCAAATAGATTTTTTTTAACCTATAGTAGATGACAATTGATGTTAATACTGTTTTTCAAATATTTATTAATAATTAAATAATTAAAGTGTTTTTCAATAATTAAATTATACAAATTTGGAGGAATCTAACCGGATTCGAACTTTGAATCTTCATGTTCAATTGCTAGCACACTATGGCACTGCGCCAGCTTTCCAATTCCTATAAATAAATTTCTCAAAAACGTATATGAATTTTTCCCCTAACCGTCGTCGAAATCTCCAATGTACAACCTTAAGCTGTTGCTATGGATACCACAAAATATAAATAGTGCTTGCGTATACAAAAGAAATTGGTGAAATAACATTTATATCTTTCGAATTTTTAATATTATATAATATCTTTAATATTTATATCTGAAACGAAGATAAAGTAATAACATCCATTACAGTCAGTGGTACAATCTTTTCGAAAAAACGAAGTTTATAATATTACTATATATGTTACTGCCCTCTCCAAAGTTGCGCTATCCAGCAATCGGTCACGTGGTCAGTATCTGGACATTCACATTTATATTATATCCACGGTTGTTCAGTAAATACAATCTACAAAAATTCATAATACGGTAAAAAAATGTAAAAAGACACTATTAAGGAAACAATACAATTACTTTAATAATTCCGAGAAAATGTATTTTATTTTATTCCCAACATTGCATAAAATATTAATAAAATGCCCACAGCTATGAATTATCTATAGGTTTCAAAAACGTAACCTACATGCCATGCTCTGCAAACAGGTGTTATATATGAGCAAACTTTTATTTATTCAATTCCTTCTGTTAGTTCACACTCTCCCTATATCTTGTTTAAATTTTCAGTCGTTAAAAATACTTTTTATTTATCCACTCAAGATCAAATACATTTTGAAAAACTTATAATGCATGGATAATAAGGTTTTTTTAAAATAATTATTCTTTATTAATATTTAATGAATTTAATATGGATTTAACTTTAAAAAAAGTTTTATTTATTTATTTTTTTTTGTTATGTTACTATTGATAATATAAACCTCAAGTAATAGTAACAAGCGAAAGCTAAATCAAAAATAGTAATGGCAAAAATATGACAGAATATTATATTTTACACAGTGAACACAATAAAATCAGGTATTTTAAAACTACAGTGATTCAGTATAAAAAAGTAAAGTTATTCAGCAAAACCTATATTATTGTTCTAATGTATGGCGACATACGCACACGAAAAAAATAATAACAATGAATTAAACATAATAATCTGTGAGTAAAACTGCTTTAAAAATCATCATGCTTTCTACAAAACATCATGGGTGGTTGATGAATTGCACATTTGATTAAATAAAAGTGAATCAAACAAATGGTTAAATTGTTTGAGATTTTATTTAAGCTAAATACAAAGACGATTGTAGTATTTTATCGAGTCAATACTAGGAGCAATATACTAACAAAACCAGGGGCTGGGTAGGCAAAACAGAAACTTGGTTTCATCCACAATATAACACTTAACAGTGATGTATACTATTATATCACTATATCGTGTATTATCACTATTCTCACATCAATACCTACTGTTAGTCTCATACTACCTTCGTTTTATTATTTTTTCCATTCTACTATTAGTTAACACTCCCCTTATATATACACGTATATATATATATATATATATATATATATATATATATATATATATATATATATATATAAATAACTAAGTCAAAATACAAATACAAGAATTATAATTGAATTTACAATTCAAAGCTTTTCGTTGTCTAACAGTACCAACATCATTAGGAATATTAAACAATTTAATTAAACAATTGTTTAATGATTATGTAGATGATATAAGAAAATAATTGAACTGGATGTGAGATTGGAAGGGGAGATAAAATACTAACTTAGAACTGAGAGTTGGATGAAGCTAAAAGCAAAATAAATATGAGATAAATAATAAACAAGTGATAAACAGAAATAAGGAAAAGAGAACTGTTATAACCAATTTGACCAAAAAGAAATATAGAAAGTACCAAAAATAAGAAAGAGAAATCAAGTACTATATATATATATATATATATATATATATATATATATATATATACTCGTGTATATATATATATATATTGTAAGTGTTCTTTTTTATTATTTTTATATTATTATGAATGAATGATTCTTTAAAATGTTTATATATATATATATAAATAATATATATATATATATATATATATATATATATATATACATCTTGTTCAAATTTCCAATCAGTAATAAAATGCTTTCGCTTTTTATTTTTCCACTTGAGATTGAGATTATATATATATATATATATATATATATATATATATATATATAAATATATATATTTATATATATATACATATATGTATTAATATATTATTATATATACATATACATTTATATTAATTGTAATTATTTCATCAAAAAGTACTGAAATAAATTGTTTTGCTGTGCTAAGTAAAAATGTTTTTATAATACTGGTTTTAAAGCATTTTCCTCCTCTTTCTGTGTAAGTGTCCAATATCCTCTCTCCTCTCTCTCTCTCTCTCCCTCTCTCTACCCCCCCCCCCACACACACATACGTACACGCACGCATTCACAGACACAATCATATACAGAGTTTGTTTTATCTGCTGACAATTTTAGAAACTCTTTATGATATAGAAATAGGCCTACTATATTGTTAACAATATAAGTTATACAAGATTTTATGTTATATATATACATTTGTAAAAATATACTACTACGAAAAATAAATATAAAAATTACAACTATCAAAGTATACTAAAATTTACTACACAAAATATTTTACTACACTACATAGTATAGTTTGAAAAAATGCAACTGTTTTCGCCAGTGTTAAACAAAAAACCACCAACAGTATGAAATATAACGGGTTACTGAAATAGAGTTTTCAGCCACTTCCTACATAATATTGCCGGTTGCAGTGGTATAAACAGAAAGGGAAACATTGGGGAAGACATGAGTCAGACACGCCGATTGTTGCGTTTCCTTCTACACACAAGGCCATACAAGGTCTCTGTTCGTGAAACTAGTCTCAAGTTGCAACATCCTATAAGACGTTGCACATTACGTCACAAATGTAACAGATCAAACTGACACAATATAACCTACTAGCGGAGTACCCGTACTTCGTACAACGTAGACGAATATTTGTATCGATTTATCTGTATTTGTATTCGGGCGTAAATTTAGTTTACTGAGATTAAATCCCAATAAATATATCAAACTATAGTTTATAAACCTACAGTTAAGGGAGTTTCCAAGGCCAGTGGTTTGGTTCCCTGACGGAATTTCTAAATAAAAATAGGCCTATGTGAAAACCAGGGACTCAAAGAATGCCCATGTAAAAATTCAGGTATTTATTTCCCGTTCCCACGTGTTTGATGGGGGAACTAACTATACCGGGCGACGCAGAAAATCATCGGGGGCACGAAACAATAATTAAAACTCAAGGAAATAAATATAAAATTTCTATCAAATTAAAGTTGGGTACAAATTTAATTGCGGAGTACTAAGAAGTACTGCATCCACTTATCAAGGGCGTGCCGTGCTACGTATACATATGTTTAGATATAAGCCTCCCTATGAAGTATCCAGTTACAATAGATTTGGTTGTATTTCATACAATATTATATACCTATATTAAAATTTACCTGTAAAATGTGTCCAGTCAGTATATTTGGTTGTAATTTTATACATCATTACCTAATTAAACGGTTTCTTCCGTGGAGCAATACTTAGTCACGTGACTCTATTGTAGCCTTACATGTGTACATTTGTTTGATAGTTCATAGGTATAATTTAACTTCCGTGACAATAACAAACAATAATTGTCAATATAGCTTCAGGACATGTTTTTGATAATTTTATATGCATTGTATTAGGGGTGGGCAATGTGCATTTTTACCAGCATTATAGCACCACGTTTAGGAAGAATTACATTTTTCCAGAATTGTAAACTTTTGGGGCGTGAACGAGAGATTTCCTAATTTTTTTCGTATCTCTGATGACTCTCTTCGTCGATTGGTATAATATTTCTGCTAAAATCGAACACGTGGGAACGGGAAATAAATACCGAATTTCATATCAACGGGAAAAGTAATTTTTACGTGATTGAGTAGCACACACGCACGCACGCAAGCACACACACACACACACACACACACACACACACACACACACACACACACACACACACACAGACACACCATTAGATTTGTATAGATGAGTATAGATTTGAAAATATATTTTTGAACTGATAACTTCTTTAAGCTCGGTAAACAAAACATGAAAATAAATCATTCGCGACAAGCTATTTCTGAAACGCCTCACTTACAGCATATATTTCCGTCAGGTCACTCAAGGGAATAAATGACAATATATGAATTTTTTGTAACAGCAGATTTTGTGTTATAGGTTATGTTGTAGAAGAGCAGTTTTACACGTAGATTATTAATAAATAGTTTAGATCAGTTAATAAATACATTAATTTATTTAAATTTTGATAGATCTGAATACAAATAATTGACCTAAACGTGTTTCAATGACAAAAATAGGATTGAATATTAGACTACTAAAATGAAGGCTTTAAAATGTTGAGTGATTTTATTCTCTTGAACTCTCCCGCTAGATTTGGTCTGCTTACAGTCGAGATATAAATTGTATTGCCAATGTTTTCTGGGTGTCCTTCAGAATTTATCTAATTAATTACCTAGTATGATGTTGGATGATGTAATAGTATTAAATATACGTGTTTACTTGAAGTGTTTAGTCGGAGAAAGTTATAAGATAAGGAGAAACTTGTTAGCAAACGAGTTTTCGTATCAATAACTGTAAAGATCAGAAATTAAAAATTCTTTTCCAAAATGTCAAAGCTGAATTTAAATACGTCAGCAGATATGAGTTTTCAAAGTAAACGCAGCAAAAAATAATATTTCACTTATATGACAAGAAAATCAAGAATATAACACAAATCCGATTTTCTTTACCATACTTCTCCACACACATTTTATATAAACATGACATAATGTATCGGTGTGATAAAAAATAAAATGTTAAACATTTTTTTTTTGCAATTGTAATTTTATTCTAAACAAATTCTGTATAGATTCAGTAAATATTAAAAAAATGTATTGACAACATATGAATTGAAAAAACCCTAAAAGAAAATTAATTCATATATCTATAAATATACTACTTCATTTAGTACAACCAGTAATGTGCTGTTGGTGAAAGTGAACACCGATAGGTGTCAGTAGCATACAGTCTTGAATAACTTGTCGTTTCACCACTAGATGCCGTATAATACACTTCAAAGGATACAAAGTTTGCTGTATGCATATAGATATAAAATACAATAAGATGGTATATTATACTTAATATAATTACCAACATCTCCTTTGCCACAAAACAAGATATTAATCAAATAATAACTCCTTTAAAAGGTATTCTTTAGGTAATTCTCAAAGACAAAGTTATCATCAGAAGATAAAAAAACAGGTTACAAACCTAACTCCAATGTAGTTCTACCCCCTAATTATAAGGATTTGGCGAAGGAAATTCATATTTAAGTTCATTCTATATAACGTTGCGAATTAGTTAGATTATTATCTGGAACTGTGGCAATTGGTTTATTGTTAGTTATATTAATTACTATGTATAGGTCCTAAGAAACAGTGAGTGAACTCGTAAAAATTCATAAAACAACCTAAATAACGTTACGTAATAAAGTCGGTAAAACAGAACGTGTGTTCACACTTTAATGCTATCACAGTTTCGCGGTTTAACAAGAGATCTACTTGCCTTTATCTTCTAGATGGAGAAGTGGAACTTAACAGTTTAAAGCGCCAATAAATCTGGATCAAATGAAAAAAAAGCAATAAAAAGGGAAAAACAGTCATTTCTTACTTAGATAAAAAAGACATATTTGATTTTAGTTACTTTCTATTAAATAAATGCAATGATTATAAATAAAGTACCAACACATATACGTTAATTCAGCTGTTCTACCACATAACCTATAACATAAAATCAGCTGTTTTATTAAATCACATGTTATCACTTATTTTAAGCCAAGTGGGACGAAATAACTATATTGCATACCTTGTCCCTTTTGTGAAAAGTTTTTCTCTCATATAAAACTGAAATTAATTCATTATTATTAAATTAATTTAATAAATTATATTTTTTAAAAATCTGTATTAACATTAAGTGTCATCTACTAAAAGAAAAAAAATGTATATGAACGTGAGTGGATAAAAAATATTTTATTAACGTTAGAAAATGCGAACAAAATATATATAAGGAGAGCTTGAACTAATAGAAGGAACGGAAGAGCAAAACAAATCAAGGACACGTTTATTAAACACAATAATTGATAAAGACTAAGGTAATCATAAAATGTTTATCGTGAAAAAGTCAATCCAGTGAAATTAGTTATGCATTCGCTTTTATTTCAAAATGGTTATTTAATGAAACCGAAACATCTGATCGTCCTGGGTTTGTACTTTTAAGGAACTCGTATCTAACCCAAATGTTACTCAAATGTAAAAAAGGTTTGCAAAAACACACTATAAATCTGTCATTCAGTGAAGCATTGATAGTAGTAAATTGCGTATTATCGGTAAATCACAGTGTTTGTTCAACTGAAAAATAATATAAAGTTCTAGAATGTCTACTAACTATTAATCTCATATTGGAAAAGTTATAAACTACATTTACAATATAAAATATACATTTATATATTTTATAAATATAAGTTTTATATTTATATTGATAGTTTACAGTATCAGTAATAATTTATTTAGATAGAACTAAAAGTCAAAATAGTGAACTAAAAATCTCGTAAAAATTTATTTTTAATAAACAAACTAGTTTCGGCAACTATGTCGCCTTCCTCAGTGCTTGGTTACTACTAGTAATACTGAGTAGTGACATTTCCTTCTAGAAACCATTCAGACGTGAAAAGGTTTCCATATTTTGGAACATAAATGTCGTTACATCTTGTGTCCACCGTACCACAGCTTTTCTAAAATGCTTTTATAGTAAATATACACCTGGGAATAAAATAGATCTCACACCTGAATATTTCTACAAGCAGCTAAATAAACACACATATACCCTAAGCCTTATTACATTACTTTCGGGCTACCAGTTAAAGTAATGAGAAATGTGTTTCTAAGAAACAATCTGTTTTGATAGTTATAACTGTGTTGCCATTGTAACAGGTTACCATGAGACGTGGCCAAGGTTACTATGTTTTGGTGGCAATAAATTTGTTACAAATATACCATGTTACCATGATACATCATGGCCCATGTTACCATATTCTCGTGGTCATTTTCTTGTAACCAATGTAACATGTTACTAAGATACATGACAAATGTTATCATGTTACCAATACAATGTAACATGTTACCACTAGACGTGGCCAAGGTTACCATGTTTTGGAGGCAATAAATGTGTTACAAATATAACATGTTACCATGATACATCATGGCCCATGTTACCATATTCTCGTGGTCATTTTCTTGTAACCAATGTAACTTGTTACTAAGATACATGACAAATGTTATCATGTTACCAATACAATGTAACATGTTACCACTAGACGTGGCCAAGGTTACCATGTTTTGGAGGCAATAAATGTGTTACAAATATAACATGTTACCATGATACATCATGGCCCCTGTTACCATATTCTCGTGGTCATTTTCTTGTAACCAATGTAACTTGTTACTAAGATACATGACAAATGTTATCATGTTTTGGTGTCATGTTACCAATACAATGTAACATGTTACCACTAGACGTGGCCAAGGTTACCATGTTTTGGAGGCAATAAATGTGTTACAAATATAACATGTTACCATGATACATCATGGCCCATGTTACCATATTCTCGTGGTCATTTTCTTGTAACCAATGTAACTTGTTACTAAGATACATGACAAATGTTATCATGTTTTGGTGTCATGTTACCAATACAATGTAACATGTTACCATGAGACGTGGCCAAGGTTGCCATGTTTTGGAGGCAATAAATGTGTTACAAATATAACATGTTACCATGATACATCATGGCCCATGTTACCATATTCTCGTGGTCATTTTCTTGTAACCAATGTAACTTGTTACTAAGATACATGACAAATGTTATCATGTTTTGGTGTCATGTTACCAATACAATGTAACATGTTACCATGAGACGTGGCCAAGGTTGCCATGTTTTGGAGGCAATAAATGTGTTACAAATATAACATGTTACCATGATACATCATGGCCCCTGTTACCATATTCTCGTGGTCATTTTCTTGTAACCAATGTAACTTGTTACTAAGATACATGACAAATGTTATCATGTTTTGGTGTCATGTTACCAATACAATGTAACATGTTACCACTAGACGTGGCCAAGGTTACCATGTTTTGGAGGCAATAAATGTGTTACAAATATAACATGTTACCATGATACATCATGGCCCATGTTACCATATTCTCGTGGTCATTTTCTTGTAACCAATGTAACTTGTTACTAAGATACATGACAAATGTTATCATGTTTTGGTGTCATGTTACCAATACAATGTAACATGTTACCACTAGACGTGGCCAAGGTTACCATGTTTTGGAGGCAATAAATGTGTTACAAATATACCATGTTACCATGATACATCATGGCCCATGTTACCATATTCTCGTGGTCATTTTCTTGTAACCAATGTAACTTGTTACTAAGATACATGACAAATGTTATCATGTTTTGGTGTCATGTTACCAATACAATGTAACAGGTTACCACTAGACGTGGCCAAGGTTACCATGTTTTGGAGGCAATAAATGTGTTACAAATATAACATGTTACCATGATACATCATGGCCCATGTTACCATATTCTCGTGGTCATTTTCTTGTTTCCAATGTAACATGTTACTAAGATACATGACAAATGTTATCATGTTTTGGTGTCATGTTACCAATACAATGTAACATGTTACCATGAGACGTGGCCAAGGTTGCCATGTTTTGGAGGCAATAAATTTGTTACAAATATAACATGTTACCATGATACATCATGGCCCCTGTTACCATATTCTCGTGGTCATTTTCTTGTAACCAATGTAACATGTTACTAAGATACATGACAAATGTTATCATGTTTTGGTGTCATGTTACCGGTACAATGTAACAGGTTACCATGAGACGTGGCCAAGGTTACCATGTTTTGGAGGCAATAAATGTGTTACAAATATAACATGTTACCATGATACATCATGGCCCCTGTTACCATATTCTCGTGGTCATTTTCTTGTAACCAATGTAACTTGTTACTAAGATACATGACAAATGTTATCATGTTACCAATACAATGTAACATGTTACCACTAGACGTGGCCAAGGTTACCATGTTTTGGAGGCAATAAATGTGTTACAAATATACCATGTTACCATGATACATCATGGCCCCTGTTACCATATTCTCGTGGTCATTTTCTTGTAACCAATGTAACTTGTTACTAAGATACATGACAAATGTTATCATGTTTTGGTGTCATGTTACCAATACAATGTAACATGTTACCACTAGACGTGGCCAAGGTTACCATGTTTTGGAGGCAATAAATGTGTTACAAATATAACATGTTACCATGATACATCATGGCCCATGTTACCATATTCTCGTGGTCATTTTCTTGTTTCCAATGTAACATGTTACTAAGATACATGACAAATGTTATCATGTTTTGGTGTCATGTTACCAATACAATGTAACATGTTACCATGAGACGTGGCCAAGGTTGCCATGTTTTGGAGGCAATAAATTTGTTACAAATATAACATGTTACCATGATACATCATGGCCCCTGTTACCATATTCTCGTGGTCATTTTCTTGTAACCAATGTAACATGTTACTAAGATACATGACAAATGTTATCATGTTTTGGTGTCATGTTACCGGTACAATGTAACAGGTTACCATGAGACGTGGCCAAGGTTACCATGTTTTGGAGGCAATAAATTTGTTACAAATATACCATGTTACCATGATACATCATGGCCCATGTTACCATATTCTCGTGGTCATTTTCTTGTAACCAATGTAACATGTTACTAAGATACATGACAAATGTTATCATGTTTTGGTGTCATGTTACCGGTACAATGTAACAGGTTACCATGAGACGTGGCCAAGGTTACCATGTTTTGGAGGCAATAAATGTGTTACAAATATACCATGTTACCATGATACATCATGGCCCATGTTACCATATTCTCGTGGTCATTTTCTTGTTTCCAATGTAACATGTTACTAAGATACATGACAAATGTTATCATGTTTTGGTGTCATGTTACCAATACAATGTAACATGTTACCATGAGACGTGGCCAAGGTTGCCATGTTTTGGAGGCAATAAATTTGTTACAAATATAACATGTTACCATGATACATCATGGCCCCTGTTACCATATTCTCGTGGTCATTTTCTTGTAACCAATGTAACATGTTACTAAGATACATGACACATGTTATCATGTTTTGGTGTCATGTTACCGGTACAATGTAACAGGTTACCATGAGACGTGGCCAAGGTTACCATGTTTTGGAGGCAATAAATTTGTTACAAATATACCATGTTACCATGATACATCATGGCCCATGTTACCATATTCTCGTGGTCATTTCCTTGTAACCAATGTAATATGTTACTAAGATACATGACAAATGTTATCATGTTTTGGTGTCATGTTACCAATACAATGTAACATGTTACCATGAGACGTGGCCAAGGTTACCATGTTTATGATATATATATATATATTTTGAGACTGTGTTGCACGCGAATAGATCACTCCTTCCTCTATGAATCACAAAAACTACTGTCTGTGTAAAGAGGGGGGGGGGTTGCTTCCATTGACGCATCCGGAATTCTTTCACTTTATAACATACTTCTATATCCAATACCTTAATACCTTTAATGTCCTACGAGCAAAAATTGTGGTGAATTTATATCTTATACAAGTAGTCACAATTGCTCTGTAGAAAAGTAATGAAACTTAAAAATCCATATTCTCTATTTGCCCAAAACATTCCTCAACACAAACATTCAAAGTAACCGTACAATAGCATATACAGATTCCATTGAAACTATTCGATCATTTCTTTCACGCATATACCATGATGAACAACGTCGGTAGCTGATGATTCTCCTGAAGCTGAAGAAGTCGTAAGACCAAAACGTTCCCTCCAAGTGTAAGTTAACAATTAACAACTTTTAGTTAACAAATGTCTGGTCGCAAGTAATAGCAAAAGTGTAATTTGTAATTTACAACCAGCTCGTCATGAACAGCAACAAGATTTCGATATATATATATATATATATATATATATATATATATATATATATAAAGAACTAAGTTAAAATACAAATACAAGAATTATAATTGAATTTACAATTCGTTATAATTCTTGTATTTGTATTTTGACTTAGTTCTTTATTAATACACAAAAATACATATTGCGATATATATATGTGTGTGTGTGTGTGTGTGTTTGTGTGTGTGTGTGTGTGTGTGTGTGTGTGTGTGTGTGTTTGTGTGTGTGTGTTTGTATGTGTGTGTGTGTGTGTGTGTATGTGTGTGTGTGTGTGTGTGTGTGTGTGTGTGTGTGTGTGTGTGTGTGTGTGTGTGTGTGTGTGTGTATGTATGTGTGTGTGTGTGTGTGTGTGTGTGTGTGTGTGTGTGTGTGTGTGTGTGTGTGTGTGTGTGTGTGTGTGTGTGTGTGTGTGTGTGTGGTGAGAATGTGAAGTAATAGGAAAAATAGATTAATAATTGGAGCATCAGTCAAGTTAGCTTTACATTTAATACAGACAATGAGAGTCCATATGTGTTTGTTTCTTGAAGTTCTATTTTAAGATATTATTATACAAAGGATAAATGGTAAGTTCTTATACGATCAGGATTATATAAGTGCCAGTTGTAGATCATTACCAGACTGTATTTGATTGGACTGGTTGTAAACGACGTACATGAACGTAACGCTCGCACAAAGCCGATTCCAATACAAATTAATGTAATTTACACACTATAGAACACATAAGTTCAATTATATAAGAGCCGGCGAAACAGCCTTACAGAAAGACGAAAGCAGTAAGTTTTCTGTTTCAAATATTTACCGCCGTGCTCCAGATACGGGATATTTTGAGGAGTTGGTCGTTGCATAAGGAGCCAGTGTATGCTCCAGTATTGCGTCACCAGGCTGGCAATTAGACGCAAAGTGGAGCACACTACTGCGACAAAGACTACTTTCTCCGCCATTGCGCAACGGAACCCCACCCCACCCCACTCCACCTGACTTTGAACTAGATTATCCCACTTTCGATCGGAATACTTCCTTAATAGCAGGCCACCACCTTACACACAAAAATGTCTGAGCGGTTTTATTACTTTTAATTGCACAATCCACACGTGGATTTTCCCATTGTTTATAGCGTCGAGAAAATTATATCGGGAAATTATTTCACATTATTGCACATATTTTCTCGAGTAAACATTAATTTTCTCTTGCAAACTTAAAATCAAAAAAATTTAGTGAAATTTAATAGTGCAGTCAGAAAATCCTTCTGGATGCAATTAGATTTTGATTATTCAATTCTTTCTATTAGTTCACATTTTTTTAAATATAAATTTCGTTCAAATTTTCAATCGTTAATAAAATACTTTTTATTCATCCACTCAACAAAAATGTTTAAAGTAAATTGCTACTTCCGTCAACAAAGAAATTTTTGTTTTAGTTACCCTTTATTAAAAATTTACAAATAATATAAATAAAGCAACATAACCTAAGCGTTCGAACAGCTGTTCTACCACATAACTTATAACATAAAATCAGCTGTTTAATGAAATCATATGTTACCACTTATTTTAAGCTTAATGTGAGGAGATAACTATATTGCATACTTTGCCCCTTTAGTGAAAAGAACTCTCCCATATGAAACGAAAGTTAATTAATTTAATTTAATTAATGTAAACTATATTTGAAAAAAACTATATTAACACCAAGTGTCATTACTACAAGTTTTAAAAAATATTTGAATTCAAGTGGATGAATAAAAAGTATTTTATTAACAATTGGAAATTTGAACAAGATATATAAAAGGATAGTATGAACTAATTAGAATGAATTATAAAAGGATAACGGATAGACTTATTGTCTTTCGCGATAAAATCCTTCTGGGTCGTTTAAAATAATTTTTTTTCCTCCATGTTGACCCGGAATGAGAAAACTTGTAACTAGGGTAAAGAATAATGCGGGCTGGCCGCAATACATTCTTGTAAAACGTATGATCCAGGTAAATGGTAAAGAAATATTTTAGTTATTAATTTTAACAAATTTAATAAACGAATTTAACACTGTAAGCCATGAGAGATGTTCTTCAACATTGAGTTATTAACGAGGGAAATGTACGACACATTTTTATAGTAGCTTATAAAAATAAGCCGTAAAACAAATGAATAAAATTAAAAATCACATTTTTTTTTAGATAAACAATTTTTTGTAATGTCTTCGAAAAAATTTAGAAAACTAAAATAATCAAATGAGTTTTCTGTGTTTTTTGTTTAACCTAAACATTTAGATAAGAAAACATAAATAATAAATAAATAAATTGCTACTTTATTTTTCTTGCAGTATATCTTAAATATGTATGTATCGAAGACTGTAAAACCAAATTTTGTTTTTAGTTTTAAAAAGGTATAAACCTCTCTGATAAGTGTAACATGTTAAATGAAATTGCTTGCTAGGAAAATGACACTGCTAAAGTGTTAACACTTTACAGCAAAGCAAGATTTGTCCGTCATTATCAAACCTTGCTGCAACATCGTCAGTGGCCTTGAACAAGCGTCAGGGCCACAGAGGTACAATGCTTTAAAGTTTGCCGCCTAATTCAACCGACTGCCCTAATGCGATACACCTGGTAATTTGCTATCGTATCCCATCAGTGGTAGGTATAAGGGGAGGAGCTTTGGCCCTCAAGTAGCCCAAACATATGGACAAGTGAAAGTTTTTTAACTCTAAAATAACACTATAAAAGTAAAATAAAATGCGAATTTTGATGTTAGCGTTAGGCCGTTCGACCATGACTCAAATAATTTCGTTAATTCTTCTCAATAATTAGTAGAATATATCAACACAAACCCATAGTAATCACTATAACACCATGTTATATTCATTAATAAATACGCCAACCTACAATGTAATAAATAGGTTGGTATTGTAAATACTCTATACGCTAAATGAGGCTAATTAATAATTGTGTAATGTCACAGAGTAGGCCTATAACTATTTCCCTCAGATAGAATACCCTTAGAGTTTACACTATGGCTAACATATTTCCTAAATATTTTTTCCTTTTTCCCTCCCCACCAAACCCCCAAAAATATTTATCTGAATCCGCTATCTTATCAAATAGGTAAACCTATATAAAACAATTATTTGAGAGGATTATCATTTTAGTAATTTTTTAGTTTACTAAATGTTAAGTATTACTTATTGCTCTCAAAGAAGGTTTAAAACATATATTTCATAGATTACAGTGAATACAGTTAATATGCAGACTTGTTTATAACCTATAACTTAGCATTTACTTTGGCAAATTTACTTATTAATTACAGTCATTTAAAAGGGCCTATTAAATGATATTTAAAGATTTCTACCATTATTTATGTTTTTATAATTTAAAAATGTGAAATTATAATAATAAACATGCAGTAAAAGAACATTTTTGTAAAAGTCAATTTCTACTTAGGCCAACAAAGAATAATTTTATTTTAGTCACTTTTTATTGAATAATTACAAATAATATCAATGGAGTAGCATTACCTTTCTTCTAAAACAGCTGTTTCCACATAACCTATAACATAAATTCTACGTTATCCCGTAATTTAAGCCAAATGGGACGAAATAACTATATTGCATACCTTGCCCCTTTTATGAAAAGTTTTTCTCCAACATAAAAATAAATTTAATTCGTTAAAAAAAATTAGTGAATTAATATTGGAAAAAACTGTATTTGAACTTGAGTGGATGAATAAAAAGTATTTTATTACAGATTGAAGGTTTGAACAAGATATATATAAATATATAAAAGGAGAGTGTGAATTAATAGAAGGAACTGAAAACGGTACGTCCTGCGGTTGTTGAGATATGCGTTTTATATAAGACATTAGTAAATCCAATGAATTTCTCTATAAATTGTACTATTAAAGAATCTTATGTTTTATAACGTTAGTGTCGTCTTTTAAATTACGTTTATTTTCTAATTCAAATTATTTATGATTGAACCCCTATCGACAGTCGTATAACTGCCACTTTTTAATTAGTGTTTTTTAAGTAATATTATATTTTTAGAGTTAGTACTTCATACACCTGACAACTTATGAAGATATTTGCGATTGTTTGAGTTTATCCGTGTTGTAAGTGGCAGTAATAGTAACAAATTTAGCACAATAATCCCAAATATAGTGCAGAGGAAACGGATTGCTATTGGTCAAAGGTTGTGCAAGATGCAGTCGCAGTTACACAACAGTACATACTCTCTAAGCTGTCATGACAGTCCACGACGATGAATAGAACTTCAACCTGTCTGCCCACTAACCTCAAGTCTGTTATTAATATTATGTCACACCATTAAACTTAATATTAAACATTTCATAATGGTAAAGGTGAGTGACCCTGGAGTCGCTTATACAAAACTCTGCTTGTCTTAATTAATGTGTGTTTTATAGTTTGTTTTAGCTCTATTTTACTGTTTTCTCATACTTAATCTTTTTTTTTCAATTCCTTCTATTAGTTCACCATCTCCTTATATATATATATATATATATATATATATATATATATATATATATATTTAATAAAATACCATTTATACATCCTCATAAGTTCAAACATGTAGGGGATTACCTTTGATGTTAATAAAGTTTTATTTAAAAAATATTTAATGAATTAATTTTAGTTTTAAATGGAAGAAATACATTTCTTTTTAGGTTTTTGTAGGAATATAGTTATTTCCTGCCATTTGGCCTAAAATAAGTGATAACAGCTGATTTTATGTTACATGTTATGTGGTAGCACAGCTGTTTTAACGCATAGGTTATGTTACTTCATTTATATAATTAATTAATATTATTTAGAAAATCTGCAACTATTTTAAAAAAAGTAACTGAAATAAAATTTTTCTTTGTCGACTTAGGTAGGAATTGACTTTAATTTTTTCCGTTTATTTTATCTATTTTTACTTTACAACCTAAGTATAATGAAATTCAAATAAATTCATAATTTCAGATTGGACGCCAGCATACTTTACGTATTCCAATCACATGTTAGTTTCTTTATTTCAATGTACCTCGTAACACTTAGCGTTTGCATGAAACGTTTAACGAACTCTGGGCTGGGTTGTCACCTCATGTTTTGTTCTGTATTGTATCACCTGTAAGGTTATCATAAATACCCTCTTTGCTGGTGACATATACATTGGTGCTCTAGTAGCAAGCCTGCAATCCACTCAAGAAATGTTCATGTTTCCCATAGAAATTTGATTTCCTCCATGTTTAAGTTCCGTACTTCATATAGTCGCTATTAAAATCTAAGTATATGAGTAGTTTTAAAAACAGTTACAAAGTCATAAATGTCAAAATGAAAAACCTAATCGTAAAACTGTCTCACGTAAGTAGAATAACATTTGAAAACATCAAGATTTAAATATTAAGAAAATACCGTCTATGATTACGTCAGTAGAATCCGAAAGGTTTAATAAAATCCGTTGCTAAAAAATATTAAATAAATAAGTTCTACCTACTCACATGAGATTATACCCCGAGATGTGACAAGAGAGTGATCTCATATAACCTATGCAAAGCTACACAACTAAAAAAAAAATAATAATATAGATTTGAACCCCACAAAAATAAATATAAACCAATCACAGAACAGTGGAATTACACAGATTTCTTTATATATTAAAAAAGGGAAGATTTATTAACAATGTGCTGCTTAGTTTATTAATGTTAAGTATTAAATGACTAGCAATGATTATATTTAATTAAAATTAGTTATTATTTTAAATTATATTACTATAAATAATTATTAATTTCAATTTTATTTAAATTCATTAATAGTAATTTTTAATTTAATGTCTGTTAATAACTAATACTTTTTTTATACAGGCTAATGACAGACCACAGACAATTAAATCATGCTTTTTTAACACTTAACGTTTCAAATTTCTTTCTGAAATTCCTTTTCAAGAGCTCGTTTTTATTAAACCAATATACAACATTGCCTACAATTTATAAAATTTATAACATTACAATAAACTAAATAAAAACCAACAATACAAAACTCCTAATTAATATTCTAATTTATATGATAGTGTTGTTTAAAATCGAAAGTGTTGACTCTGTTATTAATAGTGTGTGTGTTAGTGTATGTATCTGTGATTTGTCTGTTTTATTGTCAAAAAATTTGACTTGTAAATGAGAATATTTAATAAGAGTTTTGTATTATTGGTTTTTAATATGTTTTATATAATATTATGGATTTTATAAATTGTAAGCTTTGTTGCATTTGGTTTAGTAAAAACGAGCTCTTGAAAAGGAATTTCGGAAAGAAATTAAAAACGTTGAGAGTTAAAAACGCATTAATTAATTGTGTGTGATCTGTCATTAACCTATACAAAAAAATACAATGCGATAGGCTTACATGTTTGTAATTTTATAATATAGACTACCAAAAATACCAATTATTGTGTTTTTGTTCAGAGCATACGAATAATTAAGTTTCAAAAAGTAATTGCTATTACTAAAATAAGAATACATTAATTGTAAAATCTTATTTTCAATAAACTGAAACATTTATTTTTACTTGCGTCTGTATTGAATTTACATGTATAGTTAATATTAAAATGTTATTTACATTTTTTGTACAATTTGAATACTTATTGTACTCATTATTACGTCATGGCTACTAGAAGTACGCTCTCCCATTCAAATACACTCTAAAACATTCTAGCCCTAATCTATATGAGGTAAATTATCGCTCTGTTATTGTTATGTATTTTGTAAGAAACTAAAACTATATAAATATATATATTTGTAGAATATGTCTTATTAACGTCTTGTAAAAACATTATAACCTTAAAATTATACGCGGAGTCAGTGATTATGGTAGAAAGTTTCTTGCCTTGTACACAACCGCCATCTATTAGAGTTCCGCCGAAGTTCTTGTACAAGTTGTGAACTACGATTGCAAGTTAATATTTTAAATAGTACAATAAATTATTTTAAAATACAATTACTGGAGTTGCCATGCTAATATTTATTTGCGTAATAAGTTATGTCCTCAATGTTATTACTTATTGGCTTAATTATATTTTACAATATGTCTTACATCTGCACAGTTTTATTCCATAACACACGTCTTTTTTTTTGTAATGAAAGCTCAGTAACAGTTGACAACATGATATTAAATGTTATACAAAATTCAATCAGCTGTTATAAATCAGTTAATTCGAATTAACTTAATTTAAGAAGGAAAAAATACTTAAGAAACTTATGTTTGTGGTAAAAGTAATTTCTTTAGGTTTCTAGAGATTTCGTATCTATAACTACTCTTTACTTTCTCTTGAAGTTGTAATACTTTACGTTATTGTTGATTAATGAAGCTTTTTTATTTTAGTTCTGACTTTTTCATTTTCATATTTATCTGTGTCAAAAGTGCAATTCTTTTGTGTTGCGTGATTCGCGAGATAATTCGCAAAATGATTAGGTAGATGAGACGTAAGATAATCTGCAAGATGGTTCGCGACCTGATTCGTAGAGGATCCGCAAGATGGTTCGCGACCTGATTCGTAGAGGATCCGCAAGATGATTCGCGAGATGATTCGTAAGATAATCCGCAAGATGGTTCGCGACCTGATTCGTAGAGGATCCGCAAGATGATTCGCGAGATGATTCGTAAGATAATCCGCAAGATGGTTCGCGACCTGATTCGTAGAGGATCCGCAAGATGATTCGTGAGATGATTCGTAAGATAATCCGCAAGATGGTTCGCAAGATGATTCGCGAGATGATCCGTAAGATGATCCGCAAGATGATACGCGAGATGATTCGTAGAGGATCCGCAAGATGGTTCGCGACCTGATTCGTAGATGATTCGCAAGATGATTCGCGAGGTGATTCGTAAGATGATCCGCAAGATGATTCGCGAGATAATTCGCAAGATGATTAGGTAGATGATTCGAGAGATGATTCGTAAGATCATCCACAAAATGATTCGCGACTTGATTCGTAGATGATTCGTAAGATGATCCGCAAGATGATTCGCGATATAATTCGCAAGATGATTAGGTAGATGATTCGAGAGATGATTCGTAAGATCATCCACAAAATGATTCGCGACTTGATTCGTAGATGATTCGCGAGAAGATTCGCGAGATAATTCACAAGATGATTAGGTAGAAGATTTACGAGATGACTTGTAGGTGATCCGCAAGATGATTCGCGAGGTGATTCATAAGATAATTAGGTAGATGATTCGCGAGATGATTCGAAAGACAGAACTTATGATCACAAGATTCTTTCCCAATTTATAATACCAAGCGCATATTCTTACCAAATTGCTACCTAATATGTATATTTTGGAGTTGGTAGAGATGATGATTACTCAATACTTGGGATGCCCTGTCCCTTATGAGCTAAAAGCAAACACAGAAATTCAAGACCTGTTAAATAGGGTTGGTAATCTCTGATATTACTGTTAAGTGGTTCAGAATAATGCCCTTAGGAACGTATACATTGCCTAAAATTAACCTACTCTTTAACGGGGTCACGGAAGTCGTGTCTATAGGTAGTCCATAGCGATAAGAATAGACAATGAATATGAAGATACGAATCGCAGATAGGTAGAGAAGTTAGAAAATGAATATTCAAAGATGGTACTGGGTGTATTGGTAAGGGGTATTTGTCTGAATAAATTGTTATTGCTATTTGCTAATTGTATGATTTTGTTTTTGTATTTTTTAGTGGGGCTTTTGTTTATTTCCATGCAATTGTTGGATTTTGTGAATTCATTTTTTTTGTTATATTCTGTTTTTGATATGATTACTGTAGCGTTGCTTTTGTCCGCTTTTGTTGCTATTATTTCATTTTTGTATAGTTTTTGTTTCAATTTGATTATTTGTTTCATTTTTGTTGTGATTTTTGTTGATGATTTTTTTGATTTCGTGTGATGCTGTTTTTCTAATGTTATCTTGGTTTTGTAAAGAGGTTTACAGAGGCTACTCTTTAACTCAACTATTAGCTTCTTTATATCATGATTATGAAGAGCTGTTTACCGCCACTAGGTGAAGCAAGAGGGGGAAAAGAGAGAGAAATATTAGTTGCTATAACAACTGCAATAAAAGCAATAAATAAACAAATACGTTGATGAAATAAAGAACTTCCTAGGAGTAGAATAGACGATAAATGAACACAAGCGATGCATAAAGCGCTTTGGATTGGGCGTCCCAGGGAAGACATTTTCGCAAGAGTGCTCGGGAATCGGAATGCCGCATTGGCCTTAGCTAAAGATAATCTAGACGAGGCAATATTTCACACACGCCGCGTCATTATTGCCCATTGTTACGAGACCATTTTTCACTAAGTGAGTTGTCTGAAAGAACTGCGTTACCCACTTTGGCAATTTCGACCGTGACCCTTGTCAGTTCTCCCAATCATTGTTTCTAGTTTGAGTGGATTCCCGGCAGGGTTACGCAAGGCGGCTTACACAGAATAATAAATCCAGCAAAGCGCCGTACTGAGCCCGACCAAGTACAATGGCATTTTACTTTAAGGTATCTTTTCAGATTAATTTCGTTTTACGCATGGCTACTTAAATTATATATAAATGTTATATTAATCTAGAAACTTAAAAATTCAGTAATTTGTTTTTATTACTAAAAAAAAGTTAATAAATATGTTTATTAAATTACTTGTATTAGTTTACACTCTTTTTATAGGCCTGTATATCTTGTTCAAATTTTCAATCGTTATCAAAATATTTTTTACTTTAAATACAAATAAAATACTTTTTATTGAACCACTAAAGTTCAAATACAATTTTTTAAAACTTGTAGTGGATGACACTTGATGTTAATACAGTTTTTTCAAATATAAATTCATTAATCAAAAAAATAATTTTAGTTTTATATGGGAGAACAACCTTTCAGAAAGGAGGAAGGTATAAAATGTAGTTATTTCGTCCCATTTGACTAAAAATAAGCGATAACGTATGATTCTATAAACCAGCTGATTGTATGTTATAGGTTATGTGGTAGCACAGCTGTTTTAACTATAGGTTATGTTGCTATATTAATATTATTTTTTTTTTAAATTAACTAAAAAAAGGTTTTTCTTGTTGACCTAAGTGACTTAAACAATTCTTTATAAATATTATTTGCCACTTACGATACGGCTCAAGGATTGCAGCTGAAATCTATCTATACTCTACATACATAAACATTTTGAATTTAAATACTGGGTGTTCACGTGATGACCATATAAGTGCGACGCAGCAAGAAAAAAGGTAAAAACTCTCCGTCGCATGGAATGGAGAATATATTACACATTAATCTAATTTTCCTATCAATTTTATTACTAGGAGGTATGTTAAACTTTGGTAATTTGGAAAAGATCACGGCAATTCTTAAATATAGGAGTATCCATGAAAACTTGGAAAGGATACGTACAAATCGCATGTGTCTATACATATAAAATAAAAAACAAAGTCAAAATACAAGAATTATAATTGAATTTACAATTGTAAATTGTAAATATATTATGTATATATATATATATATATATATATATATATATATATATATATATATATATATATATATATATATATAAATATCGCAATATGTATTCTTGTGTATTAATAAAGAACATAAGTCAAAATACAAATACAAGAATTATAATTGAATTTACAATTGTAAATTGTAAATATATTATGTATATATATATATATATATATATATATATATATAAATATCGCAATATGTATTCTTGTGTATTAATAAAGAACATAAGTCAAAATACAAATACAAGAATTATAATTGAATTTACAATTATAAATTCAATCATAATTCTTGTATTTGTATTTTGACTTATGTTCTTTATATATATATATATATATATATATATATATATATATATATATATATATATATATATATATATATATATATATATATATATATATGGTAAGGGAACATTTAATACACTATTTGTAACATAACTGAAGGTGGTTACGAACATGCAATATACGTTCCAGCGCCCAAGATGATGGTTAATTATTGAAAAAAGCAACAATATACTTACAATATGTATTAGCTTTTCTCTAGGAAGAATTTAATAAAGTGTGATAATATTCTAGTACATTAAAGATATTCTAATACTTTATCTGTGTCCATTTTGTTCTGTGCAGATGACGCTTGAATTTCTGAATTTTCACGTCACTCAAGGTCACTTCTCTTTATTATAATGAGGTTTAGTAGATGGAATTGGGTGTAACTACGTCATTTCAAAATGAATGCTTGATGGCATATTCCACAGTATATTTTGAACCCTTGTATCAGAAGAAATATACTGGCAGACATTTGTGCTAAATTTTCAAAACTATAGTATTATGTACATCTTTAGAATATTTCGAGGTTAGATACAAATTTTGCTCTGTCGTATTATACATACCAAAAACATTAGTTGACTACATTACCCGATACGGTCCAGTTACGGTGAAGAACTGTGAAGCAAAGGTTCAATTTTAACGGGGTTTACAATCAAAATATCCCTTATAAACCCTGTTGAAACCATCTGCTGGAAATGAGTAACAAACCTAATACTTGATGAAACAATATTTTCTTATCAAATACAGAAATGTACGAATTTATTTACCCTGGATAACGATTAAACACTTCTCATTTACCATAAGAGAGATACCTAGTTTTGTTCAAGTCGAGGGTATTATCCCGTCTTGTAGTCACACGGGGCAATTTTCCCTATCCCTAATCTTTCCTTTACGCTAGCTAAGTAGTGATGAGATTAACATAACCTTAATTTCATACCCTCCTCACTATGATTTGTTGTAACGGGTAAACACTTCATAAATCCCAGTTAGAAAGGACGTTTGATTACTGCACAGATGGCCGTGATTCTTTCCAATATATATATATATATATATATATATATATATATATATATATATATATATATATATATATATATATATATAAATATAATATCAAATGTGTTTTCCTGTTAGAATATTTTTAAGATCAAATAATATACACAAATACAGGAATATTTAATTTATTGAATAATAAACTCAGTTTATTATTCAATAAATTAAATATTCCTGTATTTGTGTATATTATTTGATCTTAGAAAAATATATATATATATATGTATATATATATATATATATATATATATATATATATATATATGTATATATATATATATATATATGTATTTCTTCTGTTTATGTCATATATATATATATATATATATATATATATCGCAATATGGTATTCTTGTGTATTAATAAAGAACTAAGTCAAAATACAAATACAAGAATTATAATTGAATTTACATTTGTAAATTATATATATATATATATATATATATATATATATATATATATATATATTATTATTATTATTATTATATATAAATGAATCTTGAGAGAAATATTGTGGGATCTTGGAAAGTCGTACAGAGCTGGGAGACATCTTAAATTAAAGGTATTGCCATGAAGGAGCGGGTGAAAATATAGTTTTTCTCAATTTACAACATTTAAAGAGTTTTGAGGAACCTAAAGTTACCAAAAAATCTCCATAAGAAATACATTGCTATGAAAAACAGCTGAATGTGAGTTGCAAACAAACAAATATTTAACCACCATGAAAGGAGGTTATGTGTATTCATTGCAATGAAAAACAGATGATTGTAATTTGTAAACAAATAGTTTAACAACACCTGTTTTTACACATGGTCAACTTTATGTTGCACTGAGTCCAAACAAATTTCAAAATGGATTAATGATACATATTGAAAATACCATTGGTCAAAAAAATGAAATTGAAAATGCATTCACACAAAATATAGTTTAAAAGGAAATTTTGTTATGAAAAACGTAAGGCCTAATTAGATTAAATTTAATTTGCATTAAGAAATAAAATTTCGACACAAAAGTTTAAAATTTGTTTCGAAATGAATAGGGTCATTCCCCGCTCCCTTACAAGCCATACTTTTCTATAATTATCGATTTTATTAAGGTTTTACAGCTCCTTCACAAAAACGGTAACAACCGAGGCGCCCGCTATAATTACTGTGCGGGTTTAGAGCACCACCTACCGGGTGAAATTAAAACACTTGACTGCCGTCTCTCTTTCGAACACGTAAACGTATCACGAAAACTGCCGCAACCAAGGCAAACTAGATGACGTGTTTGGGAAAGTAAATAGTTCCAAGATCCTTGTATAATGGAGGAAAAGGCCTAAAAGATAACGTATCATTAACCATACCAATTTAAATTAACCCGGAACTAATTGTAATTATTCATTATAGTAGCGTTTTGCACTTCCAACAAACTACCAGAACAATAGTCTTGCTTTGGAAGACGTTTTCCTCCCATATGAAACTAAAGTTAATTCATTAAATTTATTTATTCAATTCATATTTGAAATAACCGTATTAACATCAAGTGGGATTTATTACAAATTTAAAAAATGTATTTGAACTTGATTGGATGAATTAAAAGTATTTTAATAACGCTTGAAAATTTTAACAAGTTATATGTATATATAGAGAGCGAATTAATAGAAGGAATTGGAAATAAACTGTAAAATAACAAGTTGTAAATGCGCCCGTGCACTTTATTGTTATTTCAAAACTTTCAAATTCCACCCAGCGTAAAGTGTAATGCAATAACAGCACAGATAAGGTCGCGTGCAATGAAATTCCACGCGGACAATGGAGGTTAAAAAATTGGCACTGACTTTCGCAAGGGCCCGAGGTTACTGTCAACCCATTATCGATTCTACATTTAATTGTCAACATTCGATGACTAAGGCTTTGTCCGCGTGAAAGTTGATTTGGTTCAGCGCCATTATTACTGGCCATAATATGTCAAAAATGATTGCACAAGCTTTGCCCAAAACAAACGGCCTGGGGCGAACACATTGGCGGCCTGCAATTGGATACGGAAGCACGACCGCTTAATCTAAAATTCATTAGCAAAGATTTCGTTTTCTATGGAGAACTCGTATCGGCTATTACTTTGATATTCTCACTGAGTTTTTAACCTCAGACGCAATTTGTTTGTCTATAAAAGCAGCAATTATCAGTGAGCTGAGGAGATTAAACCCGAACTCCTCTCTCCAGGATGACGAATGGCTTTTTACTTTCTCACACAAGACGTATTGCGACCATCATCACCTCAAACATCACTTAACCGTCAAGTGTATTACCTACTACATGTAGTAGTTTCACACCACTTTAAAATGTTTATTGTAAATTATATTAGAAACTAGATAAAAATTAAATCTGAGGGTGTGAACCATGTCCGGACAAGAACACTCTCCCCTCCCCCATGAAACGAAAAAACTTCACCCACATGAAGTTACCGTTAATATTTTATATTTAAAGATATTCCATATTGTAATAAAATTCCAGTAATAAAAACTGAAAATATCATTTATAATTCAGGTATAATATTATACAACATTTTCATGCAGATCTACAATTTCCTTTCGCATTAAACCTTTGACACAAATTACGTGTTTTACACAAATAGGTCTATTTCCACTGTAATTGCGTTCATAATAAAAGCTGTTTTACTGTAAGAGGATCTCATATTTGTTTTATCAAATATTTCCAAAATAAAGAACTTATTCATACATAAAACAATTACAAAAGGCTTTTAATACAAATATAATTTTCATTTTCTCTCTTTCTCTAGCCTTCCATCTCTCTCTCTCTCTCTCTCTCTCTCTCTCTCTCTCTCTCTCTCTCTCTCTCTCTCTCTCTCTCTCTTTCTATATATATATAATTATATTTTGTTTAAAGGAATAATATTAAAAACCCGTTATAGGCGTTTTTACGATATACACTGTTTAAGAGCTGTTAATCTGTTGGGATAATCTTTTAAGAGCGTAAACTAAGCCATTTCCGTAATTTATTTCCAAATAAAGAAACTTTGCTGGTTCCACGTTATATTTGAACAAAAGCATTGCCGCCAACTTTATAGAGCGAATACTTTATAAAGTGCAGCAATTCCTCGGCCGCCGTTATAAAAATGAATAAATTCAGCTCACAAATCCCAAAGACAAATTATACAGTCCTTAATTCTAGACAAAACACAAGTTACGCCATGAGGTCGGCTAACATAACTGACCGCATATTAGCAAAACATATGTCCCCGTTAGTTTTGTGCAATCACACGCATAAAATTCTTTAAAAAAGCAGGAGCTATGGCGAAACTAAATGAAAGTGAAACGAGCATTTACGTCTGAGTTTACTGTAGGCTGGCAAACAATATGTAGGCTGGCTCATATAAACGTATGCAAACCCAACAAAGAATAAGCAAAGAAACTGGTTAAAAACAACATTGATAAAAAAATTGTTTTCAGGCAAAGAGAAAGACAACGTTGGTTTTTAACGACAAATAACAAATGTATTATATATTTACTGATATATATATATATATATATATATATAAAGTAATATGTATATACTTTACATATACTTGACTTCTTCTATAAAGTGATATGTAAATTCAATGCTTTAATGTACCGCACAAGACCATATGTAACTATATACAATTTACATTTTTTACTGTCGACGTTACGGCCTTTATCGAGACTAAAATAATAAGAAACAAATTACCAACAACAATTAATTATAAACCGACCAATAAACTATACATACATACATACATACATATATATCTATAGTTTAGAATCTACTACAAGTACTCAGTTTCAGTTGATGCTCGACAATGAAGACACCGTAATTAATCTTCGAAAGTTAACTCGTATATACCAGGTAAGATTCTTGTTTAAGTACATTACAATGTAAGAACACAAGAAAACAGTTATGTAAAGTTATATATATATATATATATATATATATACACACATATATATATATATATATATATATATATATATATATATATATATATATATATATATATATATATCAATACATCAAAACAAAGCCAATTAAATTATAAAACTAACAAATACCAATATAAGCTTGAGTACATTTTTCTGTTTTCCTATTATTAAATAAAATTCCCTAGTTGACGCGTTTCAGAACAGTTCCATTTCCGAATCCTTTAATAGTCCTGTATTAAACGTTTCGAGAATTTGAGAGGGAATAATTATTCCGAAACATGCCAACAAGGAAAAATATTTTAATGTTAAAAAAGGTAGAAAAATGTAACCAATAGTATACAAATATTCCCAACAGAAGTGATGATGATTATATTAAGAAATTCAAGTATTAATATATTGATACAAGTATGTTTAAATTGTTAATACCAAATGTTATACGACCCTCAAAATATATAATACATCTTAAACAAACATTCATTAGCAAGTAAATTAAATTAAAACTAGTTACATAGGGTCTTGCAGTTTATTAGAATCCTGAATCTATATAATTCAAACAAAATCTATATAATCAAACATTAAAAAACCACCTGTCCACCCCAAGTATATAAACGTCCTTCGAAACGAATTTTTTTTTTAATAATCAAATAACGACAGTGAAAATAATTCACAAAACCTTTAACCACAAATATTTTTGTCAATCCTGATGTACATTTCGGTTACCAAGTGCCCATCCACAGGAGTATGACACACCATATTTTCTTTGTATATTATTTAGTATTTTTAACTACAGTAAATTAATTCAAATAATTAGTGATTAATAACGTCACCCCTTAGCCAGGATATTATCTGCTGCCAATGTTAAAGGCAGATACTGAAAATACCACGGAGTTCAACCCCCCACCCTACTTCACTGACTCCTTAAACATAATGTTTTGGTGTTTTCAATACATAACCCAGTGAAATTAACAAAAACAAAACTTGAAGAAAATAAAAGTTATAGTCCTTATAGAATGTGTTACAAAAATATTCTTTTGAATTGACAATTAAAAATATTCTATGACGTAACAACATATGGTTATTAATTAAATTGCCCTTATATCATTGTTTACCAGTTATAATACAGCCTTGTTTTACAATGAGGCATTTCGGTAGAGAGAGTGTAGGCCAATGTTTTTATGTATAGCTTTATGTAACAATGAAGCCTGCATTTATTACAGCCACCTTCATTGTTTTAAAATATTTGTCTTTGTTACGTGGTTTCTGTTGACTTTAGTAATAAGATATAATAAAAAATATTCTTAACAGTAAAATAAGCGGAAACGTAAGATATCAATAAGCAGTTAATTGTTACCTATTTTGTAGAGCATAATATAAAAGTTATATAATATAATTTGGTGACGTTGTGCTAAGGAAGTATTTCATAGACGACCATGTTTGTAAAGTAAGATTATGTTGTCAAAAATATAATATAAATAAGTTTTAGCAGTATTTATGGTTTTCCTCATTTAAAATCAATTGTTATTAGATACATTTTAGTCTTGTATCTAAAAAATATTAAAATATGAGTTGATTACCATTAAATCAAGTGTTACTTTATTTTATGTAAACGCAAGAAGTCATATGGATTAAAAGATGGAAGTACACTTTTATGTAACTTTATATTTATCTCGGCGCAGAGCAAAATCAAATAGTCAGTTACTAGTTCCCATAAACTTGCCGTTTTCCCAAACTTAAAATAGTTGTAGAAAAATATCTACCAAAATTCTATTTCCTCAAAACAATTCAAAACCTTAACCCAAGTCAAGAAAGATACAAGACTATGTACTGGCTTATATAACTGACGTGAGTGTAGTCTAGATGCACGGCGTTACACGCTGCGCATGCGTTTGTTAGGTAACCGACATCTTGGCCGGTCAGCTGTGCCCTACATGTCACTTATAGCGATAAAACTTTACTATTAAGCAGTAAATGCCGGGTTTTAGCTGGTTCCTTTCTATCATTGTAAGGTGCCAGGTAATGCCAAACATTACATTAAACAAATGGGGACACCTCGTGTGTTTTCGTTCAATACATCATTACATTCTCGTTAGCCAAACACCTGGTTACGTAATGTGAGGACGAATTCCGTCACAACACATCATCCCTATCAGCATGAGCTCTAGTCATGCCCAGACGTCTTTCTTTGGCAAACGCATTTAGGACATATCTAAACGTTTTCGACAAAATAAGTTCATACATCACAATCTAACACGAAAATTACAAATACACGAAAATATACCATTATCAGAATGTAAAATGTAGACTCTATTTAAACTGAAGAAAAATGTACTTATATCACAACCTACAAGTAAATTAACAATACAGAAAAATATAATTATATCACAATATAACACGTATATTTTTAAAAAATCTACGTATTTCACAATTACGTATACTACAAAAATAGAAATATGTACTTTTATCACCCTAACACGTAAATTAAAATAAAAGAAAAATGTACTTATATCACAACCTAACAAGTAAATTAACAATACAGAATAATATAATTATATCACAATATAACACGTATATTAAAAAAAATCTACGTATTTCACAACCACGTATATTACAGAAACAGATATATGTACTTTTATTACACCCTAACACGTAAATTAAAATAAAAGAAAAATGTACTTATATCACAACCTAACAAGTAAATTAACAATACAGAATAATTTACTGATATTATAATGTACCGCGTATAATTACAAATACAGAAAAGTGTACTTCAAAATCTAACACGTATACTTGAATTAAAATAAAATGTACTTATATACCAATCTAACACGCAAATTACAAATACAGACATATGTACTCCACAATGTAACACGTATATTACCATTAAAGAAAAGTTTACTTATACACATATCACATTCTAACACGCAAATTACAAATACATAAAAATGTACTTATATTACAATGTATTTTATATATTTTTATTAGAAACTCGGAGGGACCTTACTCGTGTAGAGTACTGAGCTAAAGCCTGTATATTACAATGTATCACGTATATTACAATTAAAGTAAAATGTACTTATATACCAATCTAACACGCAAATTACAAATACATAAAAATGTACTTATATTACAATGTATTTTATATATTTTTATTAGAAACTCGGAGGGACCTTACTCGTGTAGAGTACTTAGCTAAAGCCTGTATATTACAATGTATCACGTATATTACAATTAAAGTAAAATGTACTTATATACCAATCTAACACGCAAATTACAAATACATAAAATGTACTTATATTACAATGTATTTTATATATTTTTATTAGAAACTCGGAGGGACCTTACTCGTGTAGAGTACTTAGCTAAAGCCTGTATATTACAATGTATCACGTATATTACAATTAAAGTAAAATGTACTTATATACCAATCTAACACGCAAATTACAAATACATAAAATGTACTTATATTACAATGTATTTTATATATTTTTATTAGAAACTCGGAGGGACCTTACTCGTGTAGAGTACTTAGCTAAAGCCTGTATATTACAATGTATCACGTATATTACAATTAAAGTAAAATGTACTTATATACCAATCTAACACGCAAATTACAAATACATAAAATGTACTTATATCACTATGAAACATGTATATTAAAATTAAAGAAAAATGAACTTATATTACAATGTATCACGTATATATAAATTTGTTTGAAATGTAGTTATATCAAACCAAAAACGTAAATTACAAATACAGAAAAATGTACGTATATCATAACGAATCGTTTATAATAAAATTAAAGAAAAATGTGTTTATATTATCATGTATCACGTATATTTAAATTTAAAAAAATGCACCTACATCACAACCAAAGACGTAAATTAAAAATAGAGAAAAATGATCTTATAATACAAGACAACACGTAAATTACAATTACAGAAGATTGTACTTAAATTATAAGGTAATATTTGTATTAGAATGATAGAAAAATGTTCTCATTAATTTAAATAACCAATAAAACACACAAGCACTACGAGCTTCTCGTCTATGCCGAGCCAAAGCAGTGCCTTCCATACATAGATCGAAGGCTAGCCCTCGATGAGTTGTAATGATTTAACGACGTAATTAGCTAGTACGTAATGCCACACGTCGCTCTACAATGGGCTTACACCTGTTGTCAGTCCAACCATCAATAACACAATGTTTTGTAAGAGTCAGAAGTTAGAGAAGAGGTAATCTCATTTCTTTTGTGGACTTTTGCAGAATTTATATCGTTCGGTTTTTTAAATTTTTATTTTAAAAATAAATTTTTGTAAGGAATTTTTAAAACAGTTTAATAAAAGTTAGGCGTAATAAGTTAATGATAAATTACGATGAAGTTTTCTAAAATGCAATTAATTTTTACGTAAATATCAAATAAATGTGAAAATAACATAAAATCACACAAACATATAAGTGAAGTTAAAAGCTTACTTAACCTCACGTCATAGGTTATACACAACGCATACCTTATTTGTTTTCTTGGTAAAGGCGTGTTTTATTATGCGTATTGTATATTCGTTTGTGAATAGTTTTTATTATTTAAAAGAAACACAATTGTGTAAAATATAACAGCATTCACAAACAATAAAAATGGTAAAAAACAACTATTCTCACAACGAAAATATAAAAATATTAATTTTGTATACTTACAAACCGTCTAACCAAAATTAAATAAATGTATTAGAAACGATAAAAATACATAAAAAGCTTTTTATATCTTCAACAAAATCTTTTAAACAAACTTTAAATACATTAGTCACAAAAAGGGCTAATAAATGTATAAAAATGTATGGATTTTATTATAGCTAGGAATATTAGCATATTATCAGGTAAACATTGTTTCCAAAATATTTGATTTCATTTTAATTAAAAGTGCGTTGTATTTAAAACAATAATTCATACACCAAAGATGTAAATATTTTATCATAAAACAGTAGCAGCTCCAGCGGGCCAACCCAACGTTTTTACATCCGTTTGTTAAATTCCTTAATTGTCAATAATTTAAATGTATAAATGTAAGGGTAAAAGAAATTATTGTTGTATTACAGTGAAATATAGAATACATCAAGCAATAATAAAATAGCAAACATTCGCTCTTTTGTATAGCTTATTATATGTATTTTCCCTTAAAGTAAAATTGCACTAAAACACACTACTTAATTTTTTTTTTTTTTTTTTTTTTTTTTGTGGGGAAAGGCGCTAGGCGTCCTCTTTGGTAGCCATGACTCCCGTAAACTGTGCTTACTTAAAAACTAAATCCTGAGCCTACCCTTATCATAGCGCCTGTGTAAGGGAGACGTTCCCCAGGTCACTAACAAAACACCCGGTTTGGATCGAACCCAAGCTGATCATCGGAACGAAACGGAAGTCGGTTGCACAATATTGCCAAGGTTGTAATTACCGAGCCATGACGTAAGGTAACGAACCAAAGACATTCCCGCGTTATTGTCCAGCCGAGTTCAATTGAACTGTGAGCACTCTTGGGGCGTTCCTTCTTCTTGGGAAATAGCGTTGATTAAGTACCTGGGGAACAGGAGTTGCCAGACGGACTCGGAGTTCTGCTATTTCCGATTGTTATTCATTATTAGTAAATCTAGCTCTGGCTACTCTCAGTTTCGTCATAGCTATAGACAACCCAAGCGGCTACCACGCCTAGCACTACTGCGCTCCGGTATCAACAAATTACATTCAATAATCACAGTTGTGGTAAGAAAAACACTCCAGTCGTCCTCGTTCAGATTTTGTGTCAATATTTGTGCTTTAAAATGTTCTGTGGTTAGAACAAAATAATTTAAATACATAGTTTTATTCAATTCCTTCTATTACCTTACCCTCTCATATTGATCTTGTACAAAATCGCTAATAAAATACTTTTTATTCGTCCACTCAAGTTAAAATATATTTTTCTAAACTTATAGTGGATGGGACTTGATTTTAATACCGTTTTAAAAATAATAATCAATTTATTAATTAAATTTAAATAATTAATTTTAGTTTTGTAACTAAGAAAACCTTTTTACAAAAGGGGCAAGGTATGCATTGTAGTTATTTCGTCCCGTATAGCTTAATATAAGTAATAACATATGATTTATTAAAACAGCTCATTTTATTTTGTAGGTTATGTGATAGAACAATACTTGTTTGTGCATAGAATACTCAGCTTTCATTGTTATTAGAAACATCTTACGTCACGTCCGGGAAACCATAGAGTCACTCCGGGGCACAAGAGCTATGACAAAAGTCTAATTGATGAATGAATTCCCACTGCCGGTATGGCAAAGCATAATCGAATGGAAACACGCAGTTCATGTAACACCGAGGCAGTAAATATGCTGTGTACGTGTCGTGGGCCTTAACAACGACAGCCGTTTGCCGAAGAGTCATTTCACGCTAGAAAACCAATAACCTTTGCAAACACAAAGCGGTCGCGTCACGGCAAATTGCTCCCAAGTCGCGCCTATTAGAAATGGACCATTTAACTTGCCGGCCACATCCCATTCATTCTGGACACAGGTTTTGGCTGTCCAAGGTCGGCTTTCTCCAGGAAACGCGAGGCCGCTTACGTTATGCGCTGGAAATGTTAATTATTAAATTCACAACACATTATTTTTACTGGAAATAACAACTAGTCACGAAATTTATACACGCTAGAAAACCGTGTTTTATTACGGACATATGGCTATTGCATCTTTGCGATCAACTCTGGATTAAAATGGACTCAGAATTCCAAAATGAAAACCTAAAATAATTCTCAAAGGACACATTTGTTTCAAATAATACAATTTTTAATAAAACACTTAAATTATATATATATTTTAGGATTGTTTTAACTAAGTAAAAAAACGGTATTGTTTGTAACACATTTATCAACAGTACAACACATCTGTAAAGCAAAAAATCTTCATAAACTTGGAGAATAATCAAATTTTGTGCTAATTTCAAAGAAAATATAAATTATAAAAAAATACTCAAAAATAACTTTACATCACTTAAATTGATAAAATAATGTTGAGAAATAATAACGTTTACTCGGGTAAGGTAAATAGTTGAAATCGTTAAACACGGGTTCCTTATTTTGTGCGGTGATGGAAAAAATGACTAAAATGAAGGCCGAAACATTTGGATTATCTTAGCAGACGTTATATTGTGTCTTTAAATAATCAAACCCGTTCTAACCGAATTCGTTGTAGCTATTTTATATTGTAACATACCAAAAACCGAGATACTATAGGATGTTCTACAAAAAAAGAAATTTTAACATATACAGTGGGTTGTGAAGGAAAGTTATTTTTGTCTTTTCCGAGGCGTCATCACAAAGTTTTATTTAATATTTTTTTGGAAGACTTTGCATTATTATTGATTCTTTGTCAACATCGATTACTTCTAGAAAGCCGATATTTAGTTAACAATTCCAGCACATTTAATTTAATTTGATAATAACAAAACATATTAATTAAACACATTAATTTTCTCAAAACATGTTTCAATAACATCGTCATCATCAGTAGGTATAGTTACATGAATTCTAAACTATAACCTTGGTTATAGCTACCGTGTATAGCATGTGCTATACTTACTGGTGATGGTACATTTGTAATTGAAACCCGTTTAAGAAAATGAGATATTAATTGTGAGCTGGAGCCTGTTATTATGTAATATTACCTTTGCTCATAACTAAGCTTACATAATTATTATTAAAAAACTTTGTGAACGATGATCACGACGTACATAAATGTTCTCTCCTCAATATCCTTTGCAAGGTTTCAATTAAATACAGTAGCATACTACAAATACTATCACCTTTAAGTACAATCAATCTGAATTTTTACAAACCTCAACATTATAGAAAACCCTTTAAAAAAATATATTCAATATTCCCTTACAGTCAGCATTATAGTTAATGTTATATAACTTTTGTAAAACAAAAATCTAGCTAACAGGTTCCTGCGTTTCTAAATATGTTTTTTTAAATAAATTACGAAAGTCATATTAAGCGGAATTCATTTTGTATATTTAAAGTGTTTTTATATAGATATTATAACAGATTGTATACCTGAAATTAATAGGCACATGCAAAGCATTTACGTTACCTAACTGGAAAAGCTGCACAACTTGGTAAAATCTTGTACCAACCTGAAACACAAAATGTACACATTAATAACGTTTTATGAATGAATTGATACGTTCGATAATATTATTAGGATTAAGGATTAAGAACTGAAGAAGATTTATTTAAAAATGTAATGTACAAATATTACATAGACAATAGCTTTTCAATATCTTTTGTGTTTATAAAAGGACAATGTACATCTGACATACATTTAGAATACTGCTTTAAATAAGTCCATATAATCGCACGTTAAGGGTGTTCTACGTGCTTAGGATGGAATAAAGGTTTAGGAATCCAACGTAAAAAGGTTAAGCGGTTTACCTCCATCATGAAAAGAGAAATAATAATATGAAATCCTTCGGGTAGTTATTAGCAAAGACCTTGGGTAAAGAAGGAGTCAACATGAGGAAACCTCAGTTGGAAACTCACAGCAGCGGATATATTAGGTGGATATATATATATATATATATGTGTGTGTGTGTGTGTATGTGTACTATTTTTAGTTCGTCATTTAAGTCTTTTGCACTTTTCCAAACAACATCGAACGACTTACTGACGAAGTAAAAACACTCAAGCATATTCAATCACCTTAACTAATGTAATATTCAAAAGTGAATGTCGCCAGTGAACAAAGCAGCCCCCGTGGGCGTGTGTTTACATTGCTAGCGTTGCCCAATAAAGCCTTTCTCTCGTCTATAGACAAAGCAGTTGCATTTAGTCAAAGCGTTGTGTTTTTTGTTCTGAATTTACTGAAAAAGGATGTTGAAAGATGAGGAATGCAGTCCTTGCCTTATTTATACTCCTCTAACATGTTAATGCCCTTGTTAATGTTGTTCTGGCTGAGGCCAGCGAGAAATACATTTAAAATGCTTTGGTTACATTTCAGAGGTTATTGTCGGAAGGTCTTTACGAAAATAATATACATAGAACAGTAAGACTATTTAGCATTAACATGAACGTAAAACAAATACGGTTGCTATATTTAATAAAGGGCTGTTATTAGTAACTAAGCATCTGCTCCCGCCGCCGCCGTCGGCGTCGCTTGTATCTATAGTCTTTTACCGTTTCCACATTACACACTAAACCGAATCCGCTGAAGTAGAATAACGAGTCATTCTTGGTAGTTTTATACGAAATCTAAGAATATTTTGTTGTGCCCGAAGCCTGCCTTTTCGTTCCAGCAAGAAAACATTGTCTTTCTTGATGAAACTTTTGGCAACCGCCTTACCTCCCTTAGAACACACTTTCTAGCACTCTCACCCATTCTTACACCACCTGACCCCTACGTCTGGGGAATGGTGAGATTTTCCATGATGGCTCACCAACCACCATCGTCCGACTACAGGAATAAAAACATGTGTATAACGAGCATTAATACATGTGTCTTCGGTAATAAAGACTTGACATGTGTCTTCGGTAATATATAAGACTTGACATGTGTCTTCGGTAATATATAAGACTTGACATGTGTCTTCAGTAATATATAAGACTTGACATGTGTCTTCGGTAATATATAAGACTTGACATGTGTCTTCGGTAATATATAAGACTTGACATGTGTCTTCGGTAATATATAAGACTTGGCATGTGTCTTCGGTAATATATAAGACTTGACATGTGTCTTCGGTAATATATAAGACTTGACATGTGTCTTCGGTAATATATAAGACTTGACATGTGTCTTCGGTAATATATAAGACTTGACATGTGTCTTCGGTAATATATAAGACTTGACATGTGTCTTCGGTAATATATAAGACTTGACATGTGTCTTCGGTAATATATAAGACTTGACATGTGTCTTCGGTAATATATAAGACTTGACATGTGTCTTCGGTAATATATAAGACTTGACATGAGTCTTCAGTAATATATAAGACTTGACATGTGTCTTCGGTAATATATAAGACTTGACATGTGTCTTCGGTAATATATAAGACTTGACATGTGTCTTCGGTAATATATAAGACTTGACATGTGTCTTCGGTAATATATAAGACTTGACATGTGTCTTCGGTAATATATAAGACTTGACATGTGTCTTCGGTAATATATAAGACTTGACATGTGTCTTCGGTAATATATAAGACTTGACATGAGTCTTCGGTAATATATAAGACTTGTCATGTGTTTTCGGTAATATATAAGACTTGACATGTGTCTTCGGTAATATATAAGACTTGACATGTGTCTTCGGTAATATATAAGACTTGACATGTGTCTTCGGTAATATATAAGACTTGACATGTGTCTTCGGTAATATATAAGACTTGACATGTGTCTTCGGTAATATATAAGACTTGACATGTGTCTTCGGTAATATATAAGACTTGACATGTGTCTTCGGTAATATATAAGACTTGACATGTGTCTTCGGTAATATATAAGACTTGACATGTGTCTTCGGTAATATATAAGACTTGTCATGTGTTTTCGGTAATATATAAGACTTGACATGTGTCTTCGGTAATATATAAGACTTGACATGTGTCTTCGGTAATATATAAGACTTGACATGTGTCTTCGGTAATATATAAGACTTGTCATGTGTTTTCGGTAATATATAAGACTTGACATGTGTCTTCGGTAATATATAAGACTTGACATGTGTCTTCGGTAACATATAAGACTTGACATGTGTCTTCGGTAACATGTAAGACTTGACATGTGTCTTCGGTAACATGTAAGACTTGACATGTGTCTTCAGTAATATATAAGACTTGACATGTGTCTTCGGTAATATATAAGACTTGACATGAATCTTCGGTAATATATAAGACTTGACATGTGTCTTCGGTAATATATAAGACTTGTCATGTGTCTTCGGTAATATATAAGACTTGACATGTGTCTTCGGTAATATATAAGACTTGTCATGTGTCTTCGGTAATATATAAGACTTGACATGTGTTTTCGGTAATATATAAGACTTGACATGTGTCTTCGGTAATATATAAGACTTGACATGTGTCTTCGGTAACATATAAGACTTGACATGTGTTTTCGGTAACATATAAGACTTGACATGTGTTTTCGGTAACATGTAAGACTTGACATGTGTCTTCGGTAACATATAAGACTTGACATGTGTCTTCGGTAACATATAAGACTTGACATGTGTCTTCGGTAACATATAAGACTTGACATGTGTTTTCGGTAATATATAAGACTTGACATGTGTCTTCGGTAATATATAAGACTTGACATGTGTTTTCGGTAATATATAAGACTTGACATGTGTCTTCGGTAATATATAAGACTTGACATGTGTCTTCGGTAACATATAAGACTTGACATGTGTTTTCGGTAACATATAAGACTTGACATGTGTTTTCGGTAACATGTAAGACTTGACATGTGTCTTCGGTAACATATAAGACTTGACATGTGTTTTCGGTAACATGTAAGACTTGACATGTGTCTTCAGTAATATATAAGACTTGTCATGTGTCTTCGGTAATATATAAGACTTGACATGTGTCTTCGGTAACATATAAGACTTGACATGTGTTTTCGGTAACATATAAGACTTGACATGTGTTTTCGGTAACATGTAAGACTTGACATGTGTCTTCGGTAACATGTAAGACTTGACATGTGTCTTCGGTAACATATAAGACTTGACATGTGTTTTCGGTAACATGTAAGACTTGACATGTGTCTTCGGTAACATATAAGACTTGACATGTGTTTTCGGTAACATATAAGACTTGACATGTGTTTTCGGTAACATGTAAGACTTGACATGTGTCTTCGGTAACATATAAGACTTGACATGTGTTTTCGGTAACATGTAAGACTTGACATGTGTCTTCGGTAACATGAAACAGAATTAATTTTTTTTTTTACAGAAGGAAAATGTGTTTTTAATTTGCTAGGCGTGCAATGAAAACAGTATCAAAGCTAATGTGGAAAAAAACTGTGATATTGTATGACCAAATGATACCTTAACCAAGGTGGCAATTTTTAAAGCATTATATATAATTCCTAACTTAGCATACAGTAACAATACCTTGACATTTACTGACAGTTGTAAAAATTTGATGTCACGCTAATAGTTCAGTGGACGGCCGTGGGAACTTGCAGCCGCCGTCTTGGTCACACTCATTTCTAGGCTATCTTACTTTACTTTAAAAAATATTAAATTATGCCAATGAAATCTGATTTTCAGAAGTTTATAGCCAATAAAGTGCGACAATATTTGTGTAAAAGTGAGTTTTATTAGTGTGAGTTATATATATTTAGAGAAGTAAAATATCAGTTGGAGGAAGAGAAATACCGTTGACGTTTATGCAAACTGATATTCTAACCTATCCCCATCGTTCTAACCTAACTTTACCTTAAGCTAAATAGAAGGTGATTTACGTAAATATTTAGACTATTTATGGAAAAGAAACCTAATCAAGAGCCATTTTTGTATGTTTTTATACATGTTGATAAAATGTATGTATAAAAAAGTAATATGAATTTAAAAAATTAAAGCCAATTCCTACTTAGGTTAACACAGAAAAACTGTAATTTTAGTTACTTTTTATTAAATATTTACAATTAGTACAAATAAAGTAACATAACGTATGCGTTTAAAACAGCTGTTTTATCTATGTGATAAAACAAACACATCACTCATAACTCATAACACAAAATTAGCTGGTCTATGAAATCATATGTTATAGTTATTGTAAGCCAAATGGGGACAAAATAACTATATTGCATATCTTGCCCCTTTTGTGATTTATTGAATATAAAACAAAAATTAATTTACTAAATTTATCTAATGAATTACTATTTGAAAAAACTTTATTAACATCAAGTGTCACCCACTACAAAAAAAAAAAAAAAATATTTGAAGTTGAATGTATGAATAAAAAGTATTTTATTAATGACTGAAAAAACTAACAAAGTATACATAAGGAGTGTCCTGCTTTGGGAGCTGCTAGGAGAAAGTGGTTTGGCTGGCAGGTATGTACACCAGAGGATATCAGAAGATCTAGCATCAGGTGGGTACTTGATTTCTGCAAAGAGGTAGGTATCCACTAAGCTAGTCCTGTGGTAGGGATGGGAAGAGAGTACAAAGGCTACAGCTAAGTGCTCTACACCGATAAGGTCCCTCCGAGTTTTAGTAATAAAAAGTAATAAAAAATACATAAGGAGAAAATGAAGTAATGTAAGGAATTAAATAGATGGCAAACTCTTCTAGAGGAAAGACAAGTCCGGGTGTCCAAGGTACAAGTGTTTGTAGGTTCGGTTAAGGCCCTCAGTCAATGTGTTTACGCAATATCTCCGACTTGAATGAATGTAAATATACAGGCATTGTTGACATACACACAGACAATACATCTAACGCGACTTTCAAGCTTTCATTGTGTTATAAAATAATTTATAAGTTACAGGTAATGTCATGCAAGTACACGAAACAGGTTTTTACTTGGTGTACGCCCTTTAGGCACGTAATTAGGTCAATGCAGTTTTATTCTCATTAACTTCAAGTAAGAAATACAATTATTGTTTAGATAAAAATTGAAAACAATGTTTCGTATTTGAAACTACTACTAAAAGCCAACAATTGTCGGTATAATAAGACGCATGTAACTAACTGTAGTATTCGTTACGTTAAGAAATTTAAGTGCTAAACCTAGAGTTAAGCTGTTTAAATATATTTAAGATTAATAAAAGCTTTATATTAGAGGAAAGACCGGTGCAAACATTGCCTCATATTCCATTGGGATACATAATAGGGGTTTTTACATTTTATAAGCTATGAGTACAAAGAGTTAATAGCTATACTACTAATTCTTTATCTCCCATTAGATCTTCCTGTTGGTGTGGTGGCATTTTCTACAACCCCAATAGAGAGGAGGTCAACTTCAGGTAAGCGAATCATTACTGTGCACCGGAGAACAACAATGGTCCCTGCCTTAACAATTTCATCGATGCCTTTATTCATCTTTCTACAAAAGTTGAATATATGTGCGTGCGTGTATGTATTATTCCTCTACCAACACATGGTGGCAAAGTGCAAACACCTCCCTAACATCCTGATTGATAGATAGTACTTCAATTCCAATATGGCAACTCTGTCTTCTTGTGCCATGATACTTGTTATGTCCTGGACCAAGAGTTTTTGGTCTTTCCTTATTTTTGTTAATTATTCATGATAATTTCTCTTCTACTCCGTAATACGCAAACTAATCGCCTGAAGAACAAAAATAACCATCCTCTAAGACGTAATTTATGTCCAAAAAGATGACATTGTTTGGGCTATTCCTGTAGAAAGTATTTGTTATACTTAAAAATAAATAATAAAAAACCTAGTATATACTCGTATATATATATATATATATATATATATATACATATATATTAAAACAACGTAGATTATTCAAATACAAGAATATTTATTAATTTATATCCAAAGCTTTTCGTTGGTAAACAGTACCAATATCATCAGGAATGAAAATTACAATGATAATTTTCAGATTGAAATTTTCATTCTTGATGATATTGGTACTGTTTACCAACGAAAAGCTTTGGATATAAATTAATAAATATTCTTGTATTTGAATAGCCTTTGTTGTTTTAAATTATTAAACAAGAAAACGTATTATATATATATATATATATATATATATATATATATATATATGTATGTAAGTATGTATAGTTATTAAATAGTTTCCTACTAGCGGCAAAATTAACAATATGTAATTTAAATAAATAAATATAGTTTTTTAATTAATTTTTACACATAGTTTGGTTTTTTATACCTAAACAAATAACAGGTAACAAGCATTATTATTTAGGCCTACCTACAAATAAATTAAACGAATAGATATACAGATAAGTCGCGAGATATAGAAAGAGACCTGGCCAGCTGATGCGCAGTAGCCTACTTGACAAAAGTTGAAGTGATGTTACAGTCCGGAAACTCAGTATTTGTCGCACCTGGCTGCTGTACGTATCGGTACGCCCATAACATTGCGTTTAGATTCGGGAGGGGTAAACAACTGCTTGGATTCTCCCTCAACCAGTTGACGAACCTCCCTCCTGCGCATCATACGTCTCTTGCTCTATCTCGTGAGATATAATATGACCTAGTATAGGCCTAATTTTCCAATGGACAACTTGAGACATTTTCTACATCGGTTTTACTCATGTTTTCTTTAACCATAAATTTAGCTTTTAAGTTGTTTCCTAATAATTGCAATTATTGTCAAAACAGTTTGCATTACAACCGCGAAACTGAAAGATAGCTTACAATGGTTAGTACTATGGTGAAATAAAACCTTAAGACTTATAGAGATAGGTGAAAAGCTGTTTATACTAATGTTAAAATAACAGTGTATAATCAAACAGTTATTTTCACGGTTTAATAAAAGAACTAAGATTAATTATTCATTAATTATTTCTGAAATGATGCAATAAAGATATTGTAAACACATCAATATTAAAGAAAGATACGCACATAATATTTCAATAGAAGGCAGTTTTTATTCGACGAATATTATTAAGAGCAGATGGTATGTATTGTTAAGAAATCATTGATTGGAAGCATTTCTCAACCTCAAACGCAAAGGTGAACCGGTCTAAAATAGCGTCCCAAACTAAAGTATTTTATTGGAATTGAAAATGAAAATAATATAGGAACGGAAGCGATTTGACATTTAAATTAAAATGAAATTACCTTGGCACAACACAGGATAGATTCCACTTTAATCAGAATTAAAGAAGACGCAACCTTCCAGTTAATTATAAAACGTTTAACGAAATTCGTTGTTACATCATTTAACATTTGCTTTTATGGAGTTCACTGCTGCATCGTCGAAATATTGTGCGAGGAACTGAGATACAATTATCATTTTTTTGGTTTTGTAGTAATTTCCTTCGAAGTTGGTTGCTTTGCAATCGAAACGAACATCAGGACATACATAAAAGGTGTTTGTGTTTTAAGAGGTTTTATTTATCTATAGTTTAACATTACACCACAGTTGTTCCAAGAAACGATCCAAATAAATTATTGGAAGTTATCTTATAACATATTACCCTCAGCGATATTTCATTTTACGTACTTTCTGTACACATTTACCTTCTACAGAAGTCTGTCTTCAGACGTTCATGTAAAGTGAAAACCGAATGTGCCATTTGGAAATGCCAACAGTTTGTGAAATGCCAGATATTTCTGGCATTCTCTTGTCGCTCGTCATCCTTAATACATTTCAGTAACGTTCGACATTTTCTGCGGTCTGGCTTTTACAATCTGTAGGTGTCAGGTATTGGTTAAGACTTACACCATTATTTCTCCCCATAAACCTATTTGTTTTACAATTGAACTTAACTATTTCTTTCCATAATGACGTCATTCGTATTTCCATACTTGGGAATATTGCAGTCCCAATATTCATACTTGTGACGTGGTGCTTTCGTAGATATATTCAGGGCGTTGTTGCAAACATTCAGGGTAATTATGTTCATCAAACATAACAATGCGGATTGATAACAGATAAAAATTACACCAGAGAATATTACAGGAGAAGATATTTGGGAGAATAATGGTGGGGAGACGAAGGCTCTCATGGCTGATTTTATGCAGGTTCTCCATGCATGGTTTTAGGACGATAGTGGATATAATAATATTAACCAACGAGTTATCTAAAATCCGGATCAAAGAGGAACAAGAAACAAAAGTAAAAAAAAGGTTACAGTTTAAAAGTAAAAGTAAGAAAAGGGAAAAAATTAATTTATTAAGTATCGGATTTAACTTTATCATATTAAGTAAGGTAAGTTTTTGTTTTACCAACGAATTTAACCAAAGAAGATATCTTGACACAGCTGTACATATTTATATATTGCAGAATTTAAAACTGTTACATTGTCACTCATAATTTTGTGATAATTCTGTGCCTGTGTGCATGTGCACGTGAGTGGTTGTGTGTGTGTGTGTGTGTGTGTGTGTGTGTGTGTGTGTGTGTGTGTGTGTGTGTGTGTGTGTGTGTGTGTGTGTGTGTGTGTGTGTGTGTGTGTGCATGTGTGTGTGTGTGTGTGTGCATGTGTGTGTGCATGTGCACGTGAGAGGTTGTGTGATTTTGTGCTTGCGCGCGCACACGCGCGTGTGTGCGCGCGCGTGTGTGTGTGCGTGCGTGTGTGTGTGTGTGTGTGTGTGTGTGTGTGTGTGTGTGTGTGTGTGTGTGTGAATTCTAATCTCTGTATTTGAGCTTTAACATTCCTGAACCACTAGGATGTTAGCGTGAGTGTACTTTTGCATTCTAATATTCTTTGCCGCTATCTATCTCCCGTAAAGCGTATATATTCAGTACGTCATATAATTTACATTGATATAATTTCTCACATCATTTTTTAGAGCGGAAGCAGAAATCTTCTTCGTTAATATGGATCAATCATGAACCCTGTTCTTCCGCTTATATAATTGTACCCTCCTCCTATGCATCCATAACTCATCTTTCACGTGTTTAGCTTAACGAGCTGTTCTACAGACTTGATAGTTATAGACTGGAGGAGTTTTTAATTCCGGTTTAGGAAATTAATTTGATTTTTTCTCGCAAATTAAGGAAGTATTTACAAAAAACCAGGCGAATATATCAAGCGGCGGACGTTGACAGAAATGGGAGAAACGCCGCTGTGATGTATACTTCCGCACCGGTTCGTGACCGGTCCAGCTTCCTCGGAGTCTTCCTACATGGTCCCACGTCTCGGATGTGTGGCGTAAATAAGCCATGCGAGGCTGTACACATTTCATTAATACATATATTTAAAGCATACACTAATCATTACAAATCAGATATATCTTGGCAATTTTAAGACAGGTTATCATTAGAACCGGTTTAGAACATCGACACACAATAACAAGACCGGAGATTTCCCACAGACACGGGACGGAAATGGCGACACGGATTAGGTCTCTCCTCCAACATACCATTAAACATTACATAACAATTGTGTTCCTAATTATTACCAGATTTAGCCTACTTGATACAACAATTCATGATAAATTTATTTATTATTACATTGATGCACTTCATTATATATTAGATACATGAATAATTAATTATATTAAGTAGATAAGAATTAAGATATATATAAAACATAGCCATATATAAGTATTTATTAATTTGTTTTACTAATATATCTACTGAATATTTTAATGTCACATAGAAGGCACGATAAACTCCTAGAGATCATGACAGCTCTATTAGCATACATTTCCATTTCGAAATTTGCTTTCTTTAACAAATGATTTATTCTACAAGCGATGATTACTCTCACAAGTAATTAACTCTTCTGCTCTATAAGGGAACACGAAAGCTGCTAACAATAACTATTGCCATTCGGAAAATGTCGGGAAAATTCGTTGATTTTCGGATTGCTACAGACTTTTGTAGGACTTCCTAAGCCATAAAGTAACGTTCTGACGATTTAATTCCATTAAAAGATTTAAACAATATTTCTGCACTATAAGAAATTACCTTTTAAAACTCCTCAAAAACTATATCGACAGTAATGGAAATAATTAAAGATTACAAAACGAACAGTAAAAAATGTATAATTCTCCATGAGTCCATTGTTTGACGAGACCATACTAATATGCATGGTATAATAAAAATGTTAATCCCGAAACATAAAGTATATGCGCACAATGGAATATTGTTTACTGCTTTAACTAATTACATACGTAATTCTTGAATGGATACAAAATTACACTGAGCAAAGTTCCAAGTTTGTGACCGTACTTTTCGATTTAGTGGTGAAATTTCATTAAAAAGTTCGGACCTAACAATATGCAATATTTTGTATTAGCATAATCGCGCAACTCCAAGCCGTAATGTATTCAGGACTTTCTAGACAATAGCAGTGTAGGGTTATGGTAAGTGAATTTGTGTGGACATAACTTATAGGAACGCTCTGGACTCGACAGAATCAATAAGTTATGCAACTTGCAAGTCTGTTGAACTTATTAATGCTTATGTCTGTATAACAAATTATAAAGTGTTATAATAATAGTGATTTATATTCAATTCTTTAAAACTGTTTGTCAAATATTTTAGTGCCTAATTTTTAAATAGAGTTATATATTTAGAGGAATAAAAAAAAGGCGACATAAATCTACACACTCTTTGTTTTAATTAGTTTATTATTATTATTATTACTGTAGGAGATATAAAGTGAATTTAGTTATGCCAAACGTAGGAACAATTATTTGAGAAATCCAGCAAAAAAATCCCTCATATCTAGACTTCCAGCTCTGGTTGTTAATATACCCTGAACTACTGAGCGGTTTGACTGTTCCATGTGTTCCATCAACGACAATCATTGCTCAATCAGTGACCAAAAGGCAGATCTATATAAAAGCTTTTCATGGGATAAATGTTTCGATATAATATAAAATGGTACTCTCGATTATGTCGTACACAACAATCAAAGAATCATGGGGAAAGCTGATTCACGCATGTAATAGTTCGACATTTTCTTTCGCCTAAACCTGAGCTTCTCTTCAAACAAAACCATTTCGTTCCAGTAAGACGACTGTTTACAATACAGTGAATAAACTTCGACAGAGAAGCTAGCGAACCTTTTGGCACTCCCTCGTTACGCCATATTGGACTTATATTTTCAGTACGGTTCTTTGAACATCATTTTATAGAACAATAAACAATATAATATATGTTATATGGGATAATATTAGAATGGACTGAGCGACCAACCCTGAGCAAGAGATCACAACCCCAAGAGGGATCATTAAAAAAAATAACATATAGTCAGTCTCAAATAAGAATGAGTGCGTTTAGATTTAATTGTTTATAAATTATAAATGGTAATTTTTTAAAATGTTGGAACTGTTTTCTAATATTTTTTATTTTTAAGAAACATTATTTGATATAAGATCTATACAGTTGAAAGTTAAAACAAAAAATAAACAATAAAAAAACTTGAGCTCATGGTTTTCTTTAAGCCAGCACATTGTAATTAAATATTATTTTTTTTCGTCCGATCGTTTTTTTTTTTTTACCGTCGCCGCCGTATCAGTAGTGGCGCGTAGGTTGGTATTGCTCCTTGCACATTGAGCGGTAAAATGGACGATCGGATTATTCAACGCCGTCGGTAGCAATGCAGCCCTCACTGCCACTAAAGTCGACGGATTGTTTACCGTCGCTTCCGAAGTAGTGGCGTATGTGGCTAAATGTGCGCTTACACACTCTGCCGTCGACAGCGTTAATTTGAATGGAAATTGTAATAAAATTTATTTATTAAAGACTAATATTTACTGTAAGTAATAACAAAAATAATGACACTATTGAGAGATCTAACTTAAATGTAAACTTTTCTTAGCATGAAATAATTTATTTTGAGCCTAAAATTTAAACTAGACTTTTGAAATTTGTCATTATGGTTTGCTAAACTTTTCAAGGATTGATATCAAGAATGATTTGTAAAATATCTAATACATTTATAGGCTAAGCGTTATGTAAATATACTATACCAAGATAAGTATACCGACATCTTATATAGCATATATAAAAGAAAAACCCTCCTTATGGAAGGGTTAGTTGAGACTTAATCATTAATTTCATAAAAAGTGTACACATGATACAAACCCAATTGTGTGTGGCTGTGTGTGTGTGTATAAAATATATATATATAAAATAGCTGAGGTTATTCAGATGCAGGAAATATTTATTAAATTTATTCAATATACCTCAGCTGACTTTGATTATTATACAAGAAAACATATTATATATATATATATATATATATATATATATATATATATATATATATACTATTTTATTCATTGAGATTAGGCATTACATTAAAATGATAAATTTTATGTAATAACAGTAATTCAAACACTTTCCCCTCACTATCTGAACACTTTTCATTTTTTTTCCACAAACGCAAAGAAGTTCTCCCTTCTGTCGGCGCGACTATCATTACCATTTAACATATATAAATTTACAATTTACTACCAACATATATAAATTTACTATTTACTACCAACATATATAAATTTACAATTTACTACCAACATATGCAAAAAATCAAAATTTCTAAAACAAACCATATCACCTTGCAATACATACAAAAATGAACAAGGCACTAAAACAAGGAGTCGGTGTGACGAATATTTTAACGCCTAGTGTGTAAGCGCAACATTATGTTGGAGCGGCGACGATAAAAGAAGCGATCGGACGAAAACGTCAAGTGTGTCTCCACCCTGATAGTTCGAAATTTTCTAGCGCCTAAACCTGCGCTTCTCTTCAAACAAAACCATTTCGTTCCACCAACACGACTGTTTACCACACAGTAAATAAACTTCAACAGAGATGCTAGCGAACCTTTTGGCATTGCATTGTTACGTCCTATGGAATTTGTATTTTCAGTACGGCTCTTTAAACATCATGTTGTAGAACAATAAATAATATAATATATGTTATATGGGATAATATTAGATAAAAGATTCCCACAACCCTGAGCAAGAGATCACAACACCAAGAGGCATCATTAGAAAAAAATAACTCATAGTCTCAAATAACAATGAGTGCCGTTTAGATCTAATTGTTTATAATTTATAAATGACAATTTTTTAAAAACGTTGTAACTGTTTTCTCATATTTTTTACTTTGAAGAAACATTATTTGATATAAGATGTAGGCCTATACAGTTGAAAGTTAAAACAAAATAAATAATACAAATCCTGAGCTCATGGTTTTCTTTAAGCCAGTATATTGTAATTAAATATTATTTCCTATAAATAAATATAAATTCCGGGATAATAAATATAAGTTAAGAATTGCCTATTAAAAACTGTGCAAAATAAATTCTATTTACACGCTTGATTAATGATGACGTACGGATAAAACGTCCGGTTATAAATAATAACAAATTAATTAATAGCAATTATCAAATTAATATGAAATGTTTTAATAAGAACGCGATAAGGAATCAGTGCACCGGCGTGGAACGAGCTAATTAAGCAAGGAATGAATCAAAATCTCGTTAAACCCACCGGAGCTGTAATCCCCTTCACTGGGCCTTGGCCTCCCGACCTTGCCTTGGCGGCAGTACTTGTGACAAACTTTGCCGGATTTCCTCCTCCAGTGTGTTTCCCAAGAAGCCCGTCAAATACAAGACACTTCTGTCACGACATATCGCCTTACATTTGAACTTTAAATCCATTTCTGGAGCAAGTGACAGCTAGCTATGAAGGCGGAACGACTTTTTATGTCTGGGAAAGCCAGCACTAGTTATTGACTGGATTGATGGTTGCGCTAAATTTTAATGTCACTGTTGAATTATACAAACAAAAGTAGAAATAAATTTCTTTCGGACAAGTGATTCGTTATGAGAACTGTGAACATATAAAATACCTGTAAAGAGTGAGTCATGAACTCAATGCATACGTTAATAAATACCATATGCGCCAAAATAAGCAGTACTCAAACAGTTGTAAGATTTTATGTTATTTTACTTAAATTTATTTACATAGTTTTACATACAAATAAAAAAAGCTAAATCGGTTAGAATCGGGTATAAACATGTTCTATTTTACCTCCTTTGAATTTAATGCAACACTTGTTACGTTCTTGAAGGTTTTGCATCATTTTGGTGAAGAGGAGTTGTTTCATGCTCGCCATACACATGTTTTCCTGTAGTTGAACGATGGTTGGTGGGTCTTCACGGAAAATCTTCTCTTTCATAATTCCCCAGACGTGTAAGATAGGGAGAGTGGTCTGGATGAGAAATGTCTGCTTCTAAGGGAGATGAGGCGGTTGCCAAACGTTTCTCCTCAGGTCTCTTATAAAACGACCAGGAATGACCCCATATTGGTCTCAATTTACAGTAGAAGAATTTCCATTATTTTCTTAAACAAAGTATGGATCAATTAAGCGTCTGGCAGCGAACCAAATGGTCACACGACTACTATACTGTGACCTCTGTACAACACTGTCAGGATGTTCAAACCCAAGAAAACACGTTGTCTGTTGTTTATGAAACCACTAAGGTGCGCACGACATTCATACGAGGACATCACTCTGGAACTCAGGTTCTCTACAGCACATTGCTACCATTAAAGCGCAGTACTGAACTCTGGCGGTTTTGTTTATACAGTTCAAACATTATTCTCACCGACATATTGCTTGGATTTAGTTTCAAAGATGTTCGGTTTAGGCTTCTTTTCGGTGACGATAGCACATGCTGGAACACTCTTCCGTGGTTTTAATTTGTAGAGACGGTAGTTGGGTGACCTAAAAACACCTTCAGCTGTCTCAAAACGCCTCCTAATTCTCGAAATATTTTAACAGTACTAATAATCACAGCGTTACTTGGCGGGTTTTTGTGAAGTAGTTTCTGAAGACGTAATGCAGTGTGTGACAAGCTTGGCCTACCCGCAAGTCCAATTACTCTACGATAAAAGTTAGCACCATGTAGGCAAAAACTAACCTCAAATTAAATACATCAACACAAATACGCGACAACAATCAAAAGTCGGCAAAGCTGATTGAGAAGGCAACTACAGCTGATTTAGTTTCAGTACTTGTTTGTTTTCCCGTATACGGTATAAAGATGGATAAAGTTAATATGAGATAATGTATTCATGACAGTTAATCTTCAATATTTATAATCCTTGAGATTAATTATTGGAAAAAGATGGTAGTTATGAATTTGTCTCCATAGGATCATCAACTAATGATAAAAGTCATCTTAATGTAATAGCATTTACTGTAGAAAACATATTAATTCTAAGGGTCGTCATCTGTAAGCATAAACATTGGAAAGCTATTTCGTTTTGAATCACTTTAAATGTATTAGCCTACATATGTTTATTAAGATATTTAAATATACCATATGCGCCAAAATAATCAGTACTGTCACTTTTACAGCTGTACTTCTCGATCAGCTGTGCCGACTTTTGATTGTTGTCGCATATTCGTGTTGTCGTGTTTCATTTGAGGTTAGATTTTACTGACATAATGCTAACTTCTGCAGAGAAAACTATGTAAATAAAATAAAGCTTGATAAAATAAAATCTTACTGAATATTTTGGCGCGTACGATAACGCTAATTATGTAAGAACATTCATTGAATTTTGTCTTCAGTTAGGGAAATGTATAAAAGGTAATGTGATATACATAAAATATTATTAATAAATTAGGTCGTATGAATAAAATGCAGGCAAATATAGTAAAAACATCTGTAACTGAAATAAAGTAATAGCTAAATGTAATTGTATTACATGCATTGTACGGATAGGATAGATATCTTCTTCATCCCGGATAAAAGCAGGCCTCCTTCAGGATGCGACCCTGTATACGCGGTGCAATACTTTTCCCGTACCAGGGGATTATTATGACCTTCCCTTCGAGTTACTTCATTCTATCTACCCTTCTTTACAATTATATCAAGTTTGTATATCACATTCATAGCACCTATATACTCAATAGTTACCTAGTCTTCGTAGGGGTTAAAGTCACACTGGCTGGTCGCCTTAAACAGGCCATCGTTAAAGTCTTTGCATTCAATGTTATAGACATTACAATGCTTCGTGGTATTAGAACTAACAGGTGGACAAACGTATAATGCCCATACTATTTCTATAGTAATTTTTTTCTATCCTTTTGTTATTGTCTTTCAAATCTCTCCACATTTATTTAAATGATAAATATGTTTATAAAATTACATTTAAATAAATTCATGTACACTTAACTTTAGACAGTAATATTGTTTTATAATCTTTACACATCGAAAAGCAAAACTAAGGGAACATTAAAGACAATACATCAACCTACCTAATATAACAAAGAGCTTAAAAAGTCAAACTTAATTGTAAGCGAGAATGAATCATGTGTTACAAATCGGCTGTACGACTAGCGCGGTATATTTGATAAGGTCATAAGATTTTGATAAATAGATAACATGCTATTCATTACTTGCTATGAAACCGTGTATCAACGCATGCTTTAGAACTGGGTGAAGGTTGAACGAAAATCGATTCATCAAAGTTGGCCACTCTCTGGAGTCAGAGATCAAACATATGAAACCGTGGTGTGTTGAAACGGTTGTTGCAGAAGCACAGCGCACACGCACAGATGTTGGCAAACACGGTGTTTGCTAATTAACGCCCTCTTTCGAACATTTAGAGTAATTAAGGAGAGGAATGTGTAGGCTGCTGTAGAATGCCGGTGAGTAGGATTTTTGCGCGAGGAATTTTATTTTATCGCATTTGGGCATGAACGTCGACACTCGAGAGGGAAGTTATGGATAATTCCGAAATTCCTTTAATATTTTTTTATATATCTTTAAATATATCCTAAATAGTTATTAAAATATCTGAATATTTTTGACATAATAAAACTTAGAGCTGGAGAGAGCGAGTGTGTGTGTGTGTGTGTGAGAGAGAGAGATTATATACTCACGCTTAGCTACCTAGTTATATTGCATCACAATCGCAAAACAATATATTGCTTCAATATGTTTTAAAGTATTACGTAACTAAAATAAAAAATACTTTATTAATTTATTTATGTAATATATATATATATATATATATATATATATATATATATATATATATATATATATATATATATCACTTACACTGTCTTCATTATGGAGCATCAAATGAGTCTCGACAAATAGTGTTAATTGTTTGTAGCATAAACCTAGGTTTCGCTAGTTTCTTAGTTGACACCGAATAACATATAGTAGCCCAGGACGTAACATAGCTCTGGGATGTTAAAGGAAAAACTAAACTTTCTTTATACAAGATTTACTTTGAAGGTGTTGTTTTTTGGTCTGCTTACATTCCAGCATGGTGGTTGTGAAGCACAGTAAACATCAGACAAAGACAACAACGACGACTGTTTTTCCAACAGTAAAAGGTTTCCTGTTTAGAGACGTATCTGTGCTATTTAATTTCCCTTGTTCAACTTTAAATTTTACACACTCAAACACAATTTCAGTGTTTTAGAGGTTGCCTAATAATGCTGTTCATTTTACGGGCACGTGTATTTACTTAAGTTGTTAATCGATTCTAACTGCACCTATCGACTAAGTAGAAGGGAAGGTTTTAGTCACGTCCAGACCTGTGGCTATGTAGGTTTATAGCACACATTGATATACTTCGGATCATGGAGAAAGTTAGAACCAACATGTAGCCAACGTCCTAAGATGCGGGTATAAAATAATTCTGATAAAATAATTTATGGCAATCTAACAAGTTTTGCAGTGCAGCGTAAGATTTGCCAGCTTTATGAATGATTACGTTGCCTCGCTCCTTGCCAAACAATCATGACAAACTGGAAAAAGTGAAAACGTAATATGTATATATGTTAAATAAAATAAAAGAATGATATTTGAAAGTATTACTGACTTCTACCTACCCTACTAAAGTTTGAATGGCCTACATTACATTCTAGCTATGAAATATAATATAAAACTATTCAGCTAAACCTTTTCTTTGCGATTAGCTAAGAACATGTACCTCGTTTTATTTTTGAAGGGACGTAACTAAAAATGTTAATACTAATATGGCTAGGTTAGGTTTAAGGAATATATTTTGAAACTAATTATTTTCATTATTATAATTGAAATATACAGGAAAGTAATTTTGAATAAGGTACAAAGAGCAGTTTATTTTTAAACAAATTTAAGCAAATTATTGACACAAATTATGTCTAAAACTAAGGTACAGAATATTTTTAAAGTCAGTTCCTAATTAGGTAAACAAAGCAAAATTTGATTTTAATTACTTTTTATTAAATAATTACAATTAAAATAATTAAAGTAACATAACCTATGCGTTAAACAGATGTTCTACAAGATGACCTATAACTTAAAAAGCATCTGTTTTACAAAATCATATGTTGTCACTTAATTTAAGCCAAATGAAACAAAATAACTATATTGCATAAATTGTTACTTATGTGAAAAGTTTTTCTCCCATATAAAACTAAAAGTAATTTATTTAAAATATAATTAATGGATTAATATGTAAAAATACTGTATTATCAACAAATGCCTACCACTATATGCTTTAAAAATTGTACTTAAATTTGAGCGGATGAATAAAAAGTATTTTATTAACGATTGAAAATCTGAATAACGTATACATAAGGAGAGTGTGTACTAATAGAATAAATTAAATAGTTACAATACATTGAACACGTTCTACAACATTGGATTGTAATGGGACAACGATCATAACAGATCAAAACAACTCAAATTTTGTTAGCGTGATATAATTCCTAAGAACTTCAGTTTCAGAAACTTTAAATAAGTAAATAGCACTTTCAGGCGATTTGCTAAACCCAAATAGCTCGAAAACGCCGGAACAAATGACATTAGGTAAATAAGATTTTAGACACAAGTTATATTAATATTTACTTGGTCTAGCCAAATACTGCTATATAAACTACTAAGAATTGATTACATGAAGCTGGCTCACAGAAAAAAATATTAAACGTTAAATCGTAGATTTATTAATTTATTCTATCAAAATAGAATGTAACGAGAATAAGCTTAGACTTTATTGCGGTAAATGTTTAAGCATCAATATTGGCGCCAGGTTAATGGAGTCATTGTTGCGTCAGGGACGAAATGGTCAAAAACGTGAATTATGTAGAGCAATTATGTTTAACTCTGTCTTATTTATATTGCTAACTACGTAAAGTTTTCTTTAAAAGCCAGTAATTTACATTGTTTTTAGTCCAGACATTTGATCAAGGTTGTACTTTCAAATAACGAGACCTTCACTTTAAAGCGTTTTTTTCATTCCCTAAATATGATTACATAATCCGAAACACGTGTTGCGACGAGCCGAAAGGAGTTTAATGGTTGTTACCCTTAATGTGACTAGACACCTTCGTCATGGTCTTGTCCTATTATAAAACACAAAGTTTACTCTACCGACTCATTCAACACAGCTGAACAACTTTCAATGCTTTGATAGCCCAGATAATTCTCACATCGCCGAGTCTTTAAAAGTGTCCGGCAGTAAAAATAAGGACATTATATAATGTAATACTGGATACAAGACTCAACTATACCATAATAATAGGTTAGAATTCATGTTAATTTGAGCACCCGAGATAATTCGGTCGAATATCGAGTCACAGGTTTGGGGTAGAAACTCTGTCAGTTTTGTTACTGTTTAGAAAAATGTTTTAGATAAATTTATGATTCACCACGTTGGTGGGTTATTTTATCAAATTTTAATTAAATTTTCAATTTAGTTTTCGTTTAAAAGTTTTAGATTATTGTTGTGAGTGTACTTGTATTTTATATATGCGTTCGGTGAATCTTATTGTTTAAGTGATTATTTCGTTTAAAAGTTGCCCAAAACGTTGCACTAAATAAATAAACTTGTGGCTGGTTATTTTATAACCTTTGGCTAATATGACAACTAAACTGTTGCGTATATTTTCCAAGATGTTATTAAATTTCGTATAAAAGGGCTTACAATTTGCAATAAAAAAAGAGAGTTATTGTTACTAAATAAAACTTGAGATATTGTGGTAATACATATAAAATAAAAGTCACATAATATCAATATTTTTAAACAAATGCAACATAAATTGTCTTTGGTCAGTTTTTTCATGACTAAATGTATGATATTGCATAATTAATTCAGGTAACACTCACACAGATTTGGTAATAGCAATAAGACATTTGTTTTGCGAGTCAAGTATATTTTATTCTGCTACGGCAACGTTTCGATTACTAGATCATTATCATCATCATATTAAATATAAACTTCCATTATGTGTTATAGGCCTGATGATGACAACAATCTAGTTATCGATATTGCATTACAAGGTTCCCTATAAGTTTTCATTCTCTCTGTGCAGTTTTAATATTGCGTCAAACTATTTGTTCACTCAACCCCTCTTATTAGACCACCGAATTACCCAGACTTGCCAAGGCAATGCTTTGCACAACACGTCCTGCCCAGGACACACAGTAGCGCGGCTGTTTGCGTCATCGCCTCGTGGATCACACAAAATTTATTCACGCGTCATAAACTAAGTGATACAAGCAGAAATGTACACAATTGTATCTTGATTAGGATCTGGGAGACTTCCACAGCGGTGAAGTAAGTAGTCTCTCACGAGGCGACGTTTCTAAACACTGGAAACCCGATACGGTGTTCGCTTCCAGACACTCCCCGTGTGCAACTCTCTGCCACACGAACGGTCTCCATACGGATAGTTTCCCTAGAGTTGTTGCAAAACTTTACCCAGTGTTTAGGTGATTTCGGGTTTCATAATTTACCTAGGTATGTGGAAGCTAACAAAATTATTACACACCTCTGTATTGCACCAGAAGAATAGAAATTTGGAGATAATTGTCACATGCGTGTGTGTGTGTGTTTGTTTCTGTCTGTGTGTGTGTGTGTGTGTGTGTGTCTGTGAATGTGAGTGTGCGTGTGCCTGTGTGTGAGTGTTTGTGTGTATGTATGTATACATGTATGTGTTGTGTGTGTGTGTGTGTTTGTTTGTGTGTATGTGTTGTGTGTGTTCGTGTGTGCGCGCGCACTAGTCGTGCGTATGTCTGTGTTAGCATATATTTATTTATTTATAAAACATTTACCAAGATTTGTAGAAAATAAAACAAACCACCTCGTTTCCTGTATTGTACCAGGATTTATTTTTTATTAAATTATTTGCATCCTTGTCCGTACTTTTGTGCGAGCGCGTGCGGTCGTCTGCCTGTATCAGCATGTATTTATTTACAAGGCGACAGTGGTATATTTATATATACAGTACATAAATATAAAAATGTTTTTTTTTTTTTTAAATAATTAAAATAACTGAGGTAATTCAAATATTATATTTTGTGTTAAAAACATTTCGTTGGTAAACAGTACCAATATCCTCAGGAATGAATAATGCAAGATACATAACATATGTTAAATTAGAATTAGCATATATCAATGGTTAGAATTGGTTTTATTTATTTATATAATATAAATGAACTGACTAAAATAAATAACTAAATCGATATCGCTCAACTGTAAACCTACTCATTTAGGGTAAATTTGGCAACAGTGTTTAAGCTAAACTAGGCATCAAATATCGTAACGGCGTTTGTGATTTTACTGTTACATCAGGTGATGAGGTTAAGTTCAGTGTCAGGAACTTACGTTGCACCGCAGTGAAGTGAGGTTATGCAGGAATGCTGTCGGATGAGTCTGAAGATGTTCCCGGCAAGGTTACTCGGGCAGGTTTACTTTCATCTTCACCTCAACACTAACCTAACCTAATCTAACTGTAATACCTCACTCGGTCAATGTCTCCACATGCACTTCCCATCACATCCTCCATTTTTCACCAACCCTATCTTACACTTGTTATTACTTCTTGTTATTATTTTTGAAAGGATTTCTTTCATAAAATTTCTTTAAAAATCTCACAAATAATTGATTGATAACATTTATATATAATTAAATATTTAATTTATTTAAATATGTGAGACAGCGACAACGAGAATTAAAACATTTAGGTATAAAAAACATTTATTTCATTTAAATCTAAATATATATTTTACATTCATTATTTGTATATTATATATAATATATATATATATATATATATATATATATATATTGTTAAATATTTATTATATATATATATATATATATATATATTGTTAAATATTTATGCAATAATGAACATACAATTCATTTATAAGAATACTTATAACAGAAAGTGCTCGAAGCTTTTCATTGATACAATATATTGATACCCTCCAGAGCTTTGTACAACAAAAAAGCTACAACAAAATTCAAGTAACTGCTACATTGTTGTTTTTGCTGTTGGCAGTGTACGCAAATTGTTTCAAAAGGTTTCTTGGTAAATCAGATTAATAAATAAATAAATATATTTGTATCTAGGTTATACAGATTATTAATAAATCAGTAAAATGTATGTGATCTAATCTTACTCTATACTCATTTAATTAGTAGAATAGATATAAGCCAGGCTTACTAACCTTTAAAACTACAAGCACTGAAAACAAAGACGCAATTAAACATTTAAAACCAAATAGACTGGCTTGAGCTATCTATTATTCCCAAAAATATCATTAAACAAGAAGAAACCAGAAAATTATTTTTAAAAACTTTAGTTTTAATAGTTAGTAATACATAAAACATTAACGTGAAAGGCAAAATACGTCATTTTATTAGTTCTAATCTTTAGAACAACACTAACTTTATTTTGTGATATATAATCATCGTTTTGGTCAAGATTGAATAATACAATAATTTTAAAAGTTACACAATTGAAAATTGTATTATTTTTTTACTACACGCATGTACTATATTCAAGGATGCATGCACACAAAATTACAAACAATCATATTTAAACATTTACATTTAATAATAAACAGTTAAAAGACAAATATGACATTTTGGCTTATTACAAACCTTCAATGACATCTACAGGTTACAACCGATCTATTTTCAACTTGAAGATAGTAAAACTCGTGTAGAAGTCCATAGCATCGACAATAAACGGTATGAATCTATCTTGGGATATTTTTAAATTACCCATTATCGGTTTTGTGGATGGATTTTCAATAACGTTTTATACAAACATTTTTTGGGGTAGGAAATTTTTACTTGACACCAATATGAGGATATGCTGAGGATTCTTTATTTGAAGCTATCTTACGTCCAGTGCTTGTAAGAATACGGCATAGTTGTGTAAGATGTAAATCAGAAACAGTTACTGTCTAATGTATGTAAATATATATATAACTGATCTATTATAGCTGTGGCCGCCTCTCCGTCCCCAATCAGCAGTTTGTTCTTTCATACGTTAATGCCTGTTCTAGGCTTCTTGCAGTCATTGCTTCGTCGATGCCATGACTCCAACTTCTTCGTGGTTGTCCTTTCTTTCTTTTCTCAGAATGAAGCCACTGTAGTCCTTTCGTGGCCACCTGTCTTCTGCCATTCTCTTTACATGTCCAAACCATGCCAATGGCCGTCTTTTATACTTTTATCCATTTCTGACTATTTCAAATTTCAATTTACCGTCGCCTCGTCGTAAATAATCCATTTACATCGTCATAATTTCTTTTTATTAGCTCGATAACTTCTTATACCTCTGAACCGTAGAGTATAATCCACTAGAATACTTTTATAAATGTGTTACTTGTTTCAATCGTGGTTACCATTAAGGTTCGTGTCACTGCTCTGCCTTTGTTTATTGTTTCCCTGGTTTCATCCTCCCTAACGCCTTTCTCATTAAAGATCGTCCCCAGATATTTACACGTTTCCATCCTCTTTATCTCGCTATTTCCTAAGCTAAGGCCGCAAATCTCGTCTGTGCCTACTATTAGATATTCACATTTTGAAATGTTTATTGTTAAGCCTGCTGCCTCACATTCCTCTTGCAGTTTTCTTATCATATACGGCTAACCAAGACGTGTTCGTCTAATATTAAAACTTTTAATCTCAATCAAAAACGTTTTACAAATAATGTTGTCTTCATCAGTATTTTTTGGAATGTTTTACTGACAGAATGATTTGTTTATGACTTGCATTTCATAATATCATTTGGCGTTGTTTCAGATTTACTGGTTATAAACTCATGTATACCCACACAGACGTTCCGTGCTTATGGAAAACCCCTTTCTAAAGAATCAAAGCAGTTTTGCTGTTAGGAATGGAATAATATTACCTGCCTTTTCCATCGATAACTAAACCTTTTTCGTATCGGGTAATTTAATCCGCCTGCCCTGCACTAACAGGAGAAAAAATCTACAATTATAATCTTAGTTGTGGTTATAAAATTGTTAGTTCTGATTTATATATTTTTTAAAAATATGTCACATGATAACAGTTTCGGATGCAACATTTAGTCCTGCTTCAAATGTGTCAAGTATACACGTACAAAGCAAAAAACGGTGTACATTAGCATGCAAGTTCTAACAACCAATAATTTATGACGTTTTAAAATAAACAATGACGTTTTAAAATATTTTGAAATAAATCTGTTTAAAAATTATCCTTTTTATATACAAAATATTAACGTCAAAAAGTAATAAGCCGGATCAATTGAAAGAAACAATGGCTGAAGATAAACCTATATAATTGTATTACAACCGCTTTGGGAAGGGTTTGTTAAATTTTCCAAGAATGCTCTGAAAGTCAAGGTAAGTGGACTGCCTTGAATTACTCCGGCGAAAGGATTCGTGCATGGTGCCCAGTGTAACTGGATTACTTGTAATATAAGCGGCTTTAATTAAATAACCCGTTTAATGGAACTTGGTCCACACAGAGTCTGTCAATCGTTAGGTAATGCCTCCAGGCTGAGCCTCGTAATTAATGTATTCTTTGAGATAAAAAGCCTATTAGCCCTAATCATAGCAACAACTAGCCATACTTTCATTTATGCAATGAAATAACATTAGGTAGAGTCTTTAGACAACGTTATAACCTTTGGTAGAGTCTGTAGTTAACGTTATCATCTTTGGCAAAGTCTTTAGACAACGTTATAATCTTTGGTACAGTCTTTAGACAACGTTATAACCTTTGGTAGAGTCTGTAGACAACGTTATAATCTTTGGTAGAGTCTTAAGACAACGTTATAACCTTTGGTAGAGTCTGTAGACAACGCTATAACCTTTGGTACAGTCTTTAGACAACGTTATAACCTTTGGTAGAGTCTGTAGTTAACGTTATCATCTTTGGCAAAGTTTTTAGACAACGTTATAATCTTTGGTACAGTCTTTAGACAACGTTATATCCTTTGGTAGAGTCTGTAGACAACGTTATAATCTTTGGAAAAGTCTTTAGACAAAGTTCAAACCTGTGGTAGAGTCTGTAGACAACGTCATAATCTTTGGTAGACTCTTTAGACAACGTTATAACCTTTGGCACAGTCTTTAGATAACGTTAAAATCTTTGGTAGAGTCTTTAGACAACGTTATAACCTTTGGTAGAGTCTGAAGGGAACGTTATAATCTTTGGTAGAGTCTTTAGACAACGTTATAACCTTTGGCAGAGTCTTTAGACAACGTTATAACCTTTGGTAGAGTCGTTAGACAACGTTATAACCTTTGGTAAAGTGTGAAGGCAACGTTATAATCTTTGGTAGAGTCTTTAGACAACGTTATAACCTTTGGTAGAGTCTTTAGACAACGTTATAACCTTAGGTAGAGTCTGTAGACAACGTTATAATCTTTGGTAGAATCTTTAGATAACGTTATAACTTTTGGTAAAGTCTGAAGGCAACGTTATAATCTTTAATAGAGTCTGTAGACAACGTTATAATCTTTGGTAGAGTCTGCAGACAACGTTATAATCTTTGGTAGAGTCTTTAGACAACGTTATAATCTTTGGTAGAGTCTGTAGACAACGTTATAATCTTTGGTAGAGTCTGCAGACAACGTTATAATCTTTGGTAGAGTCTTTAGACAACGTTATAATCTTTGGTAGAGTCTGTAGACAACGTTATAATCTTTGGTAGAGTCTGTAGACAACGTTATAATCTTTGGTAGAGTCTTTAGACAACGTTATAACCTTTGGTAAAGTCTGAAGACAACGTTATAATCTTTGATAGAGTCTTTAGACAACGTTATAATCTTTGGTAGAGTCTGCAGACAACGTTATAATCTTTGGTAGAGTCTGTAGACAACGTTAAAATCTTTGGTAGAGTCTGTAGACAACGTTATAATCTTTGGTAGAATCTTTAGACAACGGTATAATCTTTAATAGAGTCTGTAGACAACGTTATAATCTTTGGTAGAGTCTGTAGACAACGTTATAATCTTTGGTAGAATCTTTAGACAACGGTATAATCTTTAATAGAGTCTGTAGACAACGTTATAATCTTTGGTAGAGTCTGTAGACAACGTTATAATCTTTGGTAGAATCTTTAGACAACGGTATAATCTTTAATAGAGTCTGTAGACAACGTTATAATCTTTGGTAGAGTCTGTAGACAACGTTATAATCTTTGGTAGAATCTTTAGACAACGGTATAATCTTTGGTAGAGTCTGTAGACAACGTTATAATCTTTGGTAGAATCTTTAGACAACGGAATAATCTTTAATAGAGTCTGTAGACAACGTTATAATCTTTGGTAGAGTCTGTAGACAACGTTATAATCTTTGGTAGAATCTTTAGACAACGGTATAATCTTTAATAGAGTCTGTAGACAACGTTATAATCTTTGGTAGAGTCTGTAGACAACGTTATAATCTTTGGTAGAATGTTTAGACAACGGTATAATCTTTAATAGAGTCTGTAGACAACGTTATAATCTTTGGTAGAGTCTTTAGACAACGTTATAATCTTTGGTAGAATCTTTAGACAACGGTATAATCTTTAATAGAGTCTGTAGACAACGTTATAATCTTTGGTAGAGTCTGTAGACAACGTTATAATCTTTGGTAGAATCTTTAGACAACGGTATAATCTTTAATAGAGTCTGTAGACAACGTTATAATCTTTGGTAGAGTCTGTAGACAACGTTATAATCTTTGGTAGAATCTTTAGACAACGTTATAATCTTTGGTAGAGTCTGTAGACAACGTTATAATCTTTGGTAGAATCTTTAGACAACGGTATAATCTTTAATAGAGTCTGTAGACAACGTTATAATCTTTGGTAGAGTCTGTAGACAACGTTATAATCTTTGGTAGAAACTTTAGACAACGGTATAATCTTTAATAGAGTCTGTAGACAACGTTATAATCTTTGGTAGAGTCTGTAGACAACGTTATAATCTTTGGTAGAATCTTTAGACAACGGTATAATCTTTAATAGAGTCTGTAGACAACTTTATAATCTTTAATAGAGTCTGTAGACAACGTTATAATCTTTGGTAGAGTCTTTAGACAACGGTATAATCTTTGGTAGAGTCTGTAGACAACTTTATAATCTTTGGTAGAGTCTGTAGACAACGTTATAATCTTTGGTAGAGTCTGTAGACAACGTTATAATCTTTGGTAGAATCTTTAGACAACGGTATAATCTTTAATAGAGTCTGTAGACAACGTTATAATCTTTGGTAGAGTCTGTAGACAACGTTATAATCTTTGGTAGAATCTTTAGACAACGGTATAATCTTTAATAGAGTCTGTAGACAACTTTATAATCTTTGGTAGAGTCTGTAGACAACGTTATAATCTTTGGTAGAGTCTGTAGACAACGTTATAATCTTTGGTAGAGTCTGTAGACAACGTTATAATCTTTGGTAGAGTCTGTAGACAACGTTATAATCTTTGGTAGAGTCTGTAGACAACGTTATAATCTTTGGTAGAATCCTTAGACAACGGTATAATCTTTAATAGAGTCTGTAGACAAAGTTATAATCTTTGGTAGAGTCTGTAGACAACGTTATAATCTTTGGTAGAGTCTGTAGACAACGTTATAATCTTTGGTAGAGTCTGCAGACAACGTTATAATCTTTGGTAGAGTCTGTAGACAACGTTATAATCTTTGGTAGAGTCTGTAGACAACGTTATAATCTTTGGTAGAGTCTGTAGACAACGTTATAATCTTTGGTAGAGTCTGTAGACAACGTTATAATCTTTGGTAGAATCCTTAGACAACGGTATAATCTTTAATAGAGTCTGTAGACAAAGTTATAATCTTTGGTAGAGTCTGTAGACAACGTTATAATCTTTGGTAGAGTCTGAAGACAACGTTATAATCTTTGGTAGAGTCTTTAGACAACGTTATAATCTTTGGTAGAGCTGTAGACAACGTTATAATCTTTGGTAGAGTCTTTAGACAACGTTATAATCTTTGGTAGAGCTGTAGACAACGTTATAATCTTTGGTAGAGTCTGTAGACAACGTTATAATCTTCGGTAGATTCTGTAGACAACGTTATAATCTTTGGTAGAGTCTGTAGACAACGGTATAATCTTTAATAGAGTCTGTAGACAACGTTATAATCTTTGGTAGAGTCTGTAGACAACGTTATAATCTTTGGTAGAGACTTTAGACAACGTTATAATCTTTGGTAGAGCTGTAGACAACGTTATAATCTTTGGTAGAGTCTGTAGACAACGTTATAATCTTTGGTAGAGTCTGTAGACAACGTTATAATCTTTGGTAGAGTCTTTAGACAACGTTATAATCTTTGGTAGAGTCTTTAGACAACGTTATAATCTTTAGACAACGGTATAATCTTTAATAGAGTCTGTAGACAACTTTATAATCTTTGGTAGAGTCTGTAGACAACGTTATAATCTTTGGTAGAATCTTTAGACAACGGTATAATCTTTTATAGAGTCTGTAGATAACGTTATAATCTTTGGTAGAGCTGTAGACAACGTTATAATCTTTGGTAAAGTCTGTAGACAACGGTATAATCTTTAATAGAGTCTGTAGATAACGTTATAATCTTTGGTAGAGTCTGTAGACAACGTTATAATCTTTGGTAGAGTCTGTAGACAACGTTATAATCTTTGGTAGAGTCTGTAGACAACGGTAAAATCTTTGGTGAAGTCTGTAGACAACGTTATAATCTTTGGTAAAGTCTGTAGACAACTTTATAATCTTTGGTAGAGTCTTTAGACAACGTTATAATCTTTGGTAGAGTCTGTAGACAACGTTATAATCTTTGGTAGAGTCTGTAGACAACGTTATAATCTTTGGTAGAGTCTGTAGACAACGTTATAATCTTTGGTAGAATCTTTAGACAACGGTATAATCTTTAATAGAGTCTGTAGATAACGTTATAATCTTTGGTAGAGTCTGTAGACAACGTTATAATCTTTGGTAGAGTCTGTAGACAACGTTATAAACTTTGGAAAAGTCTGTAGACAACGTTATAATCTTTGGTAGAGTCTGTAGACAACGTTATAATCTTTGGTAGAGTCTGTAGAGAACGTTATAAACTTTGGTAGAGTTTGTAGACAACGTTAAAATCTTTGGTAGAGTCTTTAAACAAAGTTGTAACCTTTGGTAAAGTCTGTAGATAACGTTATAATCTTTGGTAGAGTCCGAAGCCAAAGTTATAACCTTTGGTAGAGTCTTTAGACAACGTTATAACCTTTGGTAGAGTCTGTAGACAACGTTATAACATTAGGTTGGGTCTGTAGACTAAATTTATTGGTAGCATCTGTAGACAACGTTAAAATCTTTGGTAGAGTCTATAGACAACGTTATAACCTTTGGTAGAGTCTGTAGACAACGTTATAACCTTTGGTAGAGTCTATAGACAACGTTATAATCTTTGGTAGAGTCCGAAGCCAACGTTATAACCTTTGGTAGAGTCTATAGACAACGTTATAACATTAGGTTGGGTCTGTAGACTAAATGTATTGGTAGCATCTGTAGACAACGTTATAATCTTTGGTAGAGTCTGTAGACAACGTTATATCCTTTGGTAGAGTCTGTAGACAACGTTATAACCTTTGGTAGAGTCTATAGACAACGTTATAATCTTTGGTAGTGTCTGTAGACAACGTTATAACATTAGGTTGGGTCTGTAGACTAAATGTATTGGTAGCATCTGTAGACAACGTTATAATCTTTGGTAGAGTCTATAGACAACGTTATAACCTTTGGTAGAGTCTGTAGACAACGTTATAACATTAGGTTGGGTCTGTAGACTAAATTTATTGGTAGCATCTGTAGACAACGTTATAATCTTTGGTAGAGTCTATAGACAACGTTATAACCTTTGGTAGAGTCTGTAGACAACGTTATAACATTAGGTTGGGTCTGTAGACTAAAGTTATTGGTAGCATCTGTAGACAACGTTATAATCTTTGGTAGAGTCTATAGACAACGTTATAAGATTAGGTTGGGTCTGTAGACTAAAGTTATTGGTAGCATCTGTAGACAACGTTATAATCTTTGGTAGAGTCTATAGACAACGTTATAACATTAGGTTGGGTCTGTAGACTAAAGTTATTTTTAGCATCTGTAGACAACGTTATAATCTTTGGTAGAGTCTATAGACAACGTTATAGTACACAACTAGTACTTCATCCGAACTTACCAAAGCTACATATTGTATTCACGATTTAGAAACACTTTGGGTAAATAGAAATCATTTAACTTCCATTAGTTCCAATTTGAAGCCTAATAAACTAATAACTAATTTTAAATGACACTTTTTCAAACATCCTTTTACAACACGGAGCAAGAACCCACTGCCCTATTAGTATTTTCACCTCGCATCTGTAAGCAATGCATATCTTTTGATCGTTTCAAAGAATGACGGAAGTGATCAGGTTTCTAATCTTTATGTTGCAAATAAAGTTGTGCTTTTCCTCAGTCTGGCCACCTACATGCTTACGGCAACACCACGTAACGAAAGCCTACACCCTACTCAACTGTGCCCGCTCGAGACAGCAAAATCCCTAAGATAACAGAAAATCTCAACGAGTACAGAAGAGACATAAGAGCAAAACTAACGTCAGTTAGAAGTTTATGCTGAACAACCGAAAACCTTCCTCATTTTTAAAAGCATCGATGATTCTCTTTTACTGAAACTCACGGCCAAGAAACTTGCAATAATAAAGGAGATTTACTAAAGAAACGAATAATTTTTACTATTAGCTCACACTCTCTTTGTATATATATATATATATATATATATATATATATATATATATATATATATATATATATATATATATAAAGAACAAAAGTTACAAGTATTATAATTGAATTGTAAATTTAATTATAATTCTTGTATTTGTATTTAGACTTTTGTTCTTTATTAATACACAAGAAAACATACTGCGATATATATATATATATATATATATATATATATATATATATATATATATATATATCGTACAAATAAATTTAAAACGATATACATACGATATACATATATATCGTTTAAAATATCAATCGTTAATATAATGCTTTTTATTCATTTACTCGAGTTCAAATATATTAATTATTTTATAGCTTGTAATGGATGAAACTTGATGTTAATACAGTTTCTTCAAATATTAACTATTTAATTAAATTAATTAACGACATAATTTTGGTTTCAAGTGGGTGAACGTTTCACATAGGGGCAATGTATGGAATATAGTTATTTCATTACATGTGGTGCAAAATAAGTGATAACATTTTATTCCATAAAACAGCTGATTTTATGTTATAGGTTAAGTTTTAACGCATATGTTCTGTTACTTTATTAATATTAAAGCTATATATTTAATAACAAATAATTAAAATAAGGGTTTTCTTTGTTGATTTAAGTAGGAATTAACTTTGAAACGTTTTTGTTTATATTGCTTGTTTGTTTAAAATGTGACAAACAATCTGTACTTTCTGGTTTTTAAATAGTAAATTTCACATAAAGTTTCAAAATGACAGTAATAAAAATAATTTTGTAATATGATGTTATTAGGTTTTCAATGTCAGTTGTTATAATATTGGAGAAATATTCTGCGAGAGCCGCAAGACAACGAACAAACGGGAACGTCACTGAAAGCGTGTAACAAGGCATTAAGTTATGTATCAGTACTGGGTAAAGTGCAAACCGCTTTCAAGCTGCATTGTAACAGCACTACGAACCCATAAGTTTTAAGGCTATGCGATTTGAAACTAGTTTTTACGTGACATTATGTAACTGGAAAACAGCGCCGGCGACACGATAACCACGAAATTAAACCTGTTAATGTGCTCACAGATTAGATACGAACAACTACCACACGCAGATGGTTCTGTACTATCACACTAGAAACCAAGCTTATATCGTTGCTAGTGATGTTTCTTGTTTTATTATTTACTGTAGCTATATGTTTTTGAGAAGTCTCATGAAAGATTTATTAAATTGTTAATCTATTCACAGATGAACAAAGAACTACCACACACAGATGGTTTTACCGTTAGTACAACACCGTTACTTGTGAATATTCTTATTTTATGATTTATAGAATATCTCTAGGTTTTTTTAGAAATGTCTATTATAAGCAATATTTAATTTAGTTTAGTGATGTTAGAGTTACATTCTGGAGTCGGCGTGTGGCATTGTTAGAAATACTACCCGGCAGTGGATACTAAACACCTATTCATACTCCATTGAAGAGATCCTGTACACGCATAGCTTATTATCCTACAAGGAAGTTTTAAGCCTTCCCCTTAGCCCACGCCCCTTTCCTTATCTCTAATGGGGAATGTAGTGAGCAGGAACCTCCTGCAGGCCTTTGAGGAGACACCTGCTAACCAATACTCCCAGAGAAGCTTTGAAGCCCATTGTTAGTCTTCTTCTCGTTCACTATTGCTAGGGCTGAAGCGGGGTGTAACAAGTAAACCCATGCTTATGACCACAATATCCTAAGGTGTCGACCTAAGACACATGACTAATATATTAACAACAGGAATAATTTTTATTTTAACTAAAAATTTGTAGTTTTTTAAAACCATGCGCTTCTTGGTATGACTACCGACTCAAAATCAATAATTTATTTTCTTAAAAGTTTTAATGACAAATTCATCATCACCAATCAGTGTAACTACAAAGTTATAGTTTAGCACCTATGTAACTCACTGATGATGGTAATGTCGTTATCGAAACGCTTTTGAAGAAATAAATTATTGCTTGTAATTTGATGTTATATTCTTCTCAATTATTTTTCGAACACAAACTATACATAGAAGTAGGTTCTTTTCGTGATTTTAGTATTGTAAAACATGAATTACCTGCCACTTAGTGATTACTGTAGCGACAAAGTTAAGCCCCATGCTCCAGGCTAACGAGATGCACTTCATAAATCTATTTATGCAATTAGCATAACAAAGTGCTCACATCTGGCCTGCGCCTTGCTAATGCTCCCAGCCTAGCCGGCTTTACTTTCTGGCAGGCAGATTATTCTTACTGTTGTGAACTCGCCCAAAGGAGATTTGTAGAAAACAGAGAATGATTTATAACGGTGTGATACCTCATTGTGGAGCTTTCTCTGGTACAAACATTTGTCCCCCCCCCCCCGGTACGAGAAAGTAAAATGTAGCAGCTTCTAATTGTAAATGTTATATTTTTAGTTCTACTGTATTTATTTGTTGCTACGAATATGTGCGTGCGTGCGCATGAGTGTGTGTGTGTGTGTGTGTGTGTGTGTGTGTGTGTGTGTGTGTGTGTGTGTGTGTGTGTGTGTGTGTGTGTGTGTGTGTGTGTGTGTGTGTGTAAAAAACAAACATACAATATATAAAAATCAACTGTTGCGAAAGATTTTGCCGACAAAAATAATGTCACCATATTCAAAATAGTTGGCATGTAAAGTAAACGAGTTACTAGCGTAATGAGTAAATTGTGCGATGAGTCAACTTGCTTTGCCTTGACAAGGATAACTGCTAGAGTAACAGCTTCCTAGGGATTACTAACACCGGATTTACGCCGTGCTCTCTTTATATATTACCCAACATATCGCTTGAAATTTCGGATTAAACATTTTTTGAAACACAGGTCACTATTGATTTCAATTTTTTACAGTTGGGGAATTCAAATAAATCGTATAAAAGTGTTTAAAATATATGGTTGAAAACTCATTCTATAATACTGACTTATTGTAATGCTAGTATTAGGAATTTTATTAAAATTTAAACTACAAAACAACAATGTATTAGGCGCAGAAAATAACATAGGTTAAATCTTAATGAAACATAGAAAACCCTTAAAAATGAAGCTCTATGCATTGTAAAACGAAACGAAATCTGGAGATTTTTGAATTCTGATTGTTTTGAAGGACAATATACTGAAGAGGAAGATTTATATAGAAAAAGTAGGTTTAGTATAGTATAATATGAAATTTGATTTTAAAATATTTGCTTTTATTATAGGGAAACAATGTTTACTGTGATTTTTTCAAAAACATTATATTTTAAACTGTATAAACTCGTATTTTATATTATATTTTTGAAACTTCAACGAATTTCTGTTAAAGTACGTTAAATATTCCTTTAAAAATAAAAATAATATTTTTAACTACATAAACTTTTTTTACAGAAATATCAACGAATGCTTTGGACTCATCCCTTATATCTAATATCTACTATATTCAACAAGAGTTTAAATTTGTAATTCTGTTGTAATAATCTACATTTTCATGTTGAATATACAATTTAATCACACAAACACACGCATACACCTATCATTACTTATTATTATTAATTATTTTTCAAGAATATTTATCACTCTCATTATTAACATAGCAATTCCGGCATTAGATAGCAAGTGTCTTCATGAAACAAATATATTTAAAGGAGGCAACGGTACATTATCATTTACCAGACGATTCTATTACAAGAAAAGAGTTTCATTTGTAAATTTAGAGAAATTAGGCGATGCTAGCAGAGGACATTTTCTTTCATAAAACGTTATTTTACATAAAAATTGTTATTTACTGTCGATATTTGTTTTACCTGTACAATATTTCTATTTAAAATTAAAAACTCATTGGCAAAACAGTTTTACACTCATCTGGGCCCGACGTTGAAGCCCTTAGAACGTCAGGGATCTGTTTTCTTACACAAACCGAACTCGGAGCGCAATGTCGCAAGGTCTAATTAAAGGCAGGAAATGTTAAGGAGGCCAGTCCTGTCGGATGACGCAAGTCCAGAGCGCCCCGGGCTGCCCATACCTTACAAAAAGAACATCTTTAGAAGCGTAACATTATGTCCGCAGCCGGCCTAACTCGGCGAATTTCACTTTCACGCCAGTTTGTGGAAGCAATCAGGATCGAACTTTGTTCCTTCCATAAAGTATTGATGAGTTAACAAGTAAGCGCAGCCTTGGAACACTTTGAGCAGGCCCGATATGGCCGAGCCAACGTAACCTGCAATTCGCTTGCCTTAACAAACCTAATTGTTGTGAATAAGCACCTAAACAGAGTGACCAAACAACATTAACGACGCCATTATTGTGCCGTATTATACACAACTTTGATTTATATCTCTTGTTCTCCCACTTACAACCAAATTTATTACTTAAAAAACCGTAAATTTTGAATTCAAACAAAGACATTCATAAAAGTCTACATCTAAAAAAAGCACTTATGTAATAAAATGATAATGGAATAACAGTTCGTTATTAAAAATGATACAAAGAAAGTTTCAACATGAAAATGAGAAGAAGTAAACAAGAAAATGTATAGTAAAAGTGCAGATCTAGTGTACGAGGAGTTAAAGCAACGGGTCCAGCAGAAGCCACATTTCTACTTTCTACACACTTGCAAAGTCTGACTCATCAAATTTCCTCCGATATGACAATAGATGTAACACGACTACGTTTCACGATGATTACTTTTATCTTTCAGCAAATAATATTTTCGAAAAAAGTAGGTTATGTAATAGAGAACAGCTGTTTTAACGCACAGGTTATGTGACTTTATTAATATTAATTGTAATTATTTAATAAAAAGTAGCAAACACAATTTTACATTGTTGACCAAAGTAGGAATTAACTGTAAAAACATTTTTGTTTATGTTACTTTATATGTGTTTTCGCTAATCGTTCAATGTATATTCGACTGACGCGTATCAAATTATCGTAACTCACTATCGATAATGCAGTTTACAATCAAGGTATATTTAAACTATAATTAATACATTAACAGCGTGCTATCAGCTTGGGTAAGAGGATACGGAGCACAATATATTAACTTTAAAATTCTTTGAAAAATTTAAGCATTATAAAGTTACTCGCTATGGACTTTACTTTATATAAATAAAGTAACATAACCTATAGGTTAAAATAGCTGTTATACTACATAACCTATAACATTAAATCGGCTGCTCTATGAAATCATACGTTATCACTTCTTGTAAGCCAAATTAGTCGAAATAACTATATTACATACTATGCCCCTTTTGTGTAAAATTTTTCACCCATGTAAAACTGAAGATATTCATTAAATTTAGTTAATGAATTAATATTTGAAAACCACTGTATTACCATAAAGTGTCGTCCACTTCAAATTTAAAAATATATATTTAAACTTGAGGGAATGAATAAACATTATTTTATTAACGATTAAAAATTTGAACAAGATATAATATACAGGGAGAGTGTGAACTAATAGAAATTTAAAAAAACACAATTTCTAGCATTTATAGAAACCTACATTAAAACACACAAACCATGGGTAGCATCAGTCTAGCTTACAAAGTGTCTCGAAATGATGTTTTGGAAAACAAATCCATCATAAAAGCGATAAAGCTGGTAGAATTGAGTGCATTTGAAAACCAGTGTTTTCGGACGTAACCCACGCCATTAAGTGAACGCGCCAGATCATAAAACGTTCAAGTGCTGAAAGAAATCCAGTACTCTTGACCCTCTTAACATTCTTGGAGCGTTTGGCGCGCCGAGGTATAAAAACCGAGAACCATAAAAGTGGAACTACTGTGTTATCAAAATGGGGCAAAAATAAATCTACACTCTCTGAGCCTTTCTTGTTAACGTATATTTCTATAAAGGTTAGCAAGAAGAGCGCACTCATTAATAATTCATTGAAAACATAACATCATCGTATTAGTAATGGTTCACCAAAGAAACATTTGTGTAATCAATTCACAAAAGAATAAAATCTAGGTCAAACCTAGTAATATTTAGTCAGGTCGCTGAGCATCAGTTCACCAGTATCTTATGTTATGGGTGGAACAAACTCAGTTTCAAGTTAAAACTTTTAGTTTAATTGTTAAAATAAACCAGTCGATGACGTCACACGTATAACCGAAACTCTTTACAGAGTAGTTCGATACGAAAAACCAATATCTACAACCAATGTTATTACTGTATGTACTTTATTAATTTAGATTCGATAAAACAGTTTAATTTATTTGGTCAGGGCGCTGTTGAAAAGTACAAGACAATATATAACTATTCATTGAATTTAATTAAAATATTTTGCTTTACAAGACTAAGAATATTTACTAGCATAAACATTTATTTTAATTTTTGAAGTAAATTGTTTTATATTGTACTTTTCGTTAGAGCACTTGTATGTTAGTATGCACAAGACGTCAGTATGGTAAACTTTTCTATACTTTCGATTTGTATAATTAAATTTATCAACTTAAATTGAGTAATAAACTACCTCAAACATATAACAGTTATAAATAAAACTTGTAACAGTTATAAATAAAACTTGTAACAGTTATAAATAAAACTTGTAACAGTTATAAATAAAACATGTAACAGTTATAAATAAAACATGTAACAGTTATAAGAAAAACGAAGTAAATTTGTGAAAGATATGAGAAAACCATAGATATCAAAACAAATCTGTACATGTACTATCACCTTACAGGATTTTTATCACAAAAACTTAAGTTTTAAAGTTTATATAAAAAGCGTCTTCAAGTAGTTCATTTATTGACTAGAAATACATCACGTTAACTAAATAGGCAAAAAATAAGTAATACATTAAAATTAAAGGAATAAATAAACTAAACTAATAAAGCAGCAAAACTTTGGAGAACGGCAATAATACACAATAACAAAAACATAAATAGACTAAATTCTATAATTTTATATACAAAATGCTCCACTTATATAAAATTCTATGATTATAAGCTAATTTGAACTTGTAAATATAGACAATACTGGTATTTTAATGGCACAACCCAAGGGTCGATTAATAACGTGTATAGTTTTAATGGTAGCCTCTAAAAACTGTACTGCATCAACAAGTATCTTGATAAGTGGTAGAACTATAAGTTATCTAATTTGGAGATCACAGACGTAAGACTTACAGAATATATAGTAAATAGACACAGTACATAGATTTTAGGTAAATATAGATTTTATAAAAATAACTTTTTATTTAAACAACTAACTTTATTTAAATTTAAAAACAAATCTCAAGTTGAAATTTCTCATGAGGTTAAAATAAGGAAACGCAATACTAAATATTTATTGACAGACTACCCGTCCTACGTACGGGGTTAACAAATATTTGTATTGGTTTCGTTTGTATTTGTATTTGAGTTGAATTTAATTGACTGAAATTAAATCCAAATAAATATATCAAACTATACTTTATAAACTTACATTAGAATATTGTCTTGGCAAACCAAGAGAAGGAAAAGCTTATACTTGTACCATGACATTTGTATAACTAGCCTCGAAAAATGAATAAGAACAAACAATTCTAACATCTGTTTACAGTGACTTTTACATGTGATTATCAGCTGACTAAGCCGAGTCAAGTATATACTGGAGTATAGATAAGAGATTATTAAGGGAGTTTTTAAGGCCAGTAAAGCGGTGACCTGACGAAATTTCTAAATACAAATCAGCCTAGGTGTTAACCAGGGACTATAAGAATGTCCATGTAAAATTTCAGCTCAATGGGTTCAAAAGTTTTTACGTGATTGAGTAACAAACACACACACACACACACACACACACACACACACACACACACACACAAACACATACACACATACACACCATTAGGTTTTTATATAATAGTATAGATGTAAGTATGTCTAATTACAATGTTTCAATCATACAGGGGTTAAAAACTAAGCGACCACCTTCAGGTATTTAATTACAAACAAAATATAAATACTCTAAAATTATTAACAATCTAAATTTTAAACGAGAATCTAACCTCAAAAACAGACTTTTATTGTTAATTATTATAAAATATTTAAATTGTTATAATTTAAATGCCTGAAAAAGATCACTGAGTTCAACTCTTGTATGATTAACCAGTAATTATTTACATACGTTGTAAGGGAGTATTTGGTTTAGAGTTTCATTTAGGACATCCTAACCTTAGAAATTACTGTAAGACACATTCTACAAATGTTATTGCTTTTAACAAAAACACAAGAAAAACCTCTCATCTTCTTTATTATCATGCCACCGGTTTCAATCATGATTGTGCAAGACCCAATCATTCTTCACAAGGCAATAAAATAACATATTTTCAGAGGTCAGAGGTTAGAATTTCTCTACTGTTCCGACCTTTGTTTGAAACCTAACGTTCGTAAACCTTGTACCTATTGCCTTGAAAAACAATGATTGGACTAATAATGATTTAAACCCATGTGCTGGCGTAATAAGATGAGGACTCTCTTAGTTTTACTTAATTCTTCTGTTAGTTCCCACTATCCTCATTTATATCTTGTTCCAATGTTTAATCGTTAATAAAATTCCATTTTATTCATTCCATCAAGTTCAAATATATTTTTTTTGTAACTCGAAGAAGATGACAATTATTTAAAAAAAAAGTTTTTTTCAAATACCAATTCAATACTAAATTTGATAAATAAATTTTACTTTATATAGAAGAAAAACGTTTAAAAAAACGGCAAGGAGTGCAATATAGTTATTTCGTCACATTTGACTAAAAATAAGTGAAAACATGATTTCATAAAACAGCTGATTTTATGTTATAGGTTATGTGTTACGGATAGGTTATGTTACTGTATTTATATTAACTGAAATTACTCAATAAAAAGTAACTAAAATAAAATTTTCTGTTTTTTGACCTAAGTAGGAATTGACGTTACAAAATTTTTGTTTATTTGGCTTGTTTTTTTGCGTAAAGTTATTCCAACTCTAGTAATATTAAAGATTTTAAAGCTTATTTTAAACAAACATTCTTTAGCCCGGCAGGATAGTTTTGTAAACATGTGTTTATGCTATTAAAGATAAAATCTTTCTTCCCGTTGCGGAACACAATAGCGTTTTAAGTTGGCGCAACGGTGGGACAGCGTCACATCGACAACAATCGATTATCGCACCCAGATCGATTCAGAAGCTGTATCTGGCACGCTTAAACCAGGACGGATAGCGCTGCAATTATCTGAGAACAGATAACAATTTGACCAAATATTTTGCAACCCGCGTGGGGGCAGGGTCAGGGGGCGGAGCCCCCGGCGGCCGCAGAGTGAAAGGGAAGGACATCACACAAGCGTGGATTCTAAGCGGCGTAGCCTTGCTATTCAGAAATTTCCCCACTATTTCCATAGTCTCGATGCAACAGTTTTTTAATTTGAGTATATTTAGTGTGGGGGGTTAAGTTGGGATTCAAATAGTATATAAACTGAAGAGCGGTTCATGGAAGGCACAGTTCGCAGTCAGGACATCGTAGGATCAGCATGGCTTTCAAGGTGTGTACCTGTGGATATTTCGTTTTAGTGCAGTGCTCGGCTATTTTAGTTAGTATTCAGTGAATATCGGGAGAAAGCTTAGGTCACGCATGTGGAGAAATTTATTGAAGGTTTTAGCACTGCGCACAATATGTTAATTTTATTAGACCGCGTTTATATTTCATGCATTTTAAGCTTGTATCGCGTTCGTTTTAAAACCTTTATAAATACAAGACTATGACATATTTACAAGCATTTATATTTTACGATAAAACTAATTAATTTCTTATATAAAAGTAATACAATATTATATATATATATATATATATATATATATATATATATATATATATAACATTGCAACACTGTTTTCTTGTATTCACTTATCACTTTCGCTATATGTACTTAGACAAGAATCTTACTTGGTATTTATGCGAGTCAACTTTCAAAGATTGATAGTTTCTCCATTGTCGAGCATCACTAACCGGCAGTAGACTGTCCACTATAACCCCCGTCAGTGATGCCCGATGATGGATATAAATATATATATATATATATATATATATATATATATATATATATATATATATATATATATTTATGGTTAAATATACTTTGTAAGCAAAACTAAAATTAAATTTATGATATGTAGAAGCAATAAGTTTGATACTCTATATGTACAAGTTTACGAAATTCAATGTATTTTACAAACTAAAAATCTCTTAACATTAAAAAAAAATAATAATTTGTTATAGTTTGTAATAGTTTAACTTTAAATGTTGGTAATATTTGTGGAATTTCTAGGCTGGTTTATTCGGGTAAGACTTACTGTTGTAATTGTTTTGATTATACTACGATGATGAATTGAATAAATTAACAAGGATTTAAACTTTTACAAATCGCAATGTTTCAGTTATTCGTCTTAGCAGCTTTAGTAGCAGTGACCAGGGCTGGAGTGATCTCCACAGGATACGCCGCGCCCGCATATGCTGCCCACGGTTATGCTGCCCCTGCATACGCTGCTCCTGCATACGCCGCCCCCGCATATGCCGCACCTCTAGCTAAATACGCCGCCCCAGCCTACGCCAGTGTTGCCAAGTACGCTGCTCCCGCATACGCCCCCGTCGCCAAATACGCCGCTCCCGTCGCCTACGCCGCTGCCCCCGCATACCATGCTGCTCCCGCCTACCACGCAGCCCCCGCATACGCCGCAAAGGCCGTCGTCGATGAATACGACCCACACCCACAATACAGCTTCGCCTACGACATCCAAGACGCCCACACCGGAGACGTGAAGAGCCAACACGAGAGCCGCGACGGAGACGTGGTCAAGGGGAGCTACAGCCTTGTTGAACCCGACGGTTCCAAACGTACCGTAGAATACACCGCCGACCCACACAATGGATTCAACGCCGTCGTACACAAGGAAGCCGGAGCTCATCCAGTTGCCTACGCACCTGTTGCTAAGTACGCCGCCCCCGCCTACGCACCTGTTGCCAAATACGCCGCCCCCGCCTATGCTGCAGCTCCCGCCTATGCTAGCTACGCTGCTCCAGTCGCCAAGTATGCTGCCCCTCTCGCTTACGCAGCACCCGCAGTCAAAGCTGTCAGTTACGGCGCTCCAGCAGCATATGCTTATGGACACGGTTACCATTAAGCCCTCGTGGAGCCATAGGTGATCTCTCTGCTCAAAACCTTAGATAGGTTCTTTTGTATTATATTTCCAAGCCAAATATTTTAGTTTGTTCATTTTTTAATAAACTTGAAATATTTTTATATCAAAGTTAATGTTTAATCATTTATTTAACCTCAAAAAAATTAAGTACTCGTATAATCTATAGTATTTTAAAGCTTTTAATTATATTGGAAAAAATATATAAAACAGCAAAATTGGAAAAAACAGCAAAATACACAATTAACTTTTTGTGACAACAAAATTACTTTTTATCTTGATAGGTAAAACATGATTTATGATTTATGTTATAAATATATATACTCTATTTCAAATTAAGCAAAGTAATAAGATGATATTATTGCCGACACGGTGTAATTAATTTCATTTACCAAAAAGGTTTAACATAAAACTGTAATTTCATTAAACACACTTTTATATTTTGACTGTTTTTATGAATTCTTTAAATTTTTGTAAACTCATACTTTATAAAAAAAAAAAATAAGAATGAACTCCTGGATGAAGTTGCGAAATTTGTATTCAACTAGAGCGCCTGTCACGGATAATTCTAAATGTTAATGTAATTCTTTAGGTTTAAAACTCTAGGATTCCGACGATATAATCAAAACTTGAGAATAAATTTAACAATATGCGACGGATGTTTTTCCGCTTCAGCTTAGAATAGTTAAGGAAGTTGAGTTGGAGAGTTACTGAAAACGTTTGCAAAAACTAACATCGAGATTCTAAACTGTAATGTATAAACTTTCCCTAATTATTATTTTAGGAAAGGATTTGTTCATTAACTTTTTATTCAAATTAAATTCCTTAAACATTTATAAAACTAAATTTGTTTAGCCTTCATGACGTATTATTTTACTTTTAAATTTTTTTTTAATTTCAAATTTAGTAGCAGATTTATTTCGAACTTTTGTTTATCTTACAGCAGAAGTTAAACTTATTGTGTTTTTATTCTGGAAATTTCTAAGTAATAATAACAAATACCAACTCGCAATCAATCGTGCAAAGTATTTTCTTATCACGTTTTAATGAAGAAGTCATCACCATACTCAAGTATAACTATATTAACCTGAACTATAACCAAACTATAAGACTTTGTACATTAAACGCGTTTGTGTAAGTAAACAATTGATTGTGAGTTGATTTACTCACAATACGTTAGTTCAAATATGCCTTTATTTATTTAAGGGATTTACTCATAAGCTAAGCTCAAATTTTAGTACAGGAAAATGAGGTTTGAAAAATGCTTTAACCACACACGTACACACTACGCATAGCCTAATTACTCATATACGGAAACCCACACAAACACGCGCACAAAATTTAAAAAAATAGGTTTTGAGGCACTTTTAAATGTTTTAACCCAGAAAAACTCTTCTGTAAATTTAACTTACAAAATTATTCAGCATGCTTTCAATTTAGCCGAGTTCGAATCAGAATGTCAGTGTTAGCAACAAGCATCATCGATGCATTTTGAGAATTTGTTTTATTTCAACTCTTCGTCTATTTTCACCAGTGGAATAAGTCTTACAATATGGCGAGAGAGTAAAGCCGTATAACATAATAGGCAATAGATTTGATTGTTCTATAAATCTTCAATAACCAGTGATATAAACAAAATTATCGTAAATTCCTACTTAGGTCTTAGTATTTATTTTATTTGAGTTACTTTTTCTTAAATTCTTACAATTATTATAAATAAAGAATTATAATCTATGCGTTAAAACAACTGTTCTACCACATAACCTATAACATTAAATCAGCTGTTGTATGAAATCGTATGTTATGGGACAAAATAACTATATTCCATACATTACTTCTTATGTGATGAGTTTTTCTCCCATATAATACTAAAATTAATTCATCAAATTTAAATTCTGAATTATATATATATATATATATATAAGGAAAGCGCGAACTAATAGAAGGAATTGAAAAACTGTTCGCTAAAAAGATATTCTCTGCAATTGTCGGGAACAAGTTTTTCTAAATAAATCCTTTTTTAATATATTGGGACATTTTTTGTAATGGAAGTGCTTCCAGTATCACATCCATACACTAAGCGAAGTAAATTAATTAGGCTCCTTTATAAATTATAGAAACGTCTGTTAAGAATGTATTTATAAAAATTATTAGCATTTATTAACTAGTTGTATATTTGGTAGACCTAAAACTTACTGACTTAGAGCTAATGTTAATCTAGGCTTTTCGAAAGTGGCGTCAGTTGTAGTTAGACCGGTTACCTAAAACCAAACAATTAGGCCCAGATTTCTCCAAAGATTCTGAGTTATTTGCGGAAAGAAAGTTTTTAAATAATGTAACAGAGAATGTTACAGAAAATGTGGAGCTTTTCCTAGGGAACTAAAGAGTTTAACAGTTACGCAATTAGTATTAGAAATATCGGTAGCTCGGGTGACGCATGCAGTAGATTAACCCGGAACTAAAATGGTTAATCCACATGTACGTTGCATTGTAAACACTAGTTACCGACTAATTAGGGAAACATGAAGGAATGGGGAATTGCACCAGAAGCGACTCGCAGTCATGTTTGCGACCTAGAAGGCGCAACGATTGCCGATTTCATTCCTTACAAATATCAGCTAATCAACATGCTTAAAATGAGCCCTCTTTATTTATATTTTGTGGTAATTGTATCCAGTTAATCCTCAGAATAGATCCATAACTATACAATATCTTTGGCATATGGATAGACCACACTAGAGTCAATTTGTATGCGAATGGTTTTACAATAAATGCTGGCCACGGCATCCGCACTATATAAAAATGTTGTTATTGGCGTCTATGTAAAGGTAAATTATTTCAAGCATAGATTTATCACTATAGTCGTGGCCATCTTTCACAAAAAAGCGTATAGTAACAGGTAGAAGCATTTTTGTGTTATTATTGTTTTTCTAATAATCAGTTATAGTTAGTTTAATAATATTAATAACAATAATAATTCTTGTAAGGAAAAATTATGTCACGAATAAACACTAAACATTTCGTAAAAAAAAAGATTCTTAGATTAAAAATATGGTCGATGATTATCCTCTTCGTTTTCTTGTTGTGCGCCATTTTATAATTGTGTTTATCGATGTATTTCTGCTTGCTCTCATTTCACGACTATAAACATCAACAGTTTGCCTTCTATATGTAACAGTAGCTGTGCCCTGCCAAGCCTTGCTGTACCACATTGTGGCTACATGCCTGAGAAATGAGGAACAAAACTAAGCATACGGTTCATACAAGTTTTTTTTAACTTTGCAACACGTCAAAGGATAGGCCGACAAAGAGCTAAGACGATGTCACTTTTTGATCGAGCCGCTGCGTTGGCCGAATCAACGTGACAAGAAATGTTTTCCCAGTTCCTCCTATAAGAAGCCCCCCCCCAACTCCGTCATTTATCATTTGCGTTATGCGATCAAAAATGCCTTATGTTCACGCGTTAATTTATGAATGCTTGAATGGACATATGACTGGTGTTGTAAATCTGTTTAAGATGTAAATCCACATCAAATAAAGGCGTCGCAGTTCGGGTAGAGCTGGCATTCCCAAATCAACTTTACTTACGATTTGGCGAATGGGGTAGCTTAATCACTACATACACTTGTATACATGACTACATGAATACTCAATTGAGATCGTATAATAATCTGAATGGGGTGCAACTAAATACGTTTGTTTTGTATTAATAAACAATGCATTGGGAACAGGTAAAGTTTTACATGTGGCTGTGGTTGTCGTTTACTAGTGCGACGAGTGTTCCTCTGTACACAGCTGACCGTTAAAACAGCTTTTTCCTCGCGGTCGCAGATATAAAATAATACCCGTGAACGCAAACAATCGATAAAAACAATATTTGAAGGGGATTGTATGCAGTGTCAAAACTTGATCTCAATCATTGCAGAACGTTTAGAGTTTTTGAAGCGTGCACAAACCAGCATAACATTTTTATACATAAAGATTAATTTTTTCCTCAAAGATCTCCGTGTTTGATACCTTATCAAATCTGGTAAGATTTTGCAATTATTTTTCTAGAAGTCCATCTCTTCTGCTGTGTATTTAGTTTTGGTTCCTTTTTCTGCTAAGGTATGCTAAACCTCTGTTGTGTCTGCTAATACGCACAATATCGTGCCAAATATTCTTTTTTGTGTTGTCTGTTCTAGAGAACTGAGTTTGATTCTTGCCTCAGACTGCTTTTTAATTCGTTCGCTATAGAATCATCCTTAAATAATATATATTGTAGACATTTAAAATAACGATTCTCCTAATCTATGTGTCTCCCAGATAGCTTGCCTTAGCAACTGGGCGGGTCCACGGGTGGCGGATAGTGGAACGGCCTACAGATATATAGGTTACTTGTGACTAAGGATTCCGGAAGGTTTCTGAGTAAGCAGGCCCGGACCAAGACAAAGGTTCAAAGGTGAGGAATTATCCCTCCTCGTCAGTCAACCGGTTGGGTGTGGTAGAAACAACTGCTCTGACTGGGGACTGGGATAGTTGGGAATTAAGTCCTCACAATGCTACTCTCACCTCCCAGGTGAACCGAGGGCAATGCGGCTGTGAAGTATGGGCGGGAAACTACCCTAGCAACACAGTTGTAACAAAAGAGAGTAAAGCAGGCTGCTCGCTTCATGAGCAACAGTTAATAATGTCCTGAACTTGGGGTGTGCTTCAAGGTCAGTGACTGAATACCCAATCCAAGGTGGAAGGCATCGTGCCGATGGATGAATGGCTGCAGGGTATAAAATGCAGTAGCACACGATCCCCTTGAGGAACCAGACAAAACCTCATTGTATGTTGTCTTTCCAGGGCAGTGGGGGTTCTGCTCTGGTTGACCGTTCTTTCCCCCATACTTGGGTAGCTAATGGACCAAGTAAGTACACAAATTGATGTTGAGTCTGCACGGACAGCGGGAGCCAATGAGACGGCAAACTGTGAGTCTGTAGCAGATGTGTCAACGGCAACCACCACTGGGGGTGCGAGGGCGGCTACCAAGCTACCGACTGCAGAAACCAGTGAAATGGTTGTAGAGTTGAGCACGCTCTACGTTCTCTACGGAGAAAGCGTATGAGTGGAGCGGCCAGAAGGCGGCTCCGAAGAGATCAGGCGAGAGCAGCGGGAGGGCCAATAATCCTGAGCACACAACGCAGGGGAGGCCAAAACCGAGCCGAACATGTTAACGTCCAGGGCTTGGATGTTGTGAGGGGTGAGGTGCAACAGGTGGGAAGCAATCAACCACAAGCACCAAACCCCAGCATGGAGATTGCATACTCGAACAACTGGGCTAATCTCCCAGATGTTTCGGGACATATGAGTATCGAGTGCGTGGTCAAAGAACCTGTCTTGGAGATGGGCAGTGACCACCTAACTCGGACGTTTGCACCTGACCAGGCCCACCAAACTATGATGGAATGGTCAGGGTCAGTAACATCGGGAGCTCAGATCTGGTACACAGATGGCTCCAAGATGGACTTCGGCACTGGAGCGGGGGTGTATTGTAAAAACCCAAGGGTAAAACTAGTTTTTTCCTTGGGGAGGCATACCTCTGTCTTTCAGGTCGAAATATATGCTATAAATGCCTGTCTGGGAGAGATAGCGAGAAGGGGAATACACAGGACCCGGATTCCTTTTTTCTCTGACAGTCAGGCAGCAATTAAGGCACTAAACGGACATGTGGTCACCTCGGCCATAGTCAGGGAGTGCCTAAATAACCTAGAAGTCCTGGCAAGGCACAATCAAACCAAGATAGGTTGGGTGCCAGGGCATAGGGGAATATTTGGAAATGAAGCCGCAGATGCACTGGCCAGAGAGGTGTCTTTAACTCCCCTAATTGGACCGGAGCCGGCGGTAGGTATTTCCAAATCCATGGTCAAGATTGTAGTGCGAAGGTGGATGGCTGAAAGACACTGTGAGCACTAGGTCAGGGCTGAAGGAATGAGACACAGTAAACTAACCCTTAGGAAACCTTCCTTGGGGCTGCAGGAGAGTCTCATCTATCTGTCAAGGGAGGAATTGAGGATAGCCACAGGTCTATTCACGGAACAATGTGGACTAAGGAAACATCTGCATAATACGGGTATCTTCAAAGATGAATTAGTGTGCAGATTATACGGACAAGAACTGGAGACCGCCACACACATCATTTATAGATGTGAAGCACTTGCCGTGAAGAGGATGCTGAAGGTAAAACACTAGTCAAGAAACTTCTAAACCTGGTAAGAGGGAAGGGGCTCTTTGACTAGATCAGGGAGGTAAGTACAATATACCTAAGGTAGCGGTGCTTCGAGCAGTTTAAACCCGCTCCCAAGTTAATTAAAAAAAAAAAATCTCTGTGTCTAGTAAAGGCCAATAAATGTTACATAAAAGTTGATAAAACGTATTAAAAAAGCGAAAGTGCACTGTTTTTTTCAAGACTATCGAGAGGGATAAATGTTTGATGAGTCGAAGCATAGTATCTACCACATAACTAGAATCCCTAACGCAGACTATTACAAAACAATAATATTCGAAAGTTTTCGTTGATATCAGGTTTCGACGTCTGACGATTGGTTTAGCCGGGAAAGAAATCAACCGTTCACGAAGCCAAAGGGAAGGTATTCAGTAAAACGAACACAACAATAATGGCGTCATGTTTTCGGGTCGAGCACTGTGATTAATTGCATCGGAATGCGAAGTGAGTCGAGAAGCGTGCTCTGCACCAATGTATCGTGCAACGTGACATATGGCGAAACTATGCTGTGTGTCCGACCTGACCATGGGGTGATTCCAACAGCCTTTCTCCCGAGTCTCGTTTATAACCATTTCCCAACTATAATTTCCTCAATGCGACTTCGCAAAGTTCCTCAAAAAGAATACTATTTGATTTATTATTATGAAATTTCTTTCAATTCTAGGGAATTTAAAGTATTTTTGTTGCGTTTAATAACAAACTTTGTAATTCTTCAGGGGGTTTCAGCCCCCAACTATGGGCTCTTAGTTCATGTGCCGTCGTCCTGTCTGATGTTATGATTCGCCAATGTGCCTTTCACCCCTACACTTCTCCCTTGTCCCTTCTCCCTTGTCTACTTCCTAACGTTTGGTAAGATATGCACCCAACACCTTCTACTTTTCCCATTGCGCCTTTCTCAACGCTCACCCCCACGCTCCGCAACTAATACTGCGATCACAAATTAATCTACTTTTTAAATAATAAGCAAACTTTTTGTTTTTGAGTATAAAATACTTATCTATATAAGCTACTAATGGACGTGACGTGTGTTAAATAATGGACAAAGCGAAGTTGCTAAAATAACAAGTGATAACTACACTTCAATGTAATAATAAAGAGAGCGACTTAATGAATAGCATTGGAACGAGTAGTGCCCAAAGAATGGACGGAGCAAAAGTATTAGACGACACGCAAAAACCTGGATAAACCAAAGAAAGCAATATACAGAGAGAAATAAATTAACAACACTCAGACCTACGTACTGAAAATATTGACAATGTAATACTGAAAGTGTATCAGCCGAGCAGGAAATATGAAAGAAGGAATCGTACTAGTTACAAATAACGTAACGGAATTTTCAATGTAGTACTAACAATTCTGCATTTATTGCTATTTTGGAAACAATTTTAGATATATTGCAGCAATATCAAAGAAGCGGTATCGAACATCCATATTAAAGCACTTGTGGATAATTTTAATGTAATACAAATATAAAGTGTAAACTGTAAAGTATAGCGTATACAATATAAAATATAATACCATATGCGCCAAAATAAACAGAATGGAAACAGTTGTAGGATTTTACTGAATTTTATTTTATTTACATAGTTTTACAAACACATACAAGTGAAAAGAAGCTAAATCGGCTAGACTCTGCTATAAACATGTTCTATATGACATCTGTTCAGTTAGAGGCAACACTCGCACCGTTCTAGAGGTTTTGAACCATTGAAACCACAGCTAATTCAGCTTCAGTAATGTTTAATTTGGCGCATACGGTAGTAAAAAGATTTAAAGTATAAGGTATACAGTATGAAGCATAGAGTATACAATATAAAGTATATAGTACGAGTATAAAGGTATAAAATATAATGTATTAAGTATAAAGTGAAAAGTGAAAAGTCGAAGGAATAATGTATAAAGCCGACGTATAAACTACGTAACATATCTATCATTTTTTAAAATATCGATATTTTAACGTTTAAGAAATGAAAAATATCATTTTCAATTATATTTCTTTTGACGCACGCACGCACGCACGCGCGCACACACACACACACACACACACACACACACACACACACACACACACACACACACACACACACACACACACACACACACACAAACACACACACACACACACACAGACACACACACACACACACACACACACACACACACACACACACACACACACACACATATATATAATTTGATTGATTTTCATTTGAAAGTTATTCACGTTTACCTTATAACGGACTAAAGTATACAAATTCTACTCATTCAAGTATTTAAAAAATAAAATAAAAATTATAATAATAAAGTTTTCAATAGACCCGTAAAAGGGCAACAATTTAGCTTCGCATTTAATATGAAGTTGCGACTTGCCAGGGCACGACTCACATATCCAGCAACAACGAGCATGACTCCGAGACGTGATTAAATCTACTTAATAACATATGATGCAAGTAGCTTTACAGTGTTTCCGGATGGCCAGAGGGAATTCTTTAAAGATTTATTTGTGGGGGTCAGTGAGCATTCTGCATTGCTAACTTCGTATGCATGTACATAACGTCAGGGCTACCAAACTAAAGTAATTTGAAGTGCTTTACGAGACCTTCTGATTAATGGCAGGGAAATTTTATATTTGTGGGGGTGTGGTGACGAGTGAGCATTCTGCATTGCTAAGTACGTACGCATGTACATAACGTCAGGGCTACCAACCTAATGTAATTTGAAGTGCTTTACGAGACCTTCTGATTCATGGCAGGGAAATTTTATATTTGTGGGGGTGTGGTGACGAGTGAGCATTCAGCATTGCTAACTACGTATGCATGTACACAACGTCAGGGCTACCAACCTAAAGTAATTTGAAGTGCTTTACGAGGATTTCTGGTTCATGCCAGGGAAATGTTATAGCCTGGTTGTAAATTACATTTAATCATTTATATGTAATATAATTAAAGTACCGCCTGCTCTCTTGTGCCAGAGAATAACTCTATTGTCCCCACGTTATGTAAGCATTGATGAGCCAAATGCGCTCAAGTTGCAGGCCAAATGCGCTCAAGTTCCAGGCCAAATGCGCTCAAGTTGCAGGCCAAATGGGCTCAAGTTGCAGGCCAAATGGGCTCAAGTTGCAGGCCAAATACGCCCAAGTTCCAGGCCAAATGGGCTCAAGTTGCAGGCCAAATGCGCTCAAGTTCCAGGCCAAATGCGCTCAAGTTGCAGGCCAAATGCGCTCAAGTTGCAGGCCAAATGGGCTCAAGTTGCAGGCCAAATGGGCTCAAGTTGCAGGCCAAATGGGCTCAAGTTGCAGGCCAAATGCGCTCAAGTTGCAGGCCAAATGGGCTCAAGTTGCAGGCCAAATGCGCTCAAGTTGCAGGCCAAATGCGCTCACGTTGCAGGCCAAATAGGCTCAAGTTGCAGGCCAAATGCGCTCAAGTTGCAAGCCAAATGGGCTCAAGTTGCAGGCCAAATGGGCTCAAGTTGCAAGCCAAATGCGCTCAAGTTGCAGGCCAAATGCGCTCAAGTTCCAGGCCAAATGGGCTCAAGTTGCAGGCCAAATGCGCTCAAGTTGCAGGCCAAATGCGCTCAAGTTGCAGGCCAAATGCGCTCAAGTTGCAGGCCAAATGCGCTCAAGTTGCAGGCCAAATGCGCTCAAGTTGCAGGCCAAATGCGCTCAATTTGCAGGCCAAATGCGCTCAAGTTGCAGGCCAAATGGGCTAACAATAACATTAGCTATTGTTGTATTATTACAAGTTATTATTAACCACCAATTACAAACGCTAGCTGCAAATAGTTACAGAAACTTTACGTACATTTCTCTAACAGACTTAACATCATCAGAAGGTTTCGCAAGACCTTATATATGCTTGCAAGACACTAACCCCACAGTCGTATTTTTAATGGTTTAATTATTATATTCACGCTACTGTGTTTTCTATTGCTTTCGTGTTACAATTTATAATATATTATTTTTTATCAACTTACCAAACTTACTATCTTTTATACTTAAATATTAAGTCAATTTAAGAAAATCCTATCCTTTTACAACACGGAACAAGAACCCACTGCCCTATTAGTTCACAGTATTTTCACCTCGCATCTGTAAGCAATGCATATCTTTTGATCGTTTCAAAGAATGACGCAAGTGATCAGGTTTCTAATCTTTATGTTGCAAATAAAGTTGTGCTTTTCCTCAGTCTGGCCACCCACATGCTTATGGCAACACCACGTAACGAAAGCCTACACCCTACTCAACTGTGCCCGCTCGAGACAGCAAAATCCCTAAAATAACAGAAAAACTCAACGAGTACAGAAGAGACATAAGAGCGAAACTAACGTCAGTTAGAAGTTAATGCTGAACAACCGAAAATCTTCCTCATTTTTTAAAGTGACAATGATTCTCTTTTGCTGAATCTCATGACTATTTCAACCTAATTATAAAATATTAAAAAAAAAAAACTTGCAATAATTGCAGTAGAGTACTTGCAACAATAAAGGAAGCTTACTTAAAAAAAGAATAGCTTAAATGAATGAGTCATGGTCTCAGTGCATAGTTTCCAGTCGTCTATCGCCAGGCGCCAGGCCCGGCTTGACGACCACTATTAGTTTTACTTAGCCAGTCAGTGTGTTTGACCGCATCGGTCCTTAGTTTTGCTTGCGAGTGAGTTTCGTCGATCACCATGACTTCTTAAAGAAAACGAGTTACGGGTAAAACGTTGGCTGAGACGTACGGGGTTGGACAATTAATAGATTTCAGGCATTAAAACCGTCAAACCTACACTTTTAAGCTTCGTATCATTGCTTGAAAATGAATGTTCTTCATGAAATTAATGAAGAAAGCAAAACACAAAGAATCTGAAGATGCCGTTTTCAAGTGTTTTTTTTTTGCAAAAACGTTCTATGAGAAATTTAATTTCGAATCCGATTCTTCTTGAATAAGCTAAAATAATAGCTCAGGAGCTTAGAAAAAAATATAAAACAATATGCAAACATAGTTTTTTCTTCCACTTGCAACATACATTCAGTAATTTTTAGACCCTTTTTCGGAAAGACTCCGACTATCAGACTATTGCCTCGGACAGTTGTAGTTTTACTGTACTTAAGATGTATGTTACAACATCATAGACGTTATAGAGTAGCGTTATATTTGTATTAAGTTGAATATTCCCTAAGCAAAATGTTCTCATGCAAGCCGACGCTTTCAAAGAGCTCCTTTCATCGATATATTTGTGTGCATTATTATCTGTGCGAATACCAAAAGTAATGGACATGTTTTGTAAGACTTTATTATCAATGTAACAATGAAATGGTTTGGTAGCAGTCTGCCTGCGGGAAATATGTAGTGCACAGCTGCAATTGTTTGATTCTGCTACAAGTCTCACGAAGATTCTATTGTAAACTGAAACACTATATCCTTCCTTTAGATCACCAAAGCCTTGAGCCTGCAAGTCCCTTAAGCATGTGCCTACAGAGTTTTGGATAACGGTAAACAATAAAGTTCATTGTGTCTTCTACTGACCGAAGTTCGCAGAAGGGGTCTCTTCAGTTATCTAGCAATGTTCGCAGAAGGGGTCTCTTCAGTTATCTAGCAATGTTCGCAGAAGGGGTCTCTTCAGTTATCTAGCAATGTTCGCAGAAGGGGTCTCTTCAGTTATCTAGCAATGTTCGCAGAAGGGGTCTCTTCAGTTATCTAGCAATGTTCGCAGAAGGGGTCTCTTCAGTTATCTAGCAATGTTCGCAGAAGGGGTTTCTTCAGTTATCTAGCAATGTTCGCAGAAGGGGTTTCTTCAGTTATCTAGCAATGTTCGCAGAAGGGGTTTCTTCAGTTATCTAGCAATGTTCGCAGAAGGGGATTCTTCAGTTATCTAGCAATGTTCGCAGAAGGGGTTTCTTCAGTTATCTAGCAATGTTCGCAGAAGGGGTTTCTTCAGTTATCTAGCAATGTTCGCAGAAGGGGTTTCTTCAGTTATCTAGCAATGTTCGCAGAAGGGGTTTCTTCAGTTATCTAGCAATGTTCGCAGAAGGGGTTTCTTCAGTTATCTAGCAATGTTCGCAGAAGGGGTTTCTTCAGTTATCTAGCAATGTTCGCAGAAGGGGTTTCTTCAGTTATCTAGCAATGTTCGCAGAAGGGGTTTCTTCAGTTATCTAGCAATGTTCGCAGAAGGGGTTTCTTCAGTTATCTAGCAATGTTCGCAGAAGGGGTTTCTTCAGTTATCTAGCAATGTTCGCAGAAGGGGTTTCTTCAGTTATCTAGCAATGTTCGCAGAAGGGGTTTCTTCAGTTATCTAGCAATGTTCGCAGAAGGGGTTTCTTCAGTTATCTAGCAATGTTCGCAGAAGGGGTTTCTTCAGTTATCTAGCAATGTTCGCAGAAGGGGTTTCTTCAGTTATCTAGCAATGTTCGCAGAAGGGGTTTCTTCAGTTATCTAGCAATGTTCGCAGAAGGGGTTTCTTCAGTTATCTAGCAATGTTCGCAGAAGGGGTATCTTCAGTTATCTAGCAATGTTCGCAGAAGGAGTTTCTTCAGTTATCTAGCAATGTTCGCAGAAGGGGTTTCTTCAGTTATCTAGCAATGTTCGCAGAAGGGGTATCTTCAGTTATCTAGCAATGTTCGCAGAAGGGGTTTCTTCAGTTATCTAGCAATGTTCGCAGAAGGGGTCTCTTCAGTTATCTAGCAATGTTCGCAGAAGGGGTTTCTTCAGTTATCTAGCAATGTTCGCAGAAGGGGTTTCTTCAGTTATCTAGCAATGTTCGCAGAAGGGGTTTCTTCAGTTATCTAGCAATGTTCGCAGAAGGGGTTTCTTCAGTTATCTAGCAATGTTCGCAGAAGGGGTTTCTTCAGTTATCTAGCAATGTTCGCAGAAGGGGTTTCTTCAGTTATCTAGCAATGTTCGCAGAAGGGGTTTCTTCAGTTATCTAGCAATGTTCGCAGAAGGGGTTTCTTCAGTTATCTAGCAATGTTCACAGAAGGGGTTTCTTCAGTTATCTAGCAATGTTCGCAGAAGGGGTTTCTTCAGTTATCTAGCAATGTTCCATCTAACATATAAAAGGTCCCGAGAAGTTACATGTAATGGCAGAACGGCGGTCTTCTGTCTAAAAGTATATAGACAACGTATCCAGGCACTGTAATGTGAAACGAGAGAGAAAACAAAATAACCTCAACATATAACCAGTGGCGGCGGTAAGCAATCGGTGCCACTCGGCGGCGAAAAGAAATTGGGGCCCCTATAACAAAATGCGTATCAAACCGACTTGATACAATACAAAGCCTATAATGTTTCACTTATTGTTATGCTAGTATAGTGTAGCGCTATACGATTTTAGTGTAGTATGTTCATATGCCAAAATAGAAGTTCTATACCGATTTGACAGAAATCTACAACTGAGAATTACACCACACCTCCTTACTCCTGGTATTGCTGAAGAAAGAGTGTATATTTGGTAATACCGAAAGTAACCTAAGAAGGCTTGGCATAATCTCAGTTGTAGATTTCTGTGTC